>JARHVA010005081.1:1260000-1325000 GCA_037957365.1 Torreya grandis | reverse complement strand
GATGGATTGAATCACCATCTCAAGGGTGAAAATTTGAGATATAACATTTTCTTGGAAAATACACAAAAAATTAGATTGGATTAACTTGGGTCAATGTTATTTCTATAAAAATTTATAAAATATAAAAAAATGAATTAAAAGGATGAAATTAGATCAAGCCTAGATGATATAGTTAGGTAACAGATAAATATTTAAAAAATAAACTAGATCAACTTTCATTGATGTATCCTATTAAAAAATTAATACAAATATGAAATTATATCGACTTGAACTAATGTAATTTTTCATGCAAATAAACATTAATTAGACTAGATTAACCTAGGTCGATGTAGTCTCTAGGCATAGAAAAATAAAATTTTATGAAATGAATTAAGATATACCTATAACTTATCCTACCTAATAGATCCAAATGTGGATAATTTTAATCAACTAAAACCCATGGATACTTAATTATATTGAGGCATTACCAATTATATCCATTAAACCCATCTAGAGGATCACTTATCACACAACATCAAGTAGGAGGGTTTTGAATCCACTAGATTATCAATATAATGTAATAACCCTAAATAGGTCTCTCAAAAATAATGGAATTAATCTAATCTAGTCTTACCAAATATTTTTTAAAAATAAGAGGGATAATTAAACCATAACTAAAATGGATTATGAATCATGGTAGGAAAATGAAGGCTTGGGTTACCTAGGGTAGAAAATGGAAAGTTTGGATAACCTTAAATTCACACTAAGTTTCAGTTTAGAGGAGATCCAAAAAAGGATTTATACATTCAAAACTATTGACTAGGAAATATCTCTCAAATAAATGAAATATCTAAGGTTAGAAATACTTTCCTTTAATAAAACATATCGAGCCTCAATCTCTCCATTAGCCAATGGTGTTTTACAAGAGTTTTTGTGGTTGTAAATATCACAATGGTTGAAATCAGCTATAGGATACGATACTTCTCTCATTTTCATCCAATACTCCATAAGACAAGTTATTTCCCTCAAAGATAAGATCTAAGTAATGACGTCTCCCAGATGTAGATTAAACCAGAATTGTGAGTCATAATAGTCTGAAAATGAATGTTCCTCTTTATTGGATTGAAATGAGACTTATATTTATAGAAGTGAGTTGAAACTAAACCCTTCCAAAATTATATCCAAAAATATTAACCCACCTTAATGTAGTTATAAAGTGATAGTTTACCCTCGAACTAGATCAACATAGGTTAACCTAGTTGTAAAGTGTGCACCATCAATTTTAGAACTAAATCAACCACCAACTTTGAATTTTGGTAGGAGGTAGAAACACTATATTGACATGGCCATTATATTTTAAAAATATAGTTTTTTAGATTAGTTGGGGTCTATTTAAGAGTAACATTACTTAGGAGATCAAGTAAGTGGGATTTTGTAGTTGATATAGGCATGATAGATTTAGGTAAAAATATTATGAAACACCGATTATCTATCAAACCCTTTTTTGGTGCACTCTTTAAGATGTGAATTTAGAGAGATTTAAACTCAAAAGGTTACTACAAGAGATAAAGTGTAAATAAATGAAAAAAATAAAAATATTTTATATATACAACTACTTCTAGTGAATGCTTTTCAATCTTGGAAGAATAAGAAATTTTCTCTCAATGTGTGGTAATATATCTGATAGGTACTTGAGAATTCTAGGTGGATAATAAGCTTGATATTAATTTGTATTTATATTCACTCAATTGGGTAAATTCACACACCACTGACATGATAGGTGAATGGGATAACCTATAAGATTGATTTTATTTTAAAAATAGTAGTTTCTAGGTGAAAGACATTGATGTCAACCCAAGGATAATGATGCCAATGTTACTATCTAAGTCTGATATTATTGTCTAAGATACATAAAATCCATGTTGGTGATCTAGATATGTTTGAGTAAGCTATTAAACTGATTTATTAGAGTTTGAGAGGTTCATATAGGTGAAAAATATAAAATTAGAAGGGATCAAAATCATAACTAGAATATAAGTGTGTTGAAATGGTGAGTGTGATTATTTGGAGCTACAAAAGTCATGTAGTATAAGTGTAGGTCAAGATAGACATTTCCAAGTGTCAAATACTCAAATGTAATGTTTAAAAATGTGTCATATGACTCACAAGAATATTTTAAGTTTGGTAAAATATCAATTGGAGAGTGTTTGGATAAATACAACCAAAACATATGTATTTGGTAACTGAATCCATAAAAATATGGATGGATGCATCTAGGAGAAAATAAAAATGACTTGAAATTAGGTGATATTTTGAATGAAGTGATACATGTTTAAGCTAAGACTAGATAAATATTGTGTATGAATAACAAGAAATAAATAAGGCTAGACCCATAGGTAAGTGAATGGATAGGAGAGAGTGAAATTGATTTAGTTGTGTATGCACATGTCATTTACACCAAGGTTTTGTCATAATTACATTGTCATGTGTTTAATACCAAATTAATGTGTGTACACTAACATATAACACTCATCTTGGAAAATCTTGAGAAATCCATTTGTACACCCTTAATGAATTATTCAAAATATATCAAATTTGAGAAACCCTCAAAGGAGCACTCCAAATCTCATATCTGATTACAATATACAAGGTTTGAGTTATATGTTTTCAAGTTTATAAAGTCAAATAAATGTATTTAATTCTATTTTAACATTATTTAACAAACCTATGCATAGGTGGGATAACTACATGTGGTTTGAACACTATTCATAGTATTGAAACATAGTAAATGCTTAATCACTTAATGGAGATTGGTTTGGAGCTTTACAAACAATATTTTAACAACTCTTTTCAAGATAATGCAAGTTTTTAAAATGGAATTAAGGTTTTAGAGAATAATAAGACAAAATAATGATTTTTGCATATGACTGAGGACCCCTGAATATATATATAGATATATATATATATATATATATATATATATATATATATATATATATATATATAAAGTAGTGTTGATAGGTAGGTACAATGATTTATGGTAGGAAAAAATGAAAATTAACATGGGAAATTATGAAAAATAGTAAATGAGATAAGTTATTGTAAGTTTTTATGCTTTACCAGTAGTGTCCTAGTATATTTTGGGTCACAAATCGATTTCAAATAATTTCAGATGATTATACACATGAATTGAGTAATATAGAGAAAAAATATTAGCTAAGTTACTTCTCCCTTGGTCATTTCTATATTTTTTAAATGTAATTAATATTTCTTAAGCACTTTATATTTGTATGTGGAATACCCTATTTTTATGAAATCTAAATTTCAATATTTTTCACCTATTTAGATCTCCTAAATCTAAACTAAGTTAAAACATTTTATTCAACCTGATCTTTTTTTTTAATGTTAAATATCGTAAGTCTCCCTTTAGGGTGTATTATTTACATATTAGGCTTTCAAAATTATTATATATTAGGGTTTAAGATCTAATTTATGAGTTCCCCTTAGTATGAATTAATTTATGTAATTTTTCCTTAGGTTTATTGATTTTTTTCATAGATATATAATATGTCATATAAGAAGGTTATTTCTCTTGTTATTGTAAGGTGAAGTGCTAAGTTAAATGGTGTTGTAACTAAGAATTATATAAATCATTTGGATGAAACATGTGTGTGTGTGTGTGTGTACTGTAAATTTGATAAAATTAATGAAATGTAAATTACTTCTTAATTTATTCATGCAAATGTTAATAATCAACATATTGAGGTAGAGGAAAATGTTTATAATGATGATATACTTGAACTTGAAAATTATTAAGAAGATGAATTAATATAATAATTAAATCATGGTATAATACATCCTAATGAATTTGCTGGAGTAGATCTTACATAAGTAGAAATATTTCTCATTTTTAAAGTTGAATTAGTAAGCCACCTTATGATTTCGATAAGATCTTGAAATTAATCTTAAAGATTGAAAATTAAATGAATGCTAAGGTATTCATAACTGAATAACAGCATAATGGACTATTAAATGATACTAATATACCTTTAAATGTCACATATTATACAATAGTTTTTATACCACTAATCTTATTTATACTTTTCATATGTCTACAACTGTAGCTACCCAAGTGGTGCCCCCAATGGTGTGGGATAAATATAAGTAAAACCTTATATTTATATGGCTATTTCTAAACAATAATTTTGTGAATTTTAGGGTTTTTAATCATATTAAATCATATATTTAGACACAATACTCTATGCCTATTGATCAAACCCTAGTTTAAAACTATTCTTTATCTTTTAGCTAAGGTTACAAAATTAGAAAAATGTTCTTCTAGAGAGGATTATTTAACTAATTTTCAACAATTATTAGATAAACAATTAGCCCATATATATATTCTTATCCTCTACCTATATTTTTTTTGTACCTAATATTAAATTATATGATGTTAAAGGTGATCTAGAACCACATTTTAGAGCTTTCTATGAATCATTTTTTGAATATGCATCCAATGGTAAGTTATTAACAAAGATTTTTTTAAGGAATATTAATGAATATGATTTAAAAATATTTTATTAACTCCATTTCCAACTATTGCATGCATTCAATCTTTTGGATAATTAGTTCTTAGCACATGTTTATCAACATCAACAAGAATATATCATATCCTCAAATTATAAAACATAAGTAAGGACCTAATGATCCCATCAATAACTATGTGCTTTGTTACAATATTATTATCTCTAAAAATAATAATAATATGGTTAATAAATATTTTCAATACATATCCAAGTAAATTTATTTCTTTGTTACATGAGTCTATTATGTTTTAACATTTTTAGTATTTTGAAGAACTTTTACCATATGTTTAGATAATGTGAAATTAATCTCTTTGCCATGAATAAGATAGATTATGGGTTTAGTCCTCCAATTTTTTTATTTTTTTTTGAGTAAACCAACATTCAAATATAATTAAAATGATCCTAATAATGAGGCTAAATAAATAGTTAATACAATGTCACAAATTACTAGTCAACTAGTCTTTTTAAATCCTCAAAATAGAAAGTTTACTTGGTTATTAAAACCTCCTCATAATATATTACAGAGGCTATGTGACTTTAATATAATATATCTCCATCCACAAATGGATGTTGATATGAATAATGCATAACATAAGAGGTTTTATGTTAATGCATATATGCATAGGACAATCTATAAATAGATGTTTTTGGTTAAGGTATAATATGCATGATATGATTTAGAATAATGTTATTGAGTTCAATGATATGAAACACCTTTGAATTATATGATAGAATAACCTCATGAAAATTTGAATATATTATATGGTCCCTTTCCAAATAATTTGTGAAAAGAGTAAAAGACTAATACTAAGATGCATATGACTTAAAAATAACATCCTACTATGACTTGTTATGCTTATAAGATTAAAGAGTAACATCATGTATAAGTTATTATAAATATACTTAAAGATGCATAAATACATAAACCCATTATCATATTTAATGAAAATGATATTTTTTATGACGATTCTATTAATACACCATCATTTTAGTATGATTGCATAGTCTTATGGTGGATAATGGGTCAACATAAAACATAATTTCTATGGAATTGATTACTAGTATTTAGTACACACATGAAGACTTGATTGGTATGAAAATACTACAAATGGATTGTATGAAAAAAAACATTTGGGGAGCATTGTTTTACCACTTGTGGTAGGGATTCCACTTGTTTCTACTTGGTTCTTAGTTATGCCTAATACTGGTGCATTTGACATGTTATTATGATGATTATGGATACATAATATACATATAGTAATATTATTTTTTATTGATGTGTGAATTACACACACACACACACACACACACACACACACACACACACACACACACACACACACACACACACACACACACACACACACACACACACACACACACACACACACACACAAACTATTTGATTATAGTTACATTATTCTATATGAGTATCTTATCCAGCAAGAGAAATTTCCTTTTCCACCTCCACCAAATCCTATTATATAGCCTATGCATGTTCATTCTAAAAATTTAATTCAAATATAGATAATCGATATTCCTAAAATAAAATTTCTTCAATGTACATTACATTAGATGTCTATCAAATTCCAAAACACATGTTACTAGTTTCATCATTTCCTAAATTAGGTGTAAATGTTTCCATGTGTGTTCAACAATGAACACCATATAATACTTCATATGTATAGAGTAATTGACTTGTTAATATGTTTTATATTTTATTAAAATGTGCATATGATCATATGGGATATTATTATGATGATGTCTATACTATAACACATGACCATTTCTTATGATTCATAAAAAATACATATGGTGTGACTCTCCCATAGTGAGTGGAATTTGTATCAATAAATATAAGACCTTGATGTGATAATACCATTTATGGGATCATTGGTTATTATATGATGTTTTAAAAAATTAAATTAAAACTTAAAAATTTTAAAAAATATATCCACAAAATCCAAATCATGACTTATGCATGACATGTTTTACTATTCACATGATTAATTTATGTTATTTATCATATCTACATGGTAAATTATATATCTAATTTTAAAAAAAAAAAAATTTCATGATATATATGATTGGGATATAGGACATCTAGTATACATATCATAAATGGAAATATAAACGTGAGACACTCTTTACACCTAGGGGTTGCCTCTTTGTATTGGGGGCTTGCCTACATTGAGGACATCTTGGAACATTTATAGCTTATATATTTATATTACTAATCCATTAACCATATTTAGTTTATTATACTATATATGCATGAATTATCTTATGTATACTATTTAAGTTGTTATATTCTATGTATATTGTAATTTTTTGTGTAATGATGACATCAATTAATTGTGTAGACTAGATTTGATTATTTTATGAGTGTTTGATGATGATGATTGTTAAATGGTGTGATCATTTATTATTTTTTACATTGTGTGATAATTGATGTTAATTACATTATGTGTGTTGTGTGTGATAATTGTGGTGTGTTACATTGAGTGATTATTGATGATTATTATATTAAGTTCTATCTTGTGAGATTCTATGGGTGCATTTATTGTGTGTTGTAACATTATGCATTAGTTGAGTCAAGAATCCTCTATTCCATTTCATGGCCATTTTTTTCATGTTGGGTTAGATTCAAATTTTTTCTTAAGTGTTTGTGTGTGTTATGATAATGACATTGTGTGCATATATGTATGAGTATCTACATAGTTACTAAGCTTATGGTGTCATGATTTAAAGCATGCATTATTATTTTTTGGGTGATGTCATGATTTATATAATTGGTCTTCTATTTATATTACCCTTAAGTGATTATTATTATGGCATAACTTCTATATCTAATTGAAATTACACTTATATGCCTTAAGTTACATGTTCCAAGTGTGTATGAGTGATCAAATATTTATATGATAACATATATTATCATGTTATCAAAAATTATTTACATGATTGTATATTTTTTATATGACATGATGTTTATAAATCTTTTTTTCTTGAGATGAGGTATTCATAAGATTAATCCCTCACCTTAAATTTGGGCATACTAGTGGGATTGTCATAGAGTTTAAGCTTTCATAGATAGTTGATTTATATTTTGGGCTAGATTATGTAATTCAATTTGGGATACATTTAAAGAATTAATAATGTGCAAATCATATGTGGGTAATTCTACATAATTATGAGAGATAGTTGACATATTCTATGACATGATGAGATAAATTACATGGATTCTATAATTAAAAAGGTTATAAAATTGATTATATTGAGCATATTCTATCAGGTTTATTAAAATGATAAAATTAATAAAAAAAATTCATCATTATATATTAGAATTATATATCACATTTAGGTACAGATAGATTGTATTTTGGGCATGAATGATGTTTATGCAAATAATTTTAAATTTATATATTTATTTTGATGGTAGTATGTAAGAACTTATGGTATAAAATCCTCATTAAATAGTTAAATAATTTTTTTAATTTGCATGAAAACATGGTTTTGGGTTCTAACAAAAGAGTTACGATCATATTTTGATTAGTGTAGTTGAGGTTTTTTGTCACTCAGTTTGTATCACTTCTCATTCTCTAATGGGGGGAAGTAGGGGTTTCTCAACTAATGGTTTTACCAATGAAATATATTTGGGGCATAATCACCCCACATAATTATCCAATTTATTTTAATATAGGGTATATTGGCTCACGTACCCATAGGTATATTAATTAATCAACTTTTCAAGTTTAGGTATTTAATTGATCTAGATTATTTTATAAATTCCATCATGACTAGGCATTAATTTATATATGTTTCCTTATAGGATTTTCATGGATAAATTTTGATATTTGGGGAATCTATAAATAACACATGATTAAAAAAAGGTACCATTTTTTTAATTTTATCCTTTTAATGTGCCTCTTTAAATACTAGACTAAAATGGGGCATTTTTAGACACCTAAATTTTGTATTGGACATTTGGAATCATATGTTTTGACCTATATTTGTAATACATGAATTTTATGTAAATATTTTACTCTAACTCAAATTATCTCATATATTTATTTATCTATTAACTTGTAAAACCAATTTTCCATCATTTATATATAGGATATCCCTAGTGTATGCCAAAATAATTTATAATCCTAAGAATACTTGTCATTTCATAAATCAATAGTTTTACATTTTTGGATGGGTTATAAAGTTATAACAAGATATTAATTGAAAAATAAGATAGAAAAAACATGTTTTACCATAAAATGGGAAACATTTGTGATGTAGGAGCATCAAGCATATAAACACCATTTTGTGTTATTTAGGTGAAATGTCCTAATTAAGATTCATAAGTGATCCATTTTGGATTTTAGATGAGAATTAAAGATCCCATAGGATCCATTTTTGGTCTTTAGAATCACTTTGAGTCATCAATGTATGTTTTTTAGGTGCTTGGATTTTTCCCTCCAAAAACATAAATTTGAAAATTCAAATATTAAAAGTAAGCCTAGAGGACCCATAAACATAGTGTGGAGTGGTTAGGTGAGATAAATTTGATATAAGGGTCCAATAATTATTTTAATGGGTGTTTTGAGTCATTATATGTCTAAGTCATTTAATCAAGAGTCAAGTTAACTAATACAACTACCACTCATGCATTGAGTTGGCTTGTAAAAGTCATGTTTTATAACTACCTCCAAAAACCAATGTAGAAGTTGGAATCAAAGAGGAGGTTGGGGTTGATGAGAAATGAGAGGAGAGAACTCCAAGAAAGAGTATAGAAAATAGAGAAAAGGAAAATGTAAAACTCCTCAAAGAAGGTTGACAAGTCCATGAATGGATAATAAGTGTAATAAAGTTGGTTCATATGAATAAAGAAAATTGTTTTTGTTGTATGTCATTCTCTCCAAATAAAAATATGGATTGTTATAAATCATATATTATTTTTGAAAGGCCCTTGATTCCATGATCAAGTTATTGTGTGTGTAGTTTCAGGTTCTAACAATGGATTATAGAAGGCAATCAATTAAGTATAGAGTTAAAGTTAAAAGGAAAGGAGAAGAGTTGATGAAGTTGGAGAGGGTTGGAAGAGGGATATATATGGTAATATAATCTTAGAGACATGTGTAACCTTACAGACTCTTTTGATTAATAATATATTGATGTGAAGTGGGGAAACTTTGAAAAAGACAACTATGTTTGTGTACCATGTTGTACACTTGTAAGTATCAAGAATGAAGGTATGTGGATGTGTTTGAAGGTATTGAATATATATGTTATTAAAATGATGGTATATAGCTAATTAAATGATTTATGTAATGGTTTTATATTTTTTTAATGAAATTTTTATTGGCAAACCTCAAGTCCATAGTGAGTATTCTATTCATACACTATACACCCTATATTTCTTAGTTACCCATGTTCTTGTTATGTTAGTATGCCAAGGAAACATAATATGAGTTAAGAAGATGAGTGTTTATTATATGGATGGAAAATTTTATTAAGTGAAAATGATAATAATTATTAATAATAACCTTGATGTAGTCTTGGAACCTATTGAACACAAACAGACCCCTGTTTTGCATAAGTAATATCTTGTTTTGCTAATCAACACTCAAAAAAGAGGTAGATGTGCTTGATAAAGGGAATAAACATGAATTTAGTTGATTATTAATTTGAAATTATGGATAACAAGGTATTTTCATAAATATTTTTAATTACGAGACTTATCTGAACATACACAGACTACTAATTAGTTACACAGTCCTCCTAGAATGCATAAAATTCTATGTTTTGACCATTATTAACCTTATAAAGATTTTTGGAGGATACTTAGATATTTTTAAAGATGTATACGGTGAAAAAAAACTTGGATATGGTATTTTATTCCCTTGAAACATCCTAAAACTAAAAAAGTGAATTTTACAGCCTCTCAACCTTTGCAAACAACCACCTAGGGTTTCCAAACCAGAAAACCTCTAAATTTCATTATAACTGGTGGAATTTCATGAAAATTAATAATATTACATGTTTTTATGTGTAAAAAAATGATTCAAGAGATTTTTTTATTGAGTTACAGGTCCATACAATACAAAACTAGTACTATGGGTGTATGGAAGGGCTAGTAAGGCCTAATTGAGAAGAAGTTTACAAAGGATGTACCTATTGAATGTGGAATTAGACCTTGAAAATTTATAATGAATTTTAAAAGGATAGAGGGTGATTAAATTTTCCTTTATATTTATTATATGACATATATATTCTTCAAACAAAAGGAAAAGGTGTAAAAAAGGCTACAAGGGCTTGAAGGCACTAAAGAGGTTGAAGAGTGAAAATGCATGATGAAATGAGTTTGAGAGGTTTAAATGGGTTTTAAAAATTTTAATATTATCATGAAATATCTCCATGTCATCATGAAACCTATAACAAGATTGGGGTGTTTAAACCTTGAAGAGCTTGTCTAAAGTGGCTAGTGTGAGCAAAGTGAGTGAATTCTTAATGAGGTGATGAATTAAATGATGGAATGAGTTAAATAATGATTAATAAGGTTTTTTAACTGTATATTTATATAAATAAGTTATTCTAAGGTTCTTATAAAATAATTTTATGGCAAATGAGACTATATAGTCTAGTGAACAAGTTTGGAGATACCAATGCAAAGTTGATCCTTGAGAACAAAGTTAGGTATATGAAGTTGAAATAAAGATTAAATATATGTGTAAATTAGATATAGGATGTTTATTATGAATATTTTACCAATTAAATTTTCATCATTTGGTATCAGATAGAGGTTAGCTCTTGGTTCACTTTTATTTTGAGTTTCTTAAAGCTTACTGATTTGAGATTGGCAAGGATTGCTATGAGGAATGTATAAAGTGACATTATAGGGTATTTTGGGATAAGGTAATGGTAAAATTTTGACCTATTTATTTAAATACAAGTAAAATTTAAAATTGAAAAATAAAGGAACATAATCCCCAAAGTCTAATGAGAAGGACTGAAAGCTAGCCAAGAGAGGACTAGAGAAGGTAGAGTGAAGAAAGAGAATTGAAGCACAAGTGAGGAAGAGAAGAGGAAAGACTCCAAGAAAGAGTTAATAAATGTAATAATATTAATATATATAGGAATAAAGTAAGATAAAATATCAAAAAGAGATCTAAGAGGCAATATTGGCAAACTAAGAGGAAGGTCTAGGTAGGCCTAGAAAGTGAAGAAGAAGTGAGAAGATGAATGTAGAGAAAGAAGTGAAAGATATGAAAAAAGTTTTTGGGTAGATTATTGAGACTTTATATCTCATGGTTAATATATTTAAGTTTCAAGGACTCTAATGGCTTGTATGTAATGTAAAGAAGAGGGTGAAGTGTCCATTATAACTACTTAGGAGAGATAAAATGCACAAGATGCATGTCTTGAGGAAAGAGAAGAAAATAAAAAGGGAAGCCCATAGAGGCATTAAGGTTGAGGATTTTCCAATACATAAACATGAAAAATATATTGATAAAATATTTCTCATTGAGGAGAACAAGAAGAGATAAATTCCAATAGAAGCATTTTAAAAGAGAAGACAAGGAGAAGAGGAGAATGTCTATGTAAAAGGAATTCATGGAGACTATATGGTCTCTTATTTTATATGCTAATGTTTCTTTTAATTTTGTGTATGCAGGTATGGAGACAAGTTTTATGAAGGCCAACATAAGGCCTTAAATATAATAAAGGATGGGCCTATTACATCACCCATCAAGTGGAAAGAGGATGAAAGGAAAGAGAACTAGTTATAAAAGAAAATATAATAGAGATTAAAGGCATTAAACATGTTAAGTATGAGTTGGAGGAGAAATTTCATGATGCTTTGACAAGTATTAAAACTGAAATAAAAGAGGAAGATAACAAAAAAGAAAAGATATCTAATCAAGAAGACATGAATGCAAATCATGAAGATGTGAGAGAAGAAATGACCTTGCAACAGTCATGTATGGAGGTAAATGAGTGTTTAGGATTTTATTTTTATTGCACATGTTAAAGGAAAGAAACTAATATATATATTAGACAAGTAAAGATTAAGGAATATACCTCAAAAATAATACAAGGGAATTGGTATGTGATTCCTAAATGGATCAAGTAAACATGTGGTGAGAAGGAGAAGGTGAACCTCAAAAAATATATCAATCAAGGCAAGAACATAGGTGGAAAACAAGAACAAATGTGGAAGCAAAGAACAAAGGGTAGAATACTTAACATTGACATGAAAGGATACCAAGCCAAGACACATGAATAATGTGAGATAATCAATCACTATCAATACAAAAGAGTACAAGGAATAAAATGGATTGAAAATATAATGAAAATGGTATAAGATAATAATATTGTAGGTATCTCCCAAGGGATCATTGGAAAAGAGAAATGTTGCAATTCCCAGAAGCCAATAGAAGAGATGATGGAGCCAATCAAAGACAAAGAGATGAAAGTGTATTTGTGTAAGTAATATGATGATTTTTAAGA
The DNA here is from genome assembly GCA_037957365.1 of Torreya grandis. Lineage (NCBI taxonomy): Eukaryota > Viridiplantae > Streptophyta > Pinopsida > Cupressales > Taxaceae > Torreya > Torreya grandis. The sequence goes on along the minus strand of JARHVA010005081.1, from coordinate 1,311,936 downwards.
AGATAATTGGACTCAAGGTTTGATTCTTAATGTTATTTATGATGATTCATTTGAATTTGATTCAAGTAAAGACATTTGGTATATAAAAATAATAACAATGTTGGATGATCTTGTGGAAAATAAAAGAGAAGATGAAGCACCTCAAAGAGTGATTAAAAAACATGGTATGTATTAGAATTATATTTATTTTAATCTCATGAATGAGGGATTCCAAATACAAGTCAAAAATTAAGGTGCCCAAGAAGGTGAAAAACAATCTGTTCTAAAATTTGATGAAGTTGATGAAGTGGACGCTCTCATGTTGAATAAGTAAATGGAGATGCTATAGGAGATTTTTAGTCCATAAAAATGGATAAAAATATGGTAAGTAAAAAATATAAGCTCATAGATGATATAAAATAAGAAAAAGGTATGGAATAACATAGGGAATCATAAAGAGTTATGCAAGCAAAGTCACAAGCAAACAAGCTAGTTAGCAAGCAACAGGAGTATGAGTAAGTATACAAGGTAATATATTCATTTGGTGGAGTTAAAAAAGATTTATTAAGTTATTTTAATAGTAAAAAAAAGTCAAGAATATGGAAAACAACCTTGCATTATGTTTAAGATGAACCGGTTGAGAGGTTGTTCTTGCAAGATGAACAAGGTTGTGTGAAGCCACACCAAGAGGTGAAGAAGTGAGAAGAATAAGTATAAAAAGAGAGTATAATTGATTAAATTACAGAGGTTGACATGCATATGATATAATTTGAGTAAAATCAAGAAGGATTCAACAATTCCAAGGAACAAAGACACCTAGAGATGCATAAACCAAGTGAAAACAATGAAGAAGAAGTCCATAGAATAAGCATAATAATGAAGAATAAGAACCATTTATTTTAATTAGGGGATGATTAAGGATAAATTTAATTTTAAAATATGGAACATGAATAAAATAATAATGTAAAATATATATTAAACCTCATAGAGGTAGAGGAAGAGTTGACAAGGAAGATAAACAAAGTCAAAAAGAAGAAATACAAGAGCCTAATAAAGAGAAAGGAGAAATAAAGGAGGAAAAATATTATATTGATAATGAAATATTCTCAAAAAATTAATTATAAGGTAATAAATAAGACATTAAAACTCAATTTATCCCTCTTGGGGAGTATGTTGTAAGAGCACCAATCATATAAACACCATTTTGTGTTGTTCAGGTGAAATGTCCTAATTAGGAGTCATAGGTGATCCATTTTAGATTATATATGAGTGTGAAGGATACTATAGGATATATTTGTGTTATTTAGAATAAATTTGAGTCATTATTGTGTGTTTTTTATGTTCTTAGATTTTTCCCTCTAAAATTGTAAATTTGGAAATTCAAATATTGGAAGTAAGACTAGAGGATCCATAAGCATAGTGTGGAGTGGTTAGGTGAGAGAAAGTTAATATAAGGGTCCAATAAGTATTGTAAAGGGTTTTTGGAGTAATTATATGTCTAATTCATTTAATTAATATTGAATTTAACTAATACAACTACCACTTATACATTTTGTTAGATTGTAAAAGTCATGTTTTGTAACTACCTCCAACAACCAACGTAGAAGTTGGATGAAAATAGGAAGTTGGGGTTGGTTGTAGAATGTTATGAATAAATAATAATTTGAGATAAGAGAGAAGAAAAATCAAAGAAGGTTGACAAGTCCATGAATGGACTGCAAGTGTAATAAAGTTGGTTCATATGAATAAATAAAGTTGTTTTTGTTGTGTGTCATTATCTCTAAATAAACATGTGGATTTTTATATATCATATATTTTTTAAAAAATTTAATTGATGCCATGATAAATTTACTGTGTGTGTAGTTGCAGGTTCAAATAATGGACTATAGGAGATAGTCAATAAAGTATAGAGTTACAATCAAAATGAAAGGAGAAGAGTTGATGAAGTTGGTGAGGGTTGGAAAAAGGATATTTGTGTTATGATAATCCTAGAGACATGTGTAACCTTAAATATCCTTTTGATTAATAAATATATTATTTGAAGTGGAGAAACTTTGAAAAAGACAACTCTACCTATGTACCCTATTATACACATGTAAGTATCAAGAATAAAGGTATGTAGATGTTTTAAAAGGCATTGAATATATATATGTGTTTTAAATTATGGTATATTGAAAAATAAATGATTTATGTAATGGTTTAATAGTTTTTTTAATGAAATTTTTATTGGAAAACCTCAATTTCGTAGTGATTATTGTGTTCATACACTATACACCATATTTTGCTCAGTTACCATTATTCCTATTCTGTTAATATGCCAAGGAAATAGAATATGACTTAATAAGATGAGTGGTTATTGTATGGATGGAGAATTTTAATAATTTAAAATGATAATAATTATCAATAATAACTTTGATGTAGTCTTGGAACCTATTGAACACAAACATAACCCTGTTTTACATAAGTAATACCTTGTTTTGCCAATCAACTCTCAAGAAAGAGGTAGATGTGCTTGATTAAGGGAACAGGAATGAATTTAGTTGATTATTAATGTTAAATTTCAGAGAAAAATGTATGATCATAACTCTTTTAAATTAGGATACTTATCTTAACATACATAGACTGCTAATTAGTTACACAGTCCTCCTAGAATATACATAATTCTATGTTTTGACAAAAAAATTAACCCTAAAAAGATTTGTGGAGGTTCCTAACATATTTTTAAATATTTATAAGGTAAAAAAATACCTAAATATGATATTTTATTCTATTTAAATTTTATATAACTCAAGAAAGTGAATTTTTAAGCCTCTCAGCCTCTACAAATGACCACCTAGGGTTTCCAAACCAAAAACCCTCTAACTTTCATTATAACCAATTTAATTTAATTAAAATTTATAATATGAGATGTTTTTATGTGTAAAAAACTATTCAAGAGTTTTTTATTGTGTTATAGGTCCGTACAGTATGGAATTAGTAATGTGGGTGTATGGAAGGGCTAAGAAGGCTTAATTAAGAAGAAGTTTACAAAGGAAGTACCTATTGAATGTAGATTTATACCTTGAAAATTTATGAGGAATTTTAAAAGGATAGAGGGTGATGAAATATGTGTTTATATTTGTTATATGACTTGTATATTCTTAAAACAAAAGGAAAAGGTGGAAAAAAGGCTATAAGGGATTGGAGGCACTAAAGAGGTTGAAGAGTTAAAATGCATGATGGAATGAGTTTCAGAGGTTTAAATGGGTTTTAAAAAGTGTAATATTATCATTAAATATCATCCATTTCATCATTATATTTTCATTGAAACCTATAACGAGATTTGGGTGTTTAAACCTGGAAGAGCTTGTCTAGAGTGGCTAGTTTGAGTAAAGTGAGTGAATTCTTAATGAGGTGATGAATCAAGTGATGGAATGGGTGAAATAATGATTAATAAGGTTTTTTAAGAGTCTAATTATATAAATAAGTTATTTTAAGGTTCTTATAAAATAATGTTATGGAAAAGGAGACTTATAGTCTAGTGAACAAGTTTAGAGACACCAATGCAAAGTTGATCCTTAAGAACAAAGTAAGGTATATGAAATTGAAATCAAGATTAAATATAAGTGTAAATAATATATATTATGGTGATTATGATTATTTTACCAATTAATTATACATCAATTTCATTAAAAAATAATGATTTTATGTTTTGAAAATGTGGGTGAAACATTCTAACATGCTAGGTATTTTGAGTTTCAATGTTTAGTTGGAAAGTGTGTAATTATTGCAAGGTTTAGAAACAAAAATTAAAATTTATTGATAAAAAATGTACTGGTGACCATTTATTATACAAGCTTATCCCATTCCAAGTTTCATGGTCTTTAACCACCATTCCTTTAATTCAATGTGGATGACCTATTCCTCCAAGAAAGTAATGATTAATAAATGTTCATATTCCTCATTCAAAATAGCCTATGCTCAACCATGAACTGATCCAAACATTTAGTTTAAATTTATTTGATCCTAATATAAGGCTGCTATTTTAGGATAATCCCATTCACTAGTAGTGTCTAAATCTACTTGTTTCATCCTCCCACCAAATAATGATTAGTTTCTCAACTACAAAGGCACCTAACAGGTCATCTCACACTTTTCACAAGTCTCATTCAATTAAATTCCTAAAATAAAACTATGAAGCTAAATTTTCTATCCATTTATTCATTACAAGATTAAATAATTAAAAATAATAAGCATATAAACTTGCACATTGAGAGGCAAACATTTATTTTTCAAAAAAAATGAGTCCACAAAGGCCACGTAGCCCTAAGATAAGTTTGATTACACCTCCAAGGTCATAAGTCCTTATTGAATCACTTAAATAAACTAGGATTACACCAACATATAACATTACACCAAATTTTCACGCACATCATCATACAATTAGATAACTATATTGAGTTTGATCCATCTTTAGACTATTGGTATTAGGCAACACTTAACATAGAAGGTGTTGAGGTCAAGCACAACTTCAACCACTAACCCTTTTTCCATTTGTTTTATTTATCCCTCATGGTCTATTTATCTATATTTATAAGTGAATAACAAGTCATACAAAATCTTTGGTATAAAATTTAATATATCCAATCATGCACATATGGCCTACAAGTAAAGGCACATCTATCCAAATTTACATAGAGAGTTAAAAACCTACTAGATGTTGGTGTACCCTATAGACACCAGTGTATGATGGCCTCATCCAAATATCACAACCTTATCCTAGATTAAATAAAATACCTATTACTAATTCACATAAAGCTCATTTATCCTCACAATTATTTTCATAGTTTCTATCATAGTCCTACACACTCAATCCAACTAAGTTATTTATATTTATTACTTTCCCTTTTTAGCATATCTCCAAAATTAGTAAGTTCTAAATCAATATATGTGTGATTTATGTATTATATTATATGTTCTAATTTTAATTATATATTTTTATAATTAATTTAAAATTTTCCTAACCCTAAAAATTTGATAAAACACACTGGTGAACCCATTTATTTTTAACATTAAAATACCCTAGTTTCCCTAGGATTCTCCTTTTTTCATTTTAACATTCCTATTAGGGTTTTATTTTTTTGAATTTATAATTTTTATAATAATCATGATCATAATGATATAATATATCTATTATTTATTGTTTCATATTTTCTTGGTCTCTTTTACATGGTGTTTACCTCTCATGTAAAAAATATTTCAATTGCATGTAATTCCATGGATGCATAGTTTAAAAGAAAAGATAAAATAGAATATCAATCAAGAGCTTAATAATTAAAAATTATATGGTGTTTATTATTATGTGGATAAATTTTAATTTCCACTTGTTATTACTAGACATCAAATGGATAAGATGGTTCATTTTATTCCTCCTACCCTTATTCTTCCCAATTATCTTAGTTCATATCCTACCTCTACTATTCACCCTATGATTATAGTATATACTATGGTTTAAGCTATCATCACTAGATGATATTAGGTGCCTAATCATCCAAGACAAGAAATAAATTCAAAAAATACCTCCCTATCCCCACCCCATACAATGGGACTAGTGAATTAATTCAAATGGTACAATTATATTGATCAGTTGAGGAATATAGTAGCTAAGATTTGCATGTTAGAATTACTTTAGAAATCTAGTATTTTCAAGGATATTTAATATTAAAAATTGAAATTAGACACATATGCCTCATGATATAAAGCCTTCATATTTTTCATTTGTTTTAAATACTTTTAAATATATCAAGGAAGTCATATATTTTGTAAATGAGGATTTTCCTACTCATTCTACTATAGATCAAAATATTTCTTTATTTATATAAGTGGGTCAAAGAATAATAATGAGTCCTACTATATGAATAAAATAATAATAATAATAATTTGATAGATATAGGAAGTGTATGTGACCTCTTTATGCAAAAAAATGGGACACATTTTTATTCTTTGACCCAATTTCAAATCAAAATTACCAAAATAAAATTGGTTTTGATAGATAATGGTTCAGGTTTCAATATTTGAAATCTCACATTTTTATAAATAATGGGTATCAATATTGATCTCTCTAAAATAAATATAATAATATAAAAGGCTTTTATAATGTGCCTCATCAAAATTTGGATTCTATTACTTTGGATATCAAGGTGGGGATGGAAGTATTATCTACTTAATTTCAACTCATGCCTAATCATTTTCATGATAATTTACTATTAGGTAGGCCATGGATACATGAAATGGAATATGTACCTTATAATTTATATCGATGTGTCAAATTATTACATGATAGATACTTATATACATGCCGTGATGATAATAAACCATTTAGATATTTTAAGATTATAGAATCTACTACGAAGAATCAATCATAGCTAAGATAATCTCACTCTACAATAGTGACACCACTAGATATTATACCTATATAAAAAATGTATACATATGAGGTTGGTGAATCTAAAACATAGAATCTATAGCTATAGTCTAAGAATGTTTCAAAACCACTACTTTCACCTTAAAAGTTATATCAAGAGTAAGATGAAAAGTAACTGCATTTATTAATAAATTTAGAGGATCCAAATTTCATATCTATAGAAGATAATGATGTTGATTTTTATGGTAATTTCATGATGATATAAATTAAATACACATGGTCATTGATGATTATTTGTATGTTTTTAATTTTACATTAGGGGCCCAATTGAATACAAGTATGATTCAAATATATTAATTTATAGGAACATAACTAAAGGAAAAATAATAATTTTAGTTACTGATTAAGGCAAATATACTTTTTGAAATATGTATAACACACAAAATTATATTTAATAGGTGTATCATGGCATAACATCATTTTAAGATCTAGCATTACTAGAGAACATGAAGCATAATACACATACCAATGCATTATAGATATTAAAATGCCACAATTGGTAGATTCAATAAATAATGTAGAGGTCATGGATATAGAACCAATCATTATAATACAAGCTAAAAATTCACAAGATCAGCCACATATTATGTTACAAATGTTACTTGATAGAGAACTAATTTTATTTTATAATAGTGAGGCATAGATCTACTAATAGATCATTTAGTCAAGATGGAAAGCCATTTTATAATTTTCATAGAATAATAAGGCATGGTTCTAATACTTTCTCAACATTACAATAGAAAAATTATAAATATAAGGATAAATTCACTATTTAGATTATACAACACATAATACCACCTAATAAGTCTCAACATCAAGGTCAAATAAGCAGACATTACAAGCATCCAAGAAAGAATTCTTTGGATATTCAAGTTTTTATTGAGAATGAGTATTGTTATAATGTAAAAATTGATGAGGAAATATAGAAAAATCTATGCAAACCTACATTTTTATCACATAGGCCATGATCAAGATGAATTGTGGACACACACACACACACACAATTTTATTCCTCATGATGGTATTGAAAATAATCATATATTAAGAAATGATAAGTATGAGTCTAATTCATTTTTTTTATCAAATAACCTATGAGGATTCCTATATAATAAATAAAAATGCTATACAAATGAATAAGATTCATAACAATGAAAAATATAGGTATAAATTTGTAGATCATGAGTGGTATGATGATCATAATAATGATTATCTATGTGAATTTGACAAGATTTAATATCCAAATTTCAATAATAATCCACTATATCCATGGTTTGATTATCCACATCCCTTAGATGTGTTTTTAGATTATTAAAATGTTTAAAAATATAAAATACTAGAAAAACTATATAATATTCTAGAAAATTATAAAAACTAAGACCTGTGCATGATATGTATAGTTTATTTACATTAATCAATATGTGTTTCATTATATGAAACACTTTTCTATATCCATTTTTAAATCAAATATGCTTCAAAATTATACTTGAGTGAGTTACAAAACATATTGATTGTCACTTCTATATGCAGTTTCATGTAGTGATCTTATCTCAGACCCATACATTTCACACAAATAATCCACTCCTTCCTAGATAGTCACACACTATGCTCTTGTATGATTCCACCAGACTTATCCCAATGAACACATGCTCTATGTTTTTAAATTCAAACTATTAATTGGAATTATATAGATTTTTTATATCACAAGTTCATTGAGGGTATCCTTTTACATAGGTTTTATTATTATATGACTATCCCTATTATTCCTACTACATTAATTACATTTCATGATTATTGGTTCACTTACTTTCACATTGCTAAATTATTGGATACTTGATTTTATAAATATACTAAAGTTAAAATTTGTGTCATGTAGATTAACTTAACTCATTCATGCATATTTTTTATGTTTACTTTATTGCTTCATGTTTTGTGTGTATTCAACTTGTTTAGATAGTAAACATTTGAACATGTACTTGATTATGGATCCAAGCCTTATTGTGTGATTATATGCATGTGAGTGACATTTGAACATGTCCCTTGTATGTGGACCCTTGGAATTCTTGTATATTTTGTATGTAATCTTTGTGTTAGTGTGTCATGCCATAGCATGTTTTTACTAAGTTCACTTAATTTTTTTATTACATGATGGACATCATGCATATTCCCAAATTTTTGATGTCATGATGGATTTCATGAATCCTATGTAAGTTGTTATATTTAATTTCACATCCTTAATATATGATCATTTATTTAGTTTGTTTTTCATTTCTAATATCTATCTAGACATGACACTATGTATGCTTGGTTCTACATGCATCTTCCATTACTATATTGCTTAGTTTATCTATGATCATGTCAATATCTCTAATGTTATCATCATTACTCCATGTTTAAATATTTTATATGACATAATTCACATAAATTTACACTTTTAATCTTGTTATTATGTAATCTTAACAATTCACCCTAAAAGAGGGGGCATACATAGTGGTTTGACTTAGAGACTAAATCAAAATAGTTCACTACATAGATAGTAAAAGACAAATTTAACTCAGTTGATCATAGGTCATACGCAATTTTTTATTTAAAATAAGTGTTATAAAATAGTGATACATTTATAAAATAACACATGTCAACCTTTTCTAAAATACTGTGTTGTCATCCCAATAGTTAAAAATAATAATTTTTAAAATTCTTATAACTACACTCAATCAATAGAATATTTTTCAATAGTTAATCAGAGATAGTTTTAGGTTTTATACACAGGTTTAGTAAAAAATTATTAGTTTTGGGAATCATGTGTGAATTTTGTTCCAAAATTTACAAAACTTTTACTCATAAATCCAATTGATATTACTCAGTTATCAATCAATATGATTAAATAACATATTGGGGGCATATGTGTAGCACATGATCACTTTATTTATCATTTCTTTTACCATTTTATATAGAAATAATGGAAATTAATGTCAATATCTATATTTTATAAACCAAACTCAGATCACACCATTTATTACACTAGTTTTTCACCAAAAATTAACATTATTCCATTTTCAATAATTGATTCACCATTTTCACTAGTTTTTCACTAGAATGATCAATTAGAATTAATACAAGGATTATAAGTTCTATAATACCTTGGTTAAGAAATTATGGATTAAATAAAACATTGAATTCTTAAGCACACTATCCTTTCAATGATTATTGGGGCATGCATAGTCCAATCAAGTGTTTCAATGAAAAAATATCAAAGTCACCAGTTTTATACCAAAAAACATAACAATTTGCATACCCAAAAATGTGCATTCATTCCTTGATATTTGATCTATAAGTTTATTATATTTAATTTTTAATTTTCATCCTAAGTAAAGACTAATTAATAAATGTTTAATTACAGGTTTACATGAATCATAGTTCACTATGTGGCTTACATTCAAGACTATTCTTCACATGTAAGTTCAAGTGTAAATATTTTCATTTTAATCTAGTAATTTCACTTTAATACATTACTAAATAAAAAATGGAGAAATTTAGACACATAAATTAAAATTTATTTCTCAAATATTGCACTTTTGGCCACTACTTGTACACACTTAGCTCATGCCAAGTTCCATAGTCCTTGACCTCCATTCCTTCACTTCAATGTGGATGACCTATTCTTAAAAACAACTAATGATTACCAAATGTTCCTATTACTCTTTTTGAATAGCCTAAGATCATCCCTATATTGACCCACACTTCCATCTTAACCAAATTTTCTCCATAGATAAGGCCACACTTTTAAGACAATCTCACTTTCCAATAATGTCTGAATATGCTAGTTTCATCCCCCCACCAAATAATGACTAGTTACTTAAATTAAAATTCACCTAAAAAGTCATCCCACACATTTATAAAGTCTCATTCAAGGAAATTCCTTAAATAAGACTATAAATCTACATTTTCTATCCATTTTTTCACTAGAGGCTCAAATGATTGAAAAACACTAGGATATATAACTGCACATTGAGGGGAAAACATATATTATTCTAAATATTTATTACACACAACCTAAGTAGCCAAGCTAAGTATGAGTACACTTGAAAGGTTAAAAATCATTATAAATGCATTTAATCACACCATTATTGCACCAAAATATATCATTGCACCAATGTTTCATGCATACCATTGTAACATGGAGAAATTACATGGATTTTGATCCCTTTTTGAAGTATTGGTATGTAGGTAACACTCAACATAAGGGTGTTGAGGTCAAGAATAACTTTATCCTCTATCCCATTTTTACCATTTATTTAGTTTATCACTCATGGTCTATATATGGAGGGTTTTAAGTGAATAAGAAGGCCTACAACAGATTCTATAATGAATTACATAAATCTAATCATGCATACATGACCTACATATGAAGGCACATTATTCCAAATTTACATAAAGAGATAAAACCCTAATAAACATGGGTGCATAATATAGAATTATAGCATGCCTACCTCATCCAAATAACATGGCCTTATCCTATATTAAAGTGAAACCCTATTCTTGATTCACAATAAGCTCATTCAACATTGTAGTCAGTTTCATGGTTATATCATAGTCTTGCATGCTTGATCTAGTTAAGTTATTTATCTTTGGCATTTTTTAATTTCTAGCATATACCTAAAATTATTAAGTTCCAAATCAATATATGTTTGATTTATTTCTTATCCTATATCTTCTGATTTTATTCAGTTGTTTGTCTAATTAAGGTTAAAATTCCCTTAACCCCCAAAAATATATAAAAAATAAGGGTGCTTTAACTCTTTTTTCTAAGAAAATTTAACGACATTTACATCACTTGAAAATTTTATTTGAAAGATGCAAAAGGTTATGGTATTTCCTTGAATCCAAAAATAATATATTCAATGTCATGAAATATAAGCTACCAGGCAATATCATCAATAAGGAAGGTATTTGAATTGATCCCAATAGAGCTTATTCTATTTTTATAATTACACATCCTAATATAAAAAAGGAATTAAATCCATTATTTGGTAAAATAAATTTTGTACAAAAGTTAATTTCTTTTTTTACTAAAATTTTAAGGCCCCTTATTAATATATTAAAACATGATGTGAAAATAAAATGGAAATCTCAAGATAAGGCAACTTTTTAGGACATCAAAGATACTTTCATGAAAGATCTAGTTTTTAATATCCCTAAATTTATGAAGGAAATTTAACTCTATTCATATGATTTTAATCAAACTATTGTAGATGTACTTACATAGAGGATTGATGGGGAGAAACATTCCATTACCTTTATGAGTAAAAATATGAAGGGTGCATAACTGAAATACTTTATTTTAGATAAATAATTATATGTTTTGGTTAAGGAAGTAAATAAGTTAAATCATTACAATAATCCAAATTAATTATACATAATTATACCAAATCTATATGTAAAAGTCATGTTGGGATAAAATGCTTTGGGTGAATGCAAATGTAAATAGATGGTAAAACTCTAAGAATATGACATTGAAATCAAGCAAAATAAAATGGTAAGATGTTAGGGTCTCACATAGATGACTATATAAATTTAACATAGAACTACATTCATGAAAAATTATTAGACAAAAATCATGTTTGAAACTTGGTATGATCATATTATTGGTTTCCCTTTGTGTGGAACCTATCCCCAAAAATTGAAAAGATAGTATAAGATAGCTCTCAGATTGAAATAATCCCATTACGTGATGAAGAATGGAATCCTATATCACAAAAAATATGAATGAATTTACCTTAAATGTGTGTCCAAATAATGAGCTAAAGAAATTATGACTAATTTTCATGAAAAATTAGGAAGTGGTCACCTTTCTAGAAAAATAATAATGTTTAAGATCCTTTGATTGGTTATTATTGGCTTACACTTTTCAAGCATGATTATAACCAAGTTATAACCTTCCATGAATGCCAAAAAAATTCAAAAAAGGAAGTAAATTCATCCAGGCCATTACAACTAGTCATTAAAGGTAGACCTTTTTCCCAATGGGGGATATAATGTTTTGCTGTCATAAATCCAAATTCATCTAAAGGAAAAATTTTGTTCTAATAACTTAAAAACTATAGTACACAATCAAATACATAAATTTACACAATGAATTAAAAAAATAAGGAAGTTATCAAATTTATAGAGGAAAACATCATTACAAGTTTTGACACTCCTTTTTATTTGGTTTGTGTTAATGAACTTGCCTTTCATTCTGTAGAATTCACCATATTGTGTTTATGATAATAAAATCAAGATAAATTTTTATTCTAAATATTATCCAAAAAGGAAAGGAGTTATTGAGTCCAAAAATAAGAATCTTATTGATGAAACAAATATATATATCTACTAAGAAAATTCAAAGTGATCAGAATTATCTATTAAAAAATTCATTATGGGTTGAAAAACTAGACATTAAAAGGTACTTAAAGCCACTCCATTATTGCAAATATATGGTTAGGAACCAATATTTCCAATTACATTAATATTTAACACTTTTCAGCTCATGCAGGAGTATATGGAGCAAGATATATAATACAATCAAGACTTTTAAATGTCATCATAATAGAGGATTCAAGAGATGAAGCTCAACATAAACTCAACAAGCATCAAGACATAGTTAAAACATGGTTTGACAACAGAGGGAAGGTAAAATCCTTATTAAATTTTGACTTTGTCCTAATTTGGGACAAATGATATTAGAAAATGGGTTAACATGCCAAGATTAATCCATTATGGATCGGTGTTTATCATATACTTGAGATATTAGAGAATAATACCTTCAGACCAAAATACTTAGAAGGAAGTAACTTATCACTCCTAGTGAATGGACAATACTTGAATAACTACTTCTCAGTAGTTCCATCCTCTGGTTCATTATGATTTTAGTATATAAATATTTTAATAATAGGGTGGTTATTTTAGTTATTTAGTTTCTTTTCAACATTTTTTCTTTCATAGTTACTAGTTCTTTTTATCATTTGTGTAGGTTATTTTGTTTTACATATGAGTTAGCTAATAAGTCGTGTACAAGATATCAGAGTAAAAATTTAAAACAAATTGAATCCATTATCCACATGGTTAATTTAATTAATGTTGTGTTGCCTCAAAAAACTTGTAAAGATCCATTTTCACTTAAAATTAGTCAAAAAAATCATAATTCACTATGAAATGTTAAAAAAATCAACAAATTTGGTAAAATTTTGAATAAATACTAGTATTATGATTGAAAAATTTATGTTTTCACTATTTTTTTAATGATTTTCACATGAATTAAGAATACTTTTGACATTGAAAGAGAATCATCACCATAATTTATTACACTAAATATTTCTATCAAACATATCAAGTGACAAAGGAAGATCACATGTGAATAAATTTTTTCTGACCATCCTTATATAGTATCTATGTTGGTTCCCAACCTTTTGAGAATCAAAAAATAATAAAATATAATAAATAAAAATATAATATATATTCTTCAAATCAAAATCAAATAATTTCTCCAAAAGAGTGATGTAGGCAATCTTTGCCAAGGTTATAAATGCCTAATAGGAAATAGACAAGGCCTTGGTTAGATTTAGAGGTATGTTTGTTAGGGTTATAGATGTCTAATTGTAAATAAAATAAATCCCAAGGTTTCCACCCAAACCAATCCCATTACATTTTATACAAAATTTATTATGTGTTTGATCTTGAATCACCTCAACAATATAAAAGGAAAGGTAAATTAATCACTAAACACACATGTCTAGCTCATTGTAGATGATATGAGTTAGTATTTTGTGTGATATAATTGAATGTTATGATCATATTTTTAGTAAAAGTGAAAATATGTATTATCCTTCTTGTTGGTTTTCTTTCAAAAATAATTAAAGGGTTATGAGTTATATATACTTAATAGGATTTTCCCCACAAATGTCACCATTTTTTGTGACCAACACACCCTAATTTATTTTGGAAATGGAGACCTCATTTATTTAGAACTAAACACTCTTGGACTAATCTTAGTATAACATTAAAAACTTTGTTTGATAAAAATATAATTTACAATTATTATATTACACTTATAAATATATATGTGAGCCCTTTTTCATGTTAAAATTTAATTTTGATATTTAGTATTTCTCTATGGTTTTCATGATGTCTTTAAAAAGTTCATGATCGCTCTAAACATTTCACTTGGTTTATTCTAAATAATTTCATAGTTTTTATCCTTAATTTTATGTGTAGTTATTTGTTATCATGACTACTTCCAAAAAGATCAATTTTATGGAAATAAAAAACTTTATGACTCCATGGTATTGATTAATGTCACATGTTTCTTTTCTAGATCACTTTTTTATCTTATTTGGGTATTTTATTTTTATGAGGTTAAATAACCTATGTTTAGGATATTTAAACAAACCCACATAGTCTTATAAATCCTCAAAATGCTTTCAAAAAATCTTTGAACCCAAATAAATTGGTAGTCACCATGTGTCAAATTGAATAGACCCTTATAGTCTTTAGATTTTTACCACTAAAATTTAAACTATGTGCAGCTACATACATTTTTTGACCTCGATTGAATTACATTTTCCCATGTGGCACTAATTATGTAGTTGTGCCCAATTTAAAATAATTTAATGAGATCTTATATGGTCTATGAATTTGAAGCAATCAAACTATGCCACCTATCACATTTTGAATGTTCACATAGTTAAAATGAATTCAAAGAGATTGATAGTCCCCATAACTATTTTATTTCAATCCTATAATAACATTACATAGTCTAATTTCCTTCCCAAATGGTAGCTAAGTGGATGACAAGTGTCAAGCAATCTGATATTGGATTCTAGTATTTCTATTATTGAATTTCAATTACTACAAAATTAGGTTCCAATTATATCCTAATTATTACTGATCACATAATGCCCCATAGTTATCATAGTATCCCTTAATATTTTTCATTGTTATATCTAATATTTGTTCAAAATTTAACTCAAATTAAACAATCACATCATGACATGTAATATTCACAAATATTAGTGAACCATTTTAAAACATATTTACACCATGTACAAGTATTGGAAAATAATTTTTATTGACCAATAAATTGTCCCACTATAATGTAGATAAATCTAACCAATTCTTCACAAATGGCTACTTTTTGTAAATTCTCCTTCGTAAAATTATTAGGCCTTATAGCCCTCCTTATGAGTAAATCCCACTTGTATGGTAAAAATAAAAAATTTCAAACTGAAATGAAATTTTTTAAAGATACCCTTTAGAGTCATACACAACCTCCTAAATTTTCAAGTTCTCATGAGTCTTATAGACCAATTTTCTCTCACTACCTTGCCCCTAATTAGGCCTAATTAGCCCTATAGCTGACCTACAATTCAAAATACTATGTTCCCTTGGGATTAAAATCCTAAAACCTTGTGAATAATTTATGGCTTATAGAGAACATGGAAATTATAAATATTTAGAATTTTTTAATGGTTAAATCTCCTAAAATGAGCAAAAACCTAATTCTAGGTTTTTAGGCATACTGAGTAACCTGAGAGGCAATAAAATGACATGAATGGAATTTTTTGATTATTTTAAAGGACTAAATAACTTTGGTAAGACTTTTGCCTAATTATATAAACCTTCCAAATAACTTTTTTGACCTAATTAATCCCTTAAGAATCATTATATAAGAAACTCATACTTTTTGGTCTCTCTTTAAACTGACTGTGTGTATATGAAGGGGAAGAAGTGAAATAGAGTCATTAAGAATGATAGATTATTTTCAAAATAACATACCTAGTAATAATAAAAACCAATTCACCATGTGAAGGCATTAATACATCTTTGCCTCTTAGCAAAGGAACTCTACAAATATTTCAAGTATGACTTGCAACAAGAATCTCAACTTAAAACTTCTGTGTTGTCCACTTATGCATCATTCATAAATTTCCACTTAGTCCCTAAATATTGAACAATACAATAGTATAAATGAGTGTTATACATGATATGAAACACTTTACACTCTGTATTTATCTCTTGTGCTTCTAAAATCACTACATGTACTATATTTTCAAGTTCTTAAAAAAATCTAGGTTCTTGCATAATATAATAGGGTTAATTATCACAATCAATCAGGCACATTTATTTATTCCTCAATATTTCTCTACCTTTAATGCCTTATTAAAACACAAGATTAAAAATTAAGTACTCCATAGAAAGTAGCATAACTTTCAACCACTTCTTATTTCTAAGAGCTACGTAAGCATTAAAATACCAACAAAGACATATATGCCAAAACACCAAAATGCACATAACAAGAGCTAGACTAGTCCAAAACTAAACAACTATGTACTAAGTCTATTGAGACACCAATAAGTCCCCAAGTGACATTGGAATTTTAATTTTCTAGTCTAGTGGTTAGTTTTCAAATTCAAATTTGAATTTGGAGATTTTGGTGGAAAACCCTTTAAGAGGGCCCTAAACACCAAACTACCTATCAAAAAGCTAACAAATAACATTCCAATGATAACTCCAATCTAAATAAACATGACCACAACCAAAAATGGACAAAATTAAAAATTTTCTAGGCCTAGGAGGATGCCCCTACATCATACTCCCAAGGAAAGAAGGAAAGGACCTCAAGTACTATTGTTCAAGACATCTAATAGAGTACTCCCATGTTGTTTGATGTCTTCTTCAGTCATGCATGTTGCATCTTTTACTAGTTGATGTTTCCATTTGATTAAATATTGGTAGTACACCTTATTTCTTATCTTATTAACTACCTTGTTATCTAAGATAGCTTTTGTCTCTACCTTTGTAGCCTTAGGAAATTAGCCTACCCACTATTATACTATTATAGAAGGTTCCCCTATTGTTTCCTTGGTATTTATGTCTTTATTTTAGGGATAAAGTTCTAAAACATTGAAAATAGGAGAAATACCTACCCCACTAGGTAACTTGACTTCATATACATTATTGTAAAACTTTTTGATAATCTTGCATGGACATATTTTCTTCATCTTTAATTTATTGTAGGTGCCCTTGGGAAACCTCTTCTTCTTAAAATGGGCCAATACTAAGTCACTAATCTAAATATGAAATACTCTTCATGAACAATCTTCTTTTTGTTTGTACTTAGCAACACTAGCTTGAAGATGTTTCTTGACTTGTGTTGGAGGTCTAGATTGCACCCTAGTTGAGCAAAGGATTGTTTAGGTCCTCTACCCAAATCTAGTCTAACATGAGGATGACCCTAGGTTGTGGGTTACCTAATATTATGTCATACCTCTAGGATTTTTAATGAGGCTAGCTCCTTTGATTCATCTCTTAGCTCATTTTCATTCAAACCTACTAATTATTAGGGGAAAAGGGAGAGAAATATGACTAAAAGGGAAATCTAAGCTAACATTGGTGATGCACCTAAAATGATTGTTGATCCACTCTATTTGAGCTCCTCAAAACACTAATGGGATAAGTAAAATAAGGGATATACAACCCTAAATATCTATTATACATAAGTATTTCATGCATAGGTTCACCAAATGATCAAAACTTGATGGAGGTGATGGAAAGCCCCGATTCAAGGCACTAACCACTCAATACATCCACATGATAGCTTCCATAAAATAGAATTGAACACTAAACATGACCTACATAACAAGATGAACTAGTAGATAGGTGAGGTCACGAATTGACAAGGGAGATATTTTTACCACGTATGAAAATCAAACTGATATGAACACAGTATACTAGAACAATGAAATCTAAAATAGTATTCTATTTATCTCAAGAGGTTAAAAAGTTGAATCTTGTTAGATTCTAGTTGTGCACAAGAAAATGATCCATTATAAGGCTTAGAAGCCTATATACATATAGTAGAATTGGAATGAGAGAGATGTGGAATATACATGGGATAATGGAGGAGTCATTAATGATCAAGAAGTGTGTTGGAAATTCATTGGTTGCTTTCAATATGCATGCCTTCTTGTAATTAATACTAATCCTTTATCAACAAGATAACATTTATTTTGTCCAATAATCTTTAATCTCTTCTCATTGGATGAGAAATTCACTAGAAGACAAGGGTCTATTTTACATGATGAGTCATGACTAAGTCTTTTAGAGAAATATATTTATGGTTCTAAAGAGAATCAACACTTTAACTACTTCTCCAACCACCAACACATTTTTTTTGGTTCTCCATGCCATCTCCACTTGCTTCATTATGAAGGAAAGGTCCTTATATCCTTAGGACTGACAAAGTCATCACCATGTCTACTTTTAGTGGTTATTTTTTTGAAGCTATGACCATATCAAAAGATGAGACACTCTTTCATCAATCACATATCTACCCCATTTCAATATATGAGCATAGGTCTCTTCTATATACTGAAAACCAATCTCCTTTAATTGTTTTCCCATAGTCACCCTATCGATTAAAATCCTAAAGCCACATAGCTTTGATCTTGATCTCTATGTTAGGTCTAAAAAGACCTATTATGCCTTAAAAACTTGTGGAAGCTGAGGGATCATTATTTGCCTAGATATTATTTAAATATCAATGATCACAATCATAAAAATATAATGTGACCCCAAAAAATGGGCCCTGTAAGTTCTAAATATTTGAACCATAGGTCGATATTGGGATTTAATGGCCATGGAGCTTCATTATAACCATCATGACTATATCACTACATCTTATGTTTAAGGATGCTTAAATGAGCTCCAATAGTAACATCTACCTTTTGAAACATTTCTTTGGGTTAACCTAAGCTGAATTTGGATTCTATTTAAAAACCCTTTTGATTTTGACATTTAATATCAATTGTTTATCATGATCTTGGCCCTCTAGATTGTGCCATCTATCAACTCCACATTCATCCTATGAGATCCTATAGTTAATTCATTTACCTCTACACTTGTGCCATGTGGTAGTCTCTCATTCATCTTTAGTATACACTAAATCTTTGACCTATCACTCACCATCGATCTTTGATTACATAATTAAATACACACCATAGATATTCCAAACCCATTGACACTATCAGTCACCCACGTGCCATTAAATCTATCTATAAGTTTATGAGATCATGCCACTTGGCATATATAATTGGTCTTTAGTTTTAACATTTGAGAACATGATACTTTTCGATCTTGTATGCTTCTTATGGACCCCACTAACCTTTTAACTTAATGATCATCATTGATCTTTAATGTATAATTGATCATGCACTATTGGAACTATTTGGGCCCACTGACATTGTTCTTGCATGTGCATCATTAGATCTAGACTTAAGCTCCCACAATATTACCACTTGGTAGCACCATATTAATCCTTGGTACATTTCAATTTAAATGGTTAATTCTTGAGGCTTAAACTTGACATCCATGTGCCCATTTCATTCTGTAAGTTCAACTTTAGAGCTTTATAACTTGAGATAGACAATTCATCAAGTCACAAAAACTATAGATAATGATCAAGTCATGAATAAATTCATGTTCATGCAATCCTTTGGCTTGATAATATTTCTAAGTGTACTTATTAAATTCATAAACAAGATGACCTATCCATTTATTCATGACATACTAATGATGGTTTAACACTTCAAAGCTTGTGCAAGTCATTCTTCTGATCCTTCAAAGCTCTAGAACTCTACTTAGCTAATCTATCCAAGTAAAAAAAAAATTATGTGGGCCAAAATTAGCCAACACCTTTGGTGACTCACAAGGAAGCATGCCTACTATGTTTGATAACTTAGACCTTTTGTCTTGACTATTCTATTGGGCATGGAGTTTCCTCTCTAGTTTAACATATTGATCTAAAGCTAGAAATGGTTGCCAAACTCTAGGTAACTCCTCTTGAAATAAATAGATATCAAGAGGAACAAAACAAAACAAAGGGCCCAAGACACTTATTCAAGGGAAACATGGAATATAATGGAAACTAATCTAAAAAAAGCAAGGACCATTAACCCAATATGTTAGGATAACACTTGGAGGAAAGAAACAAACAACTAATTATGTACAAGGAGCCTAACTATCTATGACAAAGCATGATCCACTTGAGTCAAAATAAAAAGTCTTACACTTACTTAGTCTAAGAGACGATACATGTTGTAAAATAGGATGTTTATTGAACATGACCCTTGATGAAGCTCTCTTCCTACCTACCAACTCTTTTAGAATCTCTTAGAGTGAATCATCAACAATAAACCAATCACCAACAAATATGAAATGGTCTTATTCTTCAAGATCCTCATATTGCTTATCAACTATAATCTCTACAAGTGACACCTTATCTAAGCATTGTCCTTATGTCATTTTGGCTTCTTGAGTGACATTATTCTCCTTACTATAAATTTCAAACTCATCAAGCTCTTCAAGTAGTTTTGAATGTCTAACCCTATCTATATCATGGCCTTTAATGAGTGCCTATAGATCAAAATGATCATGAACATGCTCTCTAATGGGTAACACATCTTTTTAAAGTTGCTCAACCCCTTATAGAGGTTTAATATATAGCTACCAATCATACTTTTATTCCCCACTTTGATTAAATTGAATAGGATCATCTTGAATGGTATCTTGATTCTTTTCAATAAGAGGTATCTCAAACTCATCCATGAATTCCATCTGTACCATTTCCTCATGGAGTTCTTCCACATCAAGACTAGCCTTCTCATTTTGCCTTGGATTATCTAGAGTAGCACTACCTTCCTAAAGATCCAAAACATTAATGGAATCCTCAAATGAAGATTCAACCTATTGTATTATCTCATCATCCAAGTATGTCATCTTAATTTCTTCAATCTCACTCATGAAATCATGGTACAACTACTACCAATGGTCTTCTTCTTTAGTAATGCTCTCTACCTTAGCAATTATTTTATGTGATTTTTCTTCCTAGCTACCTTCAAAAGAAAGATGAGCTTATACTTGATCTATATCAACTTATGCAAGATCTTGAGAAAACTCTTAATTTTGGACAACTGATATGTGATCAAGATATTCTTGAGAAAAAACCTCTTGATGCACATTTGAAACTTCTTCCTATTAGATCTCATCTCTAACTTGTACTTGTTCCTATAACTCATCTTCTTTGGCATTATGAAACACTAAAACATGTTCATTCTTTCCAAGTGGTGTTCCAATAATGATTCCCTCTTCTTGATCATTGAAGTCATCATTATTTTCTATCTCCTTAGCTACATCTTCTTGATCTACCTTATAAAGGAAAGGATATTTCTCTAAGATAAGCATAGTAGATCCCTAAAAGTACTCAATAAGATGAGAAAGGTCCATAGAATTAACCTAATTTTTTTCATGGAGTTACTCTTCTTGGATCACATTCACCTTCTCTTTCTATTGTACTATTTTTTGGATGGTTTTCCATGAAGGAAAGGACTTGGGTTGTTGGGGAGAGGGAAGTGGAAGCTGAATGGTCTCTTATTTGACTTCCATAATCACCACTTCCTCCTTCTTCTACATACCACTTTATATGGATATCCAAGAGGTAATGGACTTAGATTCTTGAGGAGGGAGGAGTGGGAATTGTATAGCTTTGGGTTTTCTTGATTGCATGACTTGACTCTAAGATGGAAACTTGGGCTTATGATTTTATTACATAGTGTGCATTATGGCTTGAGGATCAAAAAGAGGTGTATGTAGTTGATCTAGTGTTTCCTTTATAGCTACTAGTGTCTAGTATAAATTTTATCTATAGCTTTAATTTTCTTAGCAAGGGAGGCTTCAAAATCAGACCTTAATTTCTCATGATGGTTGGATCTTTCAACATAAACTTGCCTTTCATCCTAGACTCTCCCTTAGATATATTTCTATGAGGGGAAAGTTGAGAGGAGTTGGGGGGAACTATGATGGATTTGAAACTCATGTGTTTTATGCTTATGAGTGATGATGGGAACCTCAACATGAGGTTGACATGGAGTAAATGAGGGAAGGCAAGGTGGATGATGGGGTGTTTGATGTTTTTCATAGGCTTCCAACTTCTCCTTGATCTTGGAGATGATTCCATCTATGTCAATAATGTCACCATTATTTCTAGGATAACCTCTCCTAATGAAGGAAATCCATTCCTCATTTTCCTAATGCATTGAATTCTTAACCCCTCTAATGACATATTTTAGGATTTCCTATCTATACCCTTTCAATGTATCAATGTTTATCATATTATTTTCTTGCTTCAATAAAGCCTTTTTAAGGATATATATAGAATGGGTTTGGGTATGAGTATGATATTTATTAATGTCATGTTACTACCATGACTGATTAGGAGGGTTATCATACGATAGGTATGAGTTACCATATTATTGGTAGGGCTCTATATATGGTTGGTAATTATCATCATAAGACTGATAGAGATTATGGTAGGGATGATATGAATGATTGAAGTTCTGTTAGGAGTCATAATAAGGTTGGTATGTTTTATCTGTTTGACAATAAGGATCACCAAACTAATTAGGACAAAATTCTACCCCAAATCTAGCCATAAAGACTCAAGAAAGAAACAAGATAAAGATAAAACTTGATTTAAGGCTTACATGGACTACTATAACCACTTTAAAAATTGGATTTTCCATTGACGTTTACACACATGCCTCCAAAGGATAATTTAATGAATAAAACACCAAAAATTTTCACTTAGTGCATAATAAAAATTGTCCCACCAGGCATGCCAAAACTATTGGAGGTCTAGATTACACCCTAGCTGAGTAAAGGATTGTTTAGGTCCTCTACCTAAATTTAATTAAACATGGGAATGACCCTAGGATGTGGGTAGCCTAATCTTGGGTCAGACCTCTAGGATGTTTAATGAGGCTAGCTCCTCTGATGCATCTCTTCGATTATTTACATTCAAACCTACTAATTGCTAGAAAAAAGGGAGAGAAATATGACTAAAAGGGAAATCTAAGATAACATTGGTGATGCACCTAAAATGATTGTTTATCCACTCTATTTGAGCTCCTAAAAACACTAATGGGACAAGCAAAAGACTGGATCTACAAACCCAAATTTTTATTATGCATGATTATTTCATGTCGAGGTTTACTAAGTGATCAAAACCTAAGGGAGGTGATGAAAAGAACTAATTCAAGGAGCCAACCACTCAATGTATCCATAGGCTAGCTTCCATCAAATGGAATTGAACACTAAACATGACTTGCATAACAAGATGAACTAGTAGATAGGTGAGGTTAGGGCTTGACAAGGGAGAGATTTCTACCACATATGTAAATCAAACTAACATGAACACACTATAACAGAAACATGAAATCTGAAATAGTCTTTTATTCATCTCAAGAGGTTACAAATCTCAATCTTGGTAGAGTCTAATCATGCCCAAGAGAAAGATTTGTTTTAAGGATTATAAACCTATATATATAGCAAAATGAGAATGAGAGAGATGGGGAATATGTGTGGGAGAATGGATGAGTCATTAATGATCAATAAGTGTGATGGAAGTTCATTGGTTGCTTTCTATATGTATGCCTTATTCCAATTAGGAATAATCCTTTATCAACAAGTTAACCTTTATTTACTCCACTATTATTCAATCTCTTCTCATTAACTAAGAAATACACTAGAAGACAAGGGTTTTTTTTGCAAGATGAGTCATGACTAAGTCTATCAGAGAAAGATATTTATGGTTTTAAATATAATCAATGCTCTAACTACTTCTCCAACCACCAACTCCTTTTGTTTTGGTTCTCCACACCATCTCCACTTGATTTATTATGAGGGAAAGGTCCTTATATCCTTAGGACTGACAAAGCCATCACCATGTTTACTTTTAGTAGTTGTTTGTCAGATCTATGACCATATCAGAAGATGAGACACTCTTTTATCAATCACATATCTACCCCATTTTAATATATGAGCATAGATCTCTTATATAGACTAAAAACCAATCTCCTTTATTGCTTTTACTATAGTTACCCTATCAATGAAAAGCCTACATGTCACATAGCTTTGTTCTTGATATCTATGTTACGTCTAAAAATACCTATTCTACCTTTAAAACTTGTATAATCTAAGGACTCATTATTTACATAGATCTTCTTTAAATATCAATGATCATAGTAGTGAAATAATATTGCAACCCCTAAAAAATAGGCCCCATAAGTTCTTAATATTTTAACTAGAGGTCGAGACTAGGATTTAATGATGATAGAGCTTCATTATAACCATCCTAACTATATCACTACATCTTATGCTTAAGGATTCTTGAGTGATCTCTAATTATGGAATTTTGCCTTTGAAACATTACTCTAGTTAGACCTGAGTCAAATTCTACTTTTGCTTGAAAACCCTATGGATTTCAACCTTTAATGTTATCCATTGATCATGATCTAGGCCCTCTAGATTGTGTCATCTATCAGCTCTACATTCATCCCTTGGGGTCCTATAGTTAGTCCATTTACCTCTATGCTTATGCCATATGTCAGTCTCTCATTCATCCTTAGGATACACTAACTCTTTGACCTCTCACTCATCATCTATCTTTTATTGCATGATTAAATACACACCATAGATCTTTCAAACCCAATAACTCTATCAATTACCCATGCCCCATTAGATCTATCTACAATCTTGTGAGATTATGACAATTGGCATCCTCATATTAGTCTTTGTTTTCAACCTTTGAGAACTTGACACTTTTCAGTCTCGCATGCTTTTTGTGAACCCCACTAACCTTTTGACTTAACACTCACCACTGATCTTTAGTGTATGATTGATCATGTGCCGTTGGATCTATCTTGGCCCATTGACACTATCCTTACCTACACATATTTAGATCTAGACTTAAAGTCCTATAATCTTGACACTTGGTAGCACCACATTAATCTTTGGGACATTTGAATTTAAATAATTACTTTTTGAAGATTAAACTTGACATTTGCATGCCTATTTCATTTTGCAATTTCAACTTGAGATATATAACTCATCAAGTCACAAAATCTAGAGATAATGATCATGCATGAAGAACATCATGTTCATATAATCCTTTGGCTTGAGAGGTTTTCTATGTGTACTTAATAAATGCACAAACAAGCTGACCCATCCATTTTTTCATGACATCTTAATGATGGTCTAGCTCTTTAAAGCTTGTGCAAGTCATTCTTTTGATCCTTCAAAACTCTATAACTCTGCTTAGCTAATCTATCTAGGTATAAGCTTTATATGTGGGAAAAAATTGGCCAACAACCTGATCATGTATTTCCTACATGGCAATAACAAATTTCTCACCTCCAACACTCCTCTTGTTCATTTTACTTATATCTCTCAACTCAAATATTCCCCTAGGTTGTATACCATAGACTTATTGAAAAGGACTCATACCAATACTCCTATTTGAGGAGTCATTATAAGCAAATTTATCTTGGGGAATAATAATATCCCACTATTTTGGATGATCTTTGGATAAACACCTCAAAAAATTCCCTAAACTCTTATTCACTACTTCAGCCTAACCATCTATTTAGGGATGGTAAGCTGAGCTAAAACTAAGGTTGGTTCTAAGATTCCTCCATAGAGTTCTCCAGAAGTGACCTAAGAATTTAGTATCCCTATGTAAAATAATATTATTTGAAAGTCCATGAAGTATTACTACATCCCTAAAAAATAAATTGGCCACATGGGTGGCATCACTAGTAGTCTTACAAGGGATAAAATGGGCCATTTTTTATAACCTATCAATAAAAACATAAATTGAATCAAAACTTATTTGTGTCTTTGGCAATCCCATCACAAATTCCATGCTTATAAAATCCCAAGCCCTATTTGGGATTGGTAGAGGCTATTAAAAGCCTATATTAGTACTTCTACCCTTAGCTATTTGGCACACTTTGCATCTCTCTACACACTTCCTCACCTCTATTTTAATCTTGGGCCAAAAGTAATGTTTGTCTGGTTGTTATAAGGTTTTATCAAGGCAAAAATTACCTACCATACTGCCATAGTGATTTTATTTGATAAGATTTTCCCTCATTGAGATTTTAGGTACATAGAATTGCACCCCTTTGAAGAGTAAGCCATCTTGTAATAAGTAATCCAAACATGGTTCTTTGTTTTTGATGGTTGGCTATTGGTAAACTCTATAATATTCTTATAAATATACATACTCTTCATACAAATCTTTGAGAGAGCCAGTTCCATCACTTTTCAACTAAATTTACTGCACCATTAGAGCCCTTCTACTCAAGGCATCTACCACTTTGTTACTTGTTTGATTCTTATGATTTATAGTGAAAGTTAAATTTTTCAAGTACTCAACCCACTTGACATGTCTTTGATTTAACTTATGCTAGTTGGTAATAAACTAGAGAGCATGGTTATAAGTATAGGTAATAAATTCCTTAGGCATGAGGTAATGCCTCCTCGTTATTAGTTCTTGTACCATAACATAGAATTCTAAGTAATAATAAGAGTAAATTTTATTTGCATCATTTAATTTTTCATTAAAATAGGCTATTTTCTTATCTTCTTGACTCAATACAACTCCTATTTCTGCTCCACTAACATCATACTCCACATGGAAGACCTTGTTGATGTCTAGAAGTGTTAAAATAAATTGTTCTATGATCCTTTATTTAAAATATTGAAATATTCCTTCTAATTTATCTATAAATTCAAACTTTTTCTTAGGTCCTCTTATTGTATCTATCATTGGGCACATATCCCATTAAAATTTCTAATGAATTTTCTATAAAAATTGGCAAGTCCATGGAAACTCCTTACATGCCCAATTCATTTTGGAGTTGGCCACTTTAGTATTTCCTTTACCTTATCCTTCTCAATCTTTATCACTCCATAATATATCAAAAATCCTAAGTACAACAACTTTGATTTCATAAAGACACATTTTTTCAAGTTTATCAATAATTTTTTTCTTGTAATCTATTCAAAATCAAATGTAAATAATGAATATGCTTCTCTTTACTATGACTAAAAATGAGTATGTCATCTAACTTGAATACAAAAAATTTATGAATTAATGGCTTTAATACCTTGTTCATCAATCTCATGAACGTATTTGGTACATATGTGAGCCCAAATGGCATAACTAACCACTCGTATAAGCCTTCATTAGTCTTAAAATCTATCTTCCACTCATCTCCCTATCTTATCCTGATCTGGTGGTATCCACTCTTGAGATATATCTTTGAAAATTATCTTTATCTACCCAATAAATCCAACAAACATTCTATCCTAGGAAGGGTAAATCTATATCTAATTTTGATTTTTTTAATAGCCCTTGAATCAATGAACATTCTCCACTCACCTCCCTTCTTGGGTGCCAAAATTATAGGAATAACACATGGGATTTGAATTTATATTATCATCCCCTTATCCAAAATATCTTGTACTTAACTCTTGTATTTTCTTTGGGTGCCATATTGTACGTTTCTTTGTTGGGAAAAATTGTTCTAGTAAAAAAGTCAATGTGATTGATAATGCTCCTTATAAGTGGAAATATGCTAGGTAACTCATCCAATACAATATCTACATATTATTTTGGCATTTATTGAACCTATTTTGGAAATATCCTAGGCTTGAGCACCAATGCAAATCTTAATTCTTCTTCTTCCATTGCATGTAGAGACTCTTTTTCACTCACTATCATTACACTAGATCCAATCTAATATTCACTACCCTCTTCTTTCATATCTATCAAAGTATGACTCACTCCATCCTTCTCCAAGGCGTATAAATTTCTTTTACCATCATGGTTTATCTTCTTAACATACTATCATGGCCTACCAAGGAGTAAATGACAAATTTCCATGGGGAATACATAAAAAAGGTATTGTCCTTATACCTTTCAATCTAGAATTCAACCTAACACTGTTCATTTACCAAGACTTTTTACCCCTTGTTCAACCATGATAATTTATATGGAGTGGGGTGAGACAACCTTTTCAATCCTAATTTATCCACCATTTTAGTTGAAGCCAAATTATCTGTACTAACTGAATCTATGACAAGTTTTTAACACTTATCTTGACACTTGAAAGAAGTCTTGAAACGTGTTTTTATTTGTGGTGGCTCCTTCTCCTTAGGTTTCTTAATAAGAATTATCCTCATGATAAAATATTCTCCTTCTTCTAGTTTCTCTATGAGTGATGGATAAGCCATAATTTCTTCATCTACTATTTGAAATACTTAGTTTCTTGCTTCACTCCTATGGTTGCTAGTCATATTGCCTTCAAGGAATTTTTAGAATATATGGCATAAAAATTTGTTACATTTAAAACACTTTCCTTTGAACCCATTTGATCCTCTTCCTCTTTGACTATAGCCTCCTCTAGAATAAGTCATTCTTCCTCTATAGTGACCTCTTTGACTAGATGCTTGCTCTTAGGATATATTGTCTTTTGAATGAGTTATTTGGGAAAAGTGTCTACCTCCTTATTTACCTATACCCATATTATGTCTACCCATTCCTCTATTTTTTTGATTATGTCTCCTATTCTACTTTTCTTCAGCCTTGAGTGCAAATTGGTAACACTCCTCTAGTGTTCCTGGGAAAACAAGTGTTAATTCATCATGTAGGTTGTACTTTAGGAAATTAAAATACATTTTAATATTTTCTTTGTATTATTTAACATGTCTTGACCTAATATTAATCTTATATAACTCTTTTGTATATTATTTTATAGACATTTATTTTTGCTTCAAGTTTTACAACCTTTTAAAAAGGTTTGTCTCATAGTCACCTTGTAATAATCTTCCCTTGATCTTGGCAACCATCATATCCCAAGAAGTTATCTTGTTCTTTCCCTTATTTATTATTTCAACCTAAGTGAAATCCCACCATAATGAAGCATGGCATTTTAACTTGGTTCATGTAAACTTTACCTTCTTCTCATCAGGTAACTCCTCATACTCAAAGTACTTGTCTAGTTATTTTACCAAATCCATGAGTTATTATCCATCAATACTACCTACATATGTGGGAAATTACACCTTTTGTTTATAACCCTAACCCATGATTACCTTTAGGATTTTATCTATACGCTGTTCTTTAGGTACTTCAACTATTTCTTCTTCTTCTTCCTCATGAGCTTGTGGCTCATCTACTCTGTCACTCAAGTCCTTGTTAGGACCCCTCTCCTTTTATTTTCTTATATTTTAGTAAAATTATAACTCAATATGACTCTAAGGTCCTTCAAATTTTCCAATATAATATCTTGATTCCTTTGATTCCTTCCACCTCCTCTGTTTCTCCTAGGTGGTATCTTGTTACACTTGTCTTATCCAATCAAGAAAAGACTAATTATCTCTTTTTATTATATAATACCAATTTAATTATATCTCACTAGGTTTCTAACCTACTCTAATACCAATTTTATTTATATAAATCCAAATAATTCTTCATAAATGGCTATTTATTGTAAATTCTCCTTCATAAGCTTATTAGACCTTATAGAACTCCTTATGAGTAAATCCCACTTGTATGGTAGTATTAGTAATAAATTTAAAACTTAAATGAAATTATTTTGAGATACCCTTTAGGGTCATACATAACCCCTTAAAGTTTCAAGTGCTCATGAGTCCTATAGACCACTTTTCTCTACTACCCTACCACTAATTAGGCCTAATTAGCCCTATAACTGACCTATAGTTCAAAATAGTATGATCTCTTGGGAGTAAAATCATAAAACATTGTGAATAAATTATTAATTATATATAAAATTCAAATTACAAATATTTATAATTTTTGTATAGTTAAATCTCTTAAAATGAGCAAAACCCTAATTCTAGGTTTCTAGGCCTACTAAGTAACTTGGGAGGCAATAAAATGACATAAATGGATTTTTTTGGAGTGATTAAAAGGAAAAAATAAATTTATTAAGACTTGTGCCTAATTATACAACCCTTTAAAATAAATTTTTTGACCTAATTAATCCCTCAAGACTCACTATACATGAAACTCTGACTTTTTGGTTTCTCTTTAAACTGACTGTGTGTATATGAAGGGATAAAAGTCAAAAAAAATCATAAAGAATGATATATTGTTTTAAAAATAACATACATGGTAATAATAAAAACCAATTCACCATGTGAAGGCATCAATACATCTTTGTATCTTAGTAAAACAACTCTACAAATATTTCAAGTATGACTTACAACAAGAATCTCAACTCAAAAATTCTATGTTGTTCACTTAGGCATCATTCATAAATTTCCACTTAATCCCTAAATATTTAACAATAAAATAGTATTAATGAGCGTTAAACATGTTATGAAACAATTTCCACTCTGTATTTATCTCTTGTCCTTCTAAAATCACTACATATACTGTATTTTCAAGTTCTTACAAAAATATGGGTTCTTGCACAATACAACAGGGTTAACTATCACAATCAATCTTGGATCACTTTTATTTATTCCTAAATAGTTCTCAACCTTAAATTCCTTATTACAATATAATATTTCAACATTAATTACTCCCTATAAAGTAGCATAACTTCCAACCACTTCTTATTTCTAAGAGCTATGTAAGCATTAAGAGACTAATAAAGCTATATAGGCCAAAACATCAAAATGTAAATAACAAGAGCTAGACTAGTTCAAAAAATAAAAATATATATAATAAGTCTATTGAGACCATAAAAAATCCTAAGTTCCATTGTAATTTAAATTTTCTAGCCTAACGGTTATTTTTCTAATTCAAATTTTAATTAGGAGATTTTGGTGAGAAACCCTCTAAAAGGGTCCTAGACACAAAAATGCCTATAAAAAAGGTAAAAATTAAATTCAAATGACAAATACAATCTAACTAAACATGATAAAAACCAAAATGGACAAAATTGAAAGTTTAATAGGACTAAGATGATTCCCCTACATCATACTCCCAAGGAAAGAAGGAAAAGACCTCAAGTACTAATGTTCAAGAGGTCTGATTGAGTACCCCCGTGTTATTTGATGTTTTCTTCAGTCATCCATGTTATATATTATGTTAGTTGATGATTTTATTTGATCAAATATTGGTAGTACACCTTATTTCTTGTCTTCTTAACTACCTTGTTGTCCAAGATAGCTTTTATATCTGCCTTTGTAGCCTTGAAAAATTGGTCTACCCACTCCTATACTTTTATAAGAGGTTATTGTTTCCTTAGTATTCATGCCTTCCTTATAGGGATAAAGGTCTAAAACATTGAAAATAGGAGAAATACCTACCCCACTAGGTAACTCCACCTCATATGCATTGTTTTCAAACTTTATAATAATCTTTCATGGACCTATTTTCTTCATTTTTTGTTTATTGTAGGTGCCCTTGGGAAACCTATTCTTCTTTAAATGGGCCAATATTAAGTCACCAATCTGAAACTAAACTTATCTTCATGAATAATCTAATTGTTGTTTGTACTTAGCAACACTAGCTTGAAAATGTTTCTTGACTTGATCACGTATTTCCTGAAGGGAAATAGCAAACTCCTCACCTTAAGCACTCCTCTTGTTCATTTGGCTTATATCTCTCAACTCAAATATTACCCTAGGTTGCATACCATAGACTACTTGAAAAGGAGTAATACTAATACTCCTATTTGTAGAGTCATTATAAGCAAATTTAACTTGGGGAATAATAAGATCCCACTATTTGGGATGGTATTTAGACAAACACCTTGGAAAATTCCCTGAACTCTTATTCATTAATTTAGTATAACCATCTATTTGGGGATGGTAGGTTGAGATAAAATTGAGGTTGGTTCCAAACTTCCTCCATAGAGTTCTCCATAAGCGACCCAATAATTTGGTATCCTTGTCTAAAATAATACTAAGTGGGAGTCCATAAAGTTTTAATACCTCCTTGAAAAATAAATTGGCCACATGGGTAGCATCACTACTAGTCTTACAAGGGATAAAATGGGTCATTTTTGAGAACCTATCAACAACAACATAAATTGAATCAAAAACTCTCTATGCATTTGGCAACCCCATCACAAAGTCCATGCTTATAGAATCCCAAGGCCTATTTAGGATTGTTAAAGGCTGATATAATCTTGCATTAGTAATTTTACCCTTATCCATTTGGTACACTTTGCATCTCTCTACATACTTCCTCATCTTTGTTTTCATCTTAGGCTAAAAGTAATGTTTGGAAAGTTATTCTATAGTTTTATCAAGGCTAAAATAACATGTTGTACTACCATGATTCTTTTATTTGATCATATTTTCCCTCATTGAGATTTTAAGTACACATAAATGCACCCATTTGAAGAGTAAACCATCCTACAATAAGTAATCCAACCATGGTTCTTTATTTTGCATGGTTAGATGTTGGTAAGCTCTATAAGCTTCTTGTAAATCTGCATCCTCTTCATACAACTATTTGAGAGAGTCAATTCTAACACTTTCCAACTAAATTTCTTGTACCATTAGATCCCTTCTACTTAAACCATCTACAACTTTGTTACTTTATCCCTTCGTATGATTTATAGTGAAAGTGAAATTCTACAAGTACTCAACACACTTGACATGTCTTTGATTTAGCTTATGTTGATTGGTAATAAACTAAAGGTCATAGTTATCAATATAAATAATAAATTCCTTAGGCATGAGGTAATGCCTCCACTTTTTTAGTTCTTATACCATAGCATATAGTTATAAGTCATAAGAAGAGTACATTTTCTTTACATCATTCAATTTTTCACTAAAATAGGCTATTGGCCTACCTTATTGACTCAATAAATCCCTCAAACTTTTTATTAGGTCCTATTATTGTATCTATCATTAGGGAACATATCCTAATAAATTTGTAATGAATTTTCAATACAAACTGGCAAGTCCATGGAAACTCCTTACATCCCCAACTAATTTTGGAATTAGACACTCTAGTATTGCCCTTACCTTATCCTTGTCAATCCTTATCACTATTAGATATCAAAAATACCATGTCCAGTAGCTCTGACATCATAAAGACACATTTTTTCAATTTTATCAGTAATTTTTCTTCTTGTAATCTCTTCAAAACCAAATGCAAATGATGAATATGCTTCTCTTTACTATGATTGAAAATGAGTATGTCATCTAAGTAGATTACCAAAAAAATACCAATGAATGGATTCAATACCTCATTCATAAATCTCATGAATTTACTTGTTTCATTTAGGAACCTAAATGGCATAACCAACCACTTGTATAAGACTTAATTAATCTTAAAGGCTATCTTCCACTCATTTCCCTATTTTATCCTGATCTGGTGGTATCCACTCTTGAGATCTATCTTTGAAAAGTAGCTTATTATACCCAAGTAATCCATTAAATATTCTATCTTGGGAAGGGGAAATCTATCTTTTATTTTTATTTTGGTAACATCCCTTGAATTAGTGCACATTCTCCACTCACCTCCCTTCTTGGTCGCTAACACTGTAGGAATAGCACATGGGCCAAGACTATGTTTTACCATCCCCTTGTCCAAAATATCTTATACTTGATTCTTGATTTATGAATTTTCCTTGGGTGTCATCTTGTATGTTAAGTTTTTGGGAAAACTTGCTCTAGGAATAAATTCAATGTGATCGCTAATGTTCCTTATAGGTGGTAATGTGCTAGGTAACCCATCCACTACAATATCTATATACTATTTTAGCATTTATTTAACCTCTTGAGGTAAGCCATCCACTTTGGTAGCTATCACAACTATCACTGGATTGAACACCAATGAAAATTCCAATTTTATTCCTCCATTACATGTAGAACTCTTTTTCACTCACTATCATGACACTAGATCCAATCTACTATTCACTACCCTCTTCTTTCATAGCTGGCAAAGTATGACTCACTCCATCCTTCTCCAAGGTGTATACATTTCTTCTACCATCATGGTTTATCTTCCTATCATACTGCTATGTAATACCAAGGGGAAAATAACAAACATCCATGGGGATTGCATCACAAAGGACCTTGTCCTCATACCTTCCAATATGGAATTCAACACAACACTATTAATTTACCAAGACTTGCTTCCCCTTGTTCAATCATGATACTTTGTATGGAGTGGGGTGAGACAACCTTTTTAATCCTAATTTATCCAACATTTTAGTTGAAGCCAACTTATCTGTACTACCTGAATCTATGACAACATTACAACACTTACCTTGACAATTGCAAGAAGTCTTGAAAAGTGTTTTTCTTTGTGATGGCTTCTTCTCCTTATGTGTCTTGATCAAAATTCTCCTCATGAGAAAAGATTATCCTTCTTATAGTTCCTATATGAGTAATGGAGAAGCCACACTTTCTTCATCTATTATTTTAAATACTTGGTTTCTTCATTCACTCCTATGGATGCTAGATATATTTTCTTTAGGGAATTATCACAATCTATGGCCTACAAATTTGTTACATTTAAAACACTTTCCTATGAACCCACCTGATCCTCATCCTCTTTGACTATAGCCTCATCTAGAATAAAGCCTTCTTCCTCTATAACCACCTATTTGATTAGGTGCTTATTCTTGGGATGTATTGTATTCTACATGATTTATTTGTGAAAAGTGTCTACCTCCTTGTTGACCTCTACCCTTAGTATGTCTAACCCTTCCTCTATTTTTATTGATTATGTCTCTTATTCAGTTTGTCTTCATCCTTGAGTGCAAATTGTTAACACTCCTCTAGTGATCTTGGGCAAACAAGTGTTAATTCATCCTATAGGTTGTATCTTAGGCCATTTCAATAACTTAAATTATTTTTTTCTTCTTCAACATGTCTTGACCTAATAGTAAGCTTATATAACTCTTTTGTATATTCTTTTATAGACATTTATTTTTGCTTCAAGTTTTGTAACCTTCTGAAAAGATTTGTCTCATAGTCAACTGACAAGAATTTTTCCTTGAGTTTGGTAATCATCCCTTACCAAGAATTTATCTTATTCTTTCCCTTCTTTCTTCTCTCATATTGAGTGAAATCCTACCATAATGAAGCATGCCCTTTCAACTTGGTTCTTGCAAACTTTACCTTCTTCTCATCAGGTACCTCCTCATACTTAAAGTACTTATCTAGTTATTTCACCCAATCCATGATTTATTATCCATCAAGAATACCTACATAGGTTTTAAATTCCACCTTTGGTTTAGACCCTTGACCCATGATTACCTTTAGGAGTTTCTCTATACCCAATTCTTCAGGTCCTTCAAATGTTTCTTCTTCCTCCTCCTCATGAGCTTGTGGTTCATCTTCTCTATCACTCAAGTCCTTATTGGGACCCCTTTCCTTTTATTTTAATCTAATATAGTCAACCTATAATTTAAGATAAATATAAGGTCTCTTAACTCTAACAATATAAAATCTTAATTTCCTTGATTCCTTGCACCTCCTTTGTTTCTCCTAGGTGGCATCTTGTTACACTTGTCTTATCCAATCAATAAAATACTAATTCTCTATTTTTATTAGATAATCCCAATTTAAATCTATCTCACTAGGTGTCTAACCTAATCTCATACCACTTTGATGTAAATAAATCTAACCAATTCTTCACAAATGGCTATTTCTTGCAAATTCTCCTTCACAAGCTTATTAGGCCTTGTAACCCTCCTTATGAGTAAATCCCACTTGTAAAGTAATATTAATAACTTTAAAACAGAAATGAAATTATTTTTAGATACCCTTTAGGTTCATACACAACTTATTAAATTTTAAAGTGCTCATGAGTCCTATAGACCACTTTTCTCTCACTACCCTACCCCTAATTAGGCTTAATTAGACCTATAATTGACCTACAGTTCAAAATAGTATGGTCCCTTGGGATTACAATCCTAAAACATTATGAATAAGTTATAACTTATAGATAACATCAAAATTACAAATATTTAGAATTTTTATATGATTAAATCTCCTAAAATGAGTAAAACCTAATTCTGGGTTTTTATGCCTACTAAGTAACTCGAGAGGCTATAAAATGACACAAATGGAATTTTTTTGAGTGTTTCAAAGGACAAAATAACTTTTTTAATATATGCCTAATAACTTTATTGACCTAATTAATCCCTCAAGAGTCACTATACAGGAAACTCAAACTTTTTGGTTTCTCTTTAAACTGACTATGTGTATATGAAGGGACATAAGTGAAATAGAGTCATCAAGAATGACAGACAATTTTAAAAATAAAATACCTGGTAATAAGCAAACCAATTCACCATGTAAAGGCATCAATACATCCTTATCTTTTAGCAAAACAACTCTACATATATTTCAAGTATGACTTGCAACAAGAATCTCATCTCAGAATTTTTGTGTTGTCCACTTATGCATCATTCATAAATTTACACTTAATCCATAAATATTGAACAATAAAATAGTATAAATTAATTTTAAGCATTATATGAAACACTTTCCACTCTGTATTTATCTCTTGTCCTTATAAAATCACTACATTTATTGTATTTTCAAGTTTTTACAAAAATCTGGGTTCTTACACAATATAGTAGGGTTAACTATCATAATCATCTTAGAGCACTTTTGTTTATTCCTCAATAGTTCTCTACCTCTAATTACTTGTTACAACATTAGATTCAACATTAATAACTCCGTATAAAGTATCATAATTTCCATCCACTTCTTATTTCTAAAAGCTATGTAACCATTAAGAGACCATCAAAGCCATATAGGCCAAAACACCAAAATACAGATAACAAGAGCTAGACTAGTCCACAAACTAAACAGCTATATACTAAGTCTATTGAGATCCAAAATTGTCCCCAAGTTCCATTTTAATTTTAATTTGATATCCTAATAGTTACTTTTCAAATTCAAATTTGAATTTGGAGATTTTGGTGGGAAACCCTTTGAGAGGGTCCTAGACACCAAACTACCTATCAAAAAGCTAACAAATAACATTCAAATGACAACTACAATCTAACATAACATGATCAAAACCAAAAATGGACAAAATTAAAAGTTTTCTAGGACTAGGAGATGTCCCTAGATCACACTATAACCTTGTAAAACCAAATTAGATTCAACAAACATTTATATAAATTTGGAAATCTCATGAAATAATAAATCAGTTCACAACCATGTTGAATGTATTAAATCAAGGTTCATAACTTGTCATGTCAAATACATATCTTCATGACTTACAGATCCATTTCATTCTAATGTAAAATCCAAAAATTTACATGTCCATGGAGGCCCATTTTAAATCAAAGTTAAAATATCAATGCTTCATGAACATCCATGACTTTGTGACCCTTTGATCCCATTATAATTACCAGGGGTATTCACTTTTATATTACAGGTTTGTTCCAACCATTGTATGTTCTAAATTATTGGTTAAATTTTTGGATATGATCATATTATGTTGATATATTTTGTACATGAAAAATATCACATATGGAGATATAAATTGGATTTAAATTTTTAATGAATCTGCACCATTTTATGAAGCCACCTTAATGATAAAAAAAGATACCTCCTCCGTGAATATGTGACTTTATGGCCTTTTGATGTTTTACACTTATTAAAAGTGATGCATGTTCTTTATTAATGTTTTAATTATGGTATATTTATTTATTATCTGTAAGGAAGCCATAGATGTGAAGGAATTTAAGTTAAAATAAAGATAAAGGAAAAATAGATTGTGAAGTTTGAATAAAGTCACTTAAAGTTTGAAAGGCTAAATTAACATGATATATTGAGAGAATGACACATCCACAAGTCTACGCATTTCACCTTTACCCTTTATCATATCTAGTTGAGTGATTCCACATCAATAAAATACTTATGCTAGAAGAAGAAATGAATTTCAAAAATAGGCCAAAATCACCTAAATATTTAAAAATAGATATTCTTTTTTTATGGGTCAACATTTCAAAGCCTTCTTATTTTTTCATTACCATATACTTCTACTACATGCTTAAAACAAATGTCAACATGTGCAGATTCCCAAATTCAAGGTACATTTCCACTGGTACATCTCCCCTAAACTTAAGTAGAATAATGCTAGTTGTAGTTTGAAATTTTTTTTGATTGCATAATTATACATTAATCTTAATATATTCCTAGTTTGAAAAATTATTATGAAATAAAATGTTCTATAAGTGTCCATGATATGTGTGAAAGAAAATGTGTCTCATTTTCATAACCATGTTGCTAATCGACCAAAATTCCCATCTGTATCCTCATGAGTGTGTCCAACTGGAAGGAATCTTACATAACAATGTTGAATACCCTTTGTGTTGTCAACATGGATGAAAATTAAAATATGGTGTGATTCTCGTTGTCACTTAAAGCGTTATCTAGTTGAAAGTAAAATATTGGTGGTTTTTTCTTGAATAAATTATTTTTATTAACAATATTAATTACTTTATAATGGATAAATTTATATTTGTACTCTTTAAATTTTTCATGCACTTCATTTTGTAATAGTACATCATGCAATGGATGTTTTTATGGTCTACTACTATTATACAATAAATCCTAATATTCATTATTGACCAGTTCTTTGAGATTCCTAAAACATAAATTCAATGATGTTACTATGTAATTTTATACATGTTAAACAAATGGTATGCCAAACTAGACAAAACCCTTAGCCTTATGTCTATGTGTGAGCATACCAGTCAAATTAATTGAGAGGTTCATAACATTACTTATCGACTTATATTTCTTACCTATCCTTAGTATGAAAGTTTTAATTTTTTCCATTTTATCATGTAAAATGCTTAATAATCCTTGAGTTTTTAATTTTGATTGTATTTTTTGGGAATATTAATGTGCACACTAACTTTAAATGTATTCATTATATCATTTACAATCTTCTTCAAGTTTTGAGAGTGCCTCTAGTCATGTGGTGGATATTCATTTGTTGTACATATTTTTACACTCATCACACTGGGAGAAGAAATATTTATTTGAAGTTTAAAATTATTAAAAAATTTAATTCATTATCCTAATAAATTGTGGTTGTGACATAGGAAGAAGGTTTAAAAAAATGATATCTTTGTCATAGTTATTTTGGATTTAATTTTGGGTATACAATACAAGAAGTAGTATTTGAGGAACTTTGATTTAATCATATCCTATAAAATGATTTAAATTTGGATAATTATATAAATTTATCTCAATAGTTCTTCATGTGTAAGTAACTATTATAGTGGTATTCAACATTTGTTTAAATTTCCTAGTGTTACCATTTAATGCACATGTCACCATTTATTTAGTTAAATTTATTATTGTATAATGTGTTCCTTAGGTATCCATAATATTTGTGCCACACATTATAATATAAATCCATCCCATCAAATTTAATTTTTTGTGCCTCCATAGATTCTTTACCCACATTAAATTTGGAATTTGTTATAAGTGCATCTAACACAAATCTAATTTTGGCCTTTTCATCCATGGCTCTAGTTTTGTGTCATATAACTTTGAGTGAAGCAATGGGATTTTTTTTGAGATAATATGATTTGTATAAATTATATTTCACATTTTCTAGTTTAGCTAAAAATATTGACCATTTTGTATCCTCATCAAATTTTTGATATGATAAACTAGGTAGAGTGGCATTAAATTTTTGATAGTTTTTAGCATTGTAGGGTTATTTGATCAATCTTTTTAGAATGATTGAAATTTATGGAATCAAAATAAAATGGATATACAAACTAGGTTTTCACTCTTCTAATAAATCCCATATGTTTACCTCAACCTATTTTGGGACTTATTTAAATCTTACATCCATGGGAGAACCATCTATGTTGGTTAATTTTAAAGTAGGCCATTGTATGATACATCTTTTAGATAGGAAACATCATTTGAAAGGAGGGTTGAATACTCTATCAATATACATACCAGATATATTGACATCTAATCCTTTAAATTGTATCATATCTCCTTCAAGTACATTTTTAATTATTCCCTCTATTAAATATTTACTTGTAGATAAGCACACATGCATCATTTTGGCACCAACACCCTTGAATTTTAAATTGTGTTCACCACCCTATACAAAGGAAAAAACATCCAAATAATCACTCCCTTTAATCATTAGGACACTTCCTATTTCTTAGAGAACCAATTTTTTAATTGGCTAAGATATTAATTACTTAGTTTGTATAAATTTTAAACATTTAAAACATAAATAAACTATATTTTATGCCATTACACCTAAATTAACAGGTCCTAATATTTCCTCAAAAAAATTATGATCTTATAACATATGAGTTATAAAACCTTAGGTTATGTCATTTTTTATGTTATAATATTTATCTTTGAGAACCATATAATTTTACACAAAATCAATTCTATCTTTAGGCCTTATATTGATGGTGTTTTTAGTGTCATCACTAAAATCTTTATCTTCTATGATAACACTATAATCTTTTGAGTCACTATTTATGTGATCACTATGATTTGGTGGAATTGAAGAATCTATATGCTGTAATAATTTCCTCTCTTTCCAGAAAATGTATTATCCTTTATTCTCAAGATCTAACAAAGTTTCAAATTCATCAACTAAAAAAGCTAATCTTACTTTTCATCTAATACGATGTTAATACTAAAAACAACAAATCCTCTTCCTAAATTTATACAATGTAGTGTCATTTTGCTTGGATACACTCTATTATTTGAAACTTTTGTTACTTTTAAAAACAAATCCACCTAATCATCATCTCCAAATATAAGAGACATTAATGCTATAGTACCAAAAATTAACATGAGATGAAAACAAATCTATAAAGCCTTATCAGATCATAAATAAATTATAAAATAAACATAAATGTGAGATAAAAAGAAATATACAGATTATATTAAAATGAATTTAATTTAATTCAAAATTAAGTATCTATGTTTTCTAATCACTGAAAATGAGGACCAAAAGAAGAATTTAACAATGGGTTAAATTTGATAGTTGACCCTCCAGCTTTCTGTAATTCAACATTTCCCTTAAAAGGTAAGGTAAAATCATCTTTAAATAATAAAATATTTAAAAATTATATATATATATATGCATAGATTTAATTATAGTCTAACAAAAAATTTGACAATCCACCCAAATTTTCCCCTTTCATCACATAGGTTTTCAAAAAAATTCCATCCAGTCCACATTTTATGGTTAAAAACTCAAAATACATTACTTAGTTGACTATAAAATTTAACTTGTCTTTCGCGAACTTGTAGATTAACTAAGGCACAAAATTAGGAGGTAAACAAGGGGAATCATGAATGTTTAAGTGAGGTTCCTCTATGAAAGGCTTAAGGAAATTATTGATGTTATTATTTTGGGTGTCATCTTTATTCTTTCCCAAAGAAACATTGACTACTATGCCCTTAAACCATGGATACCAACACTTGATCATCTCAATTTGTTACATTGCCTCAATTTTTTAAAATCCCTCCATTTTGACACATAATAGATGGAACCACCTTACCATTATAACACACAACATTAATAACCTATGATAATACATCACCATTTATACCTTGCACATCAATATTTACCAAATATTGATTTACTTAAAATTAATCAAAATACTTAGGATTATCTCTAAGGAAATAAATATATTTGATTAAAATGGGTGAGAAATGTGAAATTAATTTTAACTCCACTAATTATATTAGTCACCAAATCCTAAATTTGATGGCTATATGGTTGTATTTATGTTTTTTAACTATAAAATACAATCAAAAATTTTAAGAGGTTGTTTCAAATGAAAGGTAAAATTTTAGGCAAACTATCATAAATTATAAATTATTATTATATATATAGTTTCCTTATTATATTATGATTTATATGTGTCAAACATCAATGTTGAATGTATAATTTTCATCTTAAAAATTCATGATAGGGAGGGTCAACTACCATATTTAGGTCGTGTTAGTCACCATTAAATTAACAAAAAGAAAATAAAATAACCAATTGTAATGAAAAATGGAGATGAATCCAAATTACATATTAATCTCTATTTGTACTTAAATTTCATACTATCCAACAATCATACAAAGGAAACTAAGTGGCACTATGTACAACATTTAATTTGGTTTAGGTGACCTACTTGCATTCATTAAAAAATAAAGCTTATGAATAGTTTTTTTCATATTGAAGACCATTTTGTTTTATATTTGAAGGCTTATGTGAAATGCCTTAACTAAAAATCTAGCCATATTTTACATCTTGATTATAGATTTATTTTATTGCATGTTATCACAAATTTCCATGTAGATCTATCCTCAAATTTTCATGATCTAAGGAGTAAATGCAACTACTATGATCACAACTGTTGAATAGTAATTACATTCCTACTAGATATCAATGAATCAGTGAATGGATATTTAATGTTTTGACCATGGTTAATTCAATGGTAAATTAGTATATTTTTAATTCTATACTTCCATTATTGATTTTTTAAGTCCTTTATGGTTTTTCTAGTTTTAGGTATCTACTTAATGGCATGAATAACAAGGTGTTGGAGAAAAAACCAAATAAATTTAATAAGATGCATCTGTATTT
The DNA here is from genome assembly GCA_037957365.1 of Torreya grandis. NCBI lineage: Eukaryota > Viridiplantae > Streptophyta > Pinopsida > Cupressales > Taxaceae > Torreya > Torreya grandis. Next base: position 1,269,010 of record JARHVA010005081.1, on the reverse strand, counting down.
TTTATTTTTTGGTTGTTGATGAGATTTATTTCTAAATTAATATTCTCCTATTACATTTTTTCCTTGAATGATTGTTATTATCTATAGCCAAGCATAGTTATATTTTAAAGGGAAATTCATTTTTGCCTATCAAATTTATACCCCTGCCCTCCAACACCCACAAATATATATATTAAAAGTGAGTTTACCTTTTCTTTGAATCATTTTTTCAAATATTTTTCATTCATTTTAGATGATTTCATAATTATCATACATGCCTACAAGGTCATATACAACTGCATCATTAGATGATCCGATTTTTTATTATGCCCTAATGAATTCTCATAGTTTCTTTCAAACATCCCATTTTAGTAAAGCTTATGTTTTGATATTAATTTCTTAGATTTATATTTTACAAGTAAAATTATTTAATGTCAAAATAGTGTTCAAAATTTTATTTACATATCTCCTTGATTGAATGACTAGGAAGGCATTGGAAAAAATAATTTGGGTTAATCTTAACTGTGGGTATATTTTCTATTTTTGAGTTATGTGATGAGATTTTTATTTATAATAACATTCTCCTACCTTTTTATGTGACTAAATTCTATTATCTACACTTGAGTTTTTATAGACTTTTTAAATAATGGTAAAATTAATTCCTCCCCTCACCCCCAAAGAATTTAAACCATACATACATAAATGAGAATCCCTATTTACTTATTATAAAAATATTTGCTTTTTACTTATTTTTTTTAAATAAAAATATTTTTTTGATTTGATGATAGCAAGCCTACAATTTAATGCTTTGCATTTTACCATAGTAAATGATATTCAATGACATTAATGCAAATATTCAACCTATTAGTTTCAAAAAACTAAAAAGATTAATATAATTATTTCTCTCCAATATTTTATGATCTACCATATCATATGAATGTTATGCAACATCTTCATCATTAATTCATGTCTTAAGAACCTTAGTAAAAAAAAAAAATAGGGTGGAAATGAATTTCTTTTATGTTTTTAATTTATTTTTTAAGGAAAATTTATATAGTTTCAATTTTGAGACAAAATATATTATCATAGCATTTCCCGAAATTAGTTCTAAATCTATGATGAAGCATGTTGATATATGAAATATTTATTTTTTCATAGATTTTCTTTTACATGGGAAGACTAAAACTCAAGATCACATGTCTTTTCATATTAAAAAAATGTTTTTAAATCCAAACAAAAAATTAACTATTCACAATGTAGATACTAAAAAATAAGGATTCCAAAAGTTATTTTTTTTAGTTAAAATATTTATAATATCTAATTAGCATCATAACCTTTGAAGGTTATGTAAGGGTTGAAAATTTGGACCCTCTTTAATACTTGTATAATTTTACTTGTGGATGTAAATGCAAGTTAAAAGGTTAAAACATGGTCTTGGAGAATCAAAATAGAACATATCATTTATGTATAGTGAAAATAAGAGTCAATCATAATATTGAAGTATTAATTATTGACATTCTCTTTTAGAGAGTCATGTACATTCATTACATAACCCTCAAAATATAATTGTGTTCATACTAGATATCCATGAGCAAGTGAATGCAATTTTAATGTTGTGACCATAGTTAACTAATTGGTAGTTATAGAAAAAAATTAATATCATCCATCCATTTGTGTTTTATTATTAAGGGTAGTTATAGATCCGTTTATGTTTAAATATTGGATTTAATATTCAAGAGAGATGGGCTCTCAAAAATGGTCTATTATATATATTTCTGGGTGAATGATGTGAAATGAAATTTATCTAATTATTTATTTTAGTCAATGTCTAATTAACACGAAGAAAGGTAAATAACAATGTGGCATGAAAAACATAGATAACTCTAAATTATCTAGTAAAACTTATTTGAACATAAATTTTATCTCAGTCGATAATCTCAAGAATTAAGTGGGATCATGCATGGAATTTAATTTAGGAGTGTTGGATTTAAAGGTAAAAACAAAGCTCATTAATTAATTCATGTGTAGCTCCTTCATAAAACGTATATCTTCTTTTCCTTTTTGTAGCATAATCAAACTTGTTGCACCTTATTTCACACCCATCTCACTCTTGATCATATTCCTCCACAACCAAATTTCACTTATCTGTAGCATAATCACTCCCTATACACCAGGTTTAATGATGCACAGTCCCAAACTACATAAACTACACTATTGACAAAATATTTTCTCCATTTACGCTATCTGTAACACTCTACCAAATGAGCAATATCTAGTTTTCACAGATAAATGTTTACATCCCTCCATAGTCATTGATTTATAAAATAGAGGCAATTAAAAACACAGTCCCTCTATTTTTCAATATAGAGGCATAATACATACTTCCCTTATTTGAACCGGCTGGAAAGGTACCAAAATCCTTTATTTGAAATGGCAGAGCATTGCCAAGAATGCTTGTGCAATGATGAAAGTGAACAAAAGGTTGATGCAGACAGTAACACTCTATCTGGTGGATCTAGTCTCTAGTGGAAATGTTTCACTAGAGATCAACCATCCCAGAGGCCCCCATGATCATGTAAACACTGACACGAATGTGCACACCATCAACACTATCACAATTGTTGTTCCACGAGGAAGCTCCCCGTCCTGTTTCAGCCCTATTGCCAACAGAATTCCTATAATTGTCTATGAAATAAACATTTGCACTCCAGATTCCAACAGAAGCATTCTTCGCCCAACTTTATCCACCAAGTAGATTGAAACAATAGTGGACAAAACATTTACGGCACCAGTAATCACTGAAGAGTAGAGTGAAGCGTCACTTTTTAATCCCAAGGTCTGAAAGAGTACAGGGGCATATAACATAATGGTGTTGATACTAGTAAACTATTGAAATATTTGTAGACATATTGTTATGACAATTTGAGGCTTGTTTCTCCACTTCAACATGTTTTTGAATGGATGTTTAACTTGTTCCGCTATTCTACTTGCTTCCACTAATTCATTTAGTTTTGGTTCCACATTGTTAGTTCCTTTAATTTTTCTCAGTACAACCTTGCCCTCTTCTAGGCATCCTCTTTCAACCAAGCTGTTGGGAGTTTCTACTAGAAATATGGAACCTATAGTAAGCAGAAGGGCAGGAATCCCTATAAGACCCAGTGAGAGCCTCCACCCCCACGGCTTGATTTCTCTTTCCCTTTCTCTGTTATGGCTATAATTTGTGCCTTCAGTTCCATCTCACGATCCCATAGCTCTCAGCCTTTTAAAAATCTTGGCCTTGAACAAATTCATTCTTCTCTTTTATAATATGTCTCAGTTCTTTGTCTAGCTCTTTCACTTCAGCAGGAATCTTCAAATGGTCAAGGTGCACACGAGAACCAGCCTCATCAATTAGATCAATTGCTTTGTCTGGGAGGAAATGATCACTGATGTATTTATATGACGACTTAGCAGCAGCCACCAAAGCCTCATCGGTGTAACGAAGCTTATGATGAATCTCATATCGTTCACATAGACCTTTCTCTGCTCATGCAATATATTAAACAGAAAACCCACACAGGCAATCTCAAACAAGCCACACATGAGAAACTTGGAGGCACTAAAACATATAACTAAATACAAATTAGAGTTGATCTCTTTCTTCTCATCTTACAGCCTTTGAAATTCTCTCCTCTTCTTACAGCAAATTTTCTTGAATGAGAGGTCCTCTCTCTCTCTCTCTCTCTCTCTCTCTCTCTCTCTCTCTCTCTCTCTCTCTCTCTCTCTCTCTCTCTCTCTCTCTCTCTCTCTCTCTCTCTCTCTCTCTCTCTCTCTCTCTCTCTCTCTCTCTCTCTCTCTCTCTCTCTCTCTCTCTCTCTTCTACGTCCCTCTCATCCTCCTTTTCCTCTTCTCTACCTTCCTCTCCAATAATTTTTTTCTCTCTTTTGTTTTTAAAAACCTCCTCCAAACCTCTACACCAAACTTGGCTTAAGGCAAAACAAAATACAATTTTTAATCTTTAAAAATATACTAAGGTTGAAAATATTTTTAACCATTTCTCCCTGATTTCCTCAATAGCCCAAACAATCACTTTTTACCTTTTCACTTTTCACTTTTGACAATTACATTTACTCTCAAGGTAAAATTTTGAAATCTAACACAATTTGGAGGGAAAACAAGAATTAGAAATTTCACACTAGAATATCATTTGAATTTGTATGTTTGATGATCTCAACTAGTCCTCCATGAAGCTATTGTAGATGCTCATGCATCATACTCTCCCTCTAGAAACAATTTGAACCGTAGTTCAAATGAATTACTTCCTCCATGCATTAGTCTTCACTATATTCCTAGATCCCAAGGTCTTGTTGTGAATGCCAATGCTGTTGTTTGTCTTTGATAGTCTTTGTCTTTCATTTTGCTTTTCTTCCTTTTCTGGTATGTTGTTCTTCTCATTTCTTTCTTAGCTACAATATTCCATATCCCGTTTTCATCTTCATATGTGTCTCCAAAGTTTTCATCTTCTATACTTTCTTTCAAACATCAAAAGCAACCTTAGTAGAAAAACATTGAGGCCATGAAGCCCCTTGATTGTCTTCATGTTGTTCTTTGTCCAAATCTGCCCTCACCATCTTTCTTTGTTCTTGCCTCAATTCATTTTCCATTTGATCAATGGTGCCACCATGTTGATATGTGTCTCTACACAACTCTCTTGGAGGATTCAACAAACTCTTCTATCCTCTTCAACTCTTCACTCAACACATGCTCATCCAAATCTTCATGTCCTATATCAAACTTAGGACTAGATTGTCTTTCATCCTCTATAAATATATTCATCCACTCTATGGTTTCTTCATACAAGTCAACTTCTTCATCAACATCAATATAATTATCAAAAACAATAGGAACACCATTACCTTATGTCCCCTTGCTCTTTTCAAACATGTGAACTGATTTCACATCTTCACTTTCATCATCCATCTTCTTGGAACTCTCTCCTTGCTGCACATTCATTTTCGTAGACATTTTCCATTCCTCATTTTCCATAAAAAGATCATTAAATGATTCAAACAAATCATTATCCCATTCATTGCAAGCAATTGACTTACCTTTCATATTTGTATCCTCATGCTCTACCTCATTATTCTTTGAGAAGTTTTCTTTCTCACCTTTAATCCTCTTCCATTGACTTCTTGGTGTTGTTGCCTCAACACTCACATCTTCTCTCTTTGCCTTCTTAGGCACCCATACTTGTTTCTTCTTCTCATCATTTGTCTTCACAAGCCATTTAGGCATCATGTAACCATGCTTTTGTACCAGCACTTCCTCTTGCTTGGGAGTTTGCTTCTTCCACCATTTAGGCATAACATATCCATGGTTAATTGAAAACTTCACCTTTCTCTTTGCTTCTCTAACATGTCTATCAACAGTTTCATGCTTATAAGAATAATAAAAATCAATTTTGGAATTCACTTTTACCTCCTTAATGGGCTGCTCCATTAGTTCCTTGACTTGCATAGCTTCTTGATTATATGTACTTTCTTCTTCCTTTATGCTTGGCTATTCTCTTTCCTCTTATTGGCATCCAATGGCATCATGGAAGTCATCTTCATCTTCAATATCTTCTCTTGCTTGTATGGGTTCTTCAACACCTTACTCATGCATTAACCAATGCATCTCTTCTTCCTTATCAACAATAGAAAACTCTCTTCTCTTTCTTGCACATTCACTTGTGCACTTGGTGTCTTCTCTTGCACCAATCTCTTCACTCTCCAAGGCCCTTCTCTTGACCTTCACAAAGCTGCTCATACCTGCAATTACCCACTCAAAGACAATATTAGAAATAAAAACAAGAGATCACAAGGTCCCTATGAGTGTTCTCTTCACCAACACTCTCATCTTCTCAAGTGCTCTTCCTAGCACTTCATCTTTTCTTTCTTCTCTTCTCTTGTTCTCCACAATGAGAACCTTATTCACAACTTCTTCTTCCTCTTTTTTTTGCTCTCTTGGCAACCTTTTTATCTTATTCAAGCCTCTATGGGATTCTCTCTTCTTGGCAATCTCATTTTGCCTTCTTCTCCTTTTCATTAGGAGATCAATTGGCCATTTCATCCTCTTCTTCATTGGCCATACCCATGCTTTCCTATTCAACTGCATCCAAGACTCATATTCATCTTTAATCTTAGCTAACTCTCTTTTCAAACTATTAATCTCTTTATCAATTTCAATACTATCCATACCTCTGATGCTTGCTTTCTTCTTGTTATTCTCATGTACTTTGCTGCTCTGTAGTGCCTTCAATAGTACTTCCATTTCTGAGATCTTCACCCAAGTCTTTTCCACCTTGGTCTCTTGATCCCTTATCTCACCCAAGCCTTTCTCCTTGACTAGTCTTTTGACAATCTCCTTGATCTCACCTAGGCCTTTTGCATCCTAGTCTTTTGATCATTTTCTCAGTCTTGCAGCAACTCTTTATACAACACTTCAACAAACACAAATCACAAATCCAAGCTTACCTTGCTTTGGATCTTCCTCTTGAGCATTCACTTGCTCCCTTACTTTTAAGCTTCTCTTAGCTCTTCACTTAGCCTTCCTTGGATTCTTCTCCTCTTAAGCCTTAATGGCTTTAAGCCTTCCTTTCACCTATTTTCTTCTCAACACAATAAACTCAAATCAAATATCAAAATTACTCATACCTTTCTTCCACAGGGTCTTCTAGCACTTTGTCCTGCTGATCCTCTTGCCAAATCCTGTAACAACTCATTAGAAATCATAACCATCAACAAATTACCAATTCCCAAGAGATTCAAGCTCTGATACCAAAATTGATGCACAGTCCCAAACTGCATAAACTGCACTATTGATAAAATATTTTCTCCATTTACGCTATATGTAACACTCTGCCAAATGAGCAATATGTAGTTCTCACAGATAACTATTTACATCCCTCCATAGTCATTGATTTATAAAATAGAGGCAATTAAAAACACAGCCCCTCTATTTGTCAATATAGAGGCATAATACATACTTCCCTTATTTGAATTGGCTGGCAGGGTACCAAAATCCTTTATTTGAAATGGCAGAGCATTGACAAGAATGCTTGTGTAATGACGAAAGTGAACAAAAGGTTGACACAGACAGTAACACTCTATTCGGTGGATCTAGTCTCTAGTGGAAATGTTTCACTAGGGATCAACCATCCCAGAGGCCCCCATGATCATGCAAATGCTGACACGAATGTGCACACCATCAACACTATCACAACTGCTATCCCACGAGGAAGCTCTCCATCTTGTTTCAGCCCTGTTGCCAACAAAATTCCTATAATTGTCTATGAAATAAACATTTTCACTCCAGCTTCCAGTAAAAGCATTCTTCACCCAACTTTATCCACTAAGTAGATTGAAACAATAGTGGACAAAACATTTACGGCACCAGTAATCACTGAAGAGTAGAGTGAAGCATCATTTTTGAATCCCAAGGTCTGAAAGAGTATATGGGCATATAACATAATGGTGTTGATACTAGTAAACTATTGAAATATTTGCAGACATATTGTTATGACAAGTTGAGGCCTATTTCTCTGCTTTAGCAGGTTTTTGAATAGATGTTTAACTTGCTCCGCTATTCTACTTGCTTCCACTAATTCATTTAATTCTAGTTCCACATTGTTGGTTCCTTTAATTTTTCTCAGTACAACATTGCCCTCTTCCAGGCATCCTCTTTCAACCAAGCTATTGGGAGTTTCTACTAGAAATATGAAACCTACGGTAAGCAGAAGGGTGGGAATCCCTGCAAGACCCAGCGAGAGCCTCCACCCCCATGGCTTGATTTCCCTTTCCCTTTCTCTATTATGGCTATAATTTGTGCCTTTAGTTCCATCTCACAATCCCGTAGCTCTTAGTCTTTTAAAAATCTTGGCCTTGAACAGCTTCATTCTTCTCTTTTATAATCTGCCTTAGTCCTTTGTCCAGCTCTTTCGCTTCAGCAGGAATCTTCGAATGGTCAAGGTGCACACGAGAACTAGCCTCATCAATTAGATCAATTGCTTTGTCTGAGAGGAAACAATCACTGATGTAATGATATGACAACTTAGCAGCAACCACCAAAGCCTCGTCAGTGTAACAAAGCTTATGATGAATCTCATATCATTCACATAGACCTTTCTCTCCTCATGCAATATATTAAACAAAAAACCCACACAGGCGATCTTGAACAAGCCACACATGAGAAACTTGGAGGCACTAAAACATATAAACTAAATATAAATTAGAGGTGATCTCTTTCTTCTCATCTTACAGCCTTTGAAATTCTCTCCTCTTCTTACAACAACTTTTCTTGAATGAGAGGGTCCTTCCTCTCTCTCTCTCTTCTCTTCTACATCCCTCTCATCCTCCTTCTTTTGCTCTTCTCTACCTTCCTCTCCAATAATTTTTTTTTCTCTTTTGTTTTTAAAAACCTCCTCCAAACTTCTACACCAAACTTGGCTTAAGACAAAACAAAATACAGTTTTTAATCTTTAACAATATACTAAGGTTGAAAATATTTTCAACCATTTCTCCCTGATTTCCTCAACAGCCCAAACAATCACTTTTTACCTTTTCACTTTTCACTTTTGAAAATTACATTTACTCTCAAGGTAAATTTTTTAAATCTAACACAATTTAGAGGGAAAACAAGAATTTGAAATTTCACACTAGAATATCATTTGGATTTTTATGTTTGATGATCTCAACTAGTCCTCCATGAAGCTATTGTAGATGCTCCTGCATCATTTAATCACCTTCCCACACACTTCACTAGCATCTAATCATAAAATCATGTACCTACACTTGTCACATCATTATCACATCCATATATCAACCTAATCTAACACTTAGATTTACAAGTGGCACCTTATAGCCTTGAATTTGTCAATTACCCAATTAGAAAGTTAGTATCCACATATTGAAATCTCAACTATTACACAAAAATGAAGATGTAGTGTCTTACAACCATCTTTTTTGTAACTGATAATAGTTTTAATTGATTCTTTTATTTTCATGTATAAATA
>JARHVA010005081.1:967500-1255000 GCA_037957365.1 Torreya grandis | reverse complement strand
TTTTTACATTTCCAAACCAATGAACTAAAATATAGGACTTTACACACCTATATCTATCCCATCTATACCATGGGAATATTTCATCATGGATTTCATAAATAGATTTTTTTATGAAAAAATACCAACATGACATTATGCTCGTTATAGTGGATAGGTTTTAAAATATGGCTATCATGGTTGATTAAAATAAGTATATTGAAAACTTTGGCATTGTGAAAACCTTATTCAACCATATTTGGGTTCACTTTGGACTCCCAACATCAATTGTATCTAATTGAGTTCAATGATTTGTGAGTCATTTATAGAAAGCATTGTGGGAATTTTATGGAATGCAATTAGATTGGTAGACAAATTTTCATCCACAAGCATATAGATAAACTAAAATTATTAGTATAAAACTTGTTAATAATATATGAATATAAAACCACACACATGATCACACATGGAATGAAAATATTTTATGAATTCAACATGCACACATTAAATCTAGGGTTCATTTTAGTGGGACCTTTAAAAAATCATGGAGCTCCCAAGGAGAATCAGATTCACAATGGTGGTGAATCAATTTAGAAGGTATATCACTGCATAGGTGAATCATGTGATGCCATATGGTGAATTATATAGATGAATGCCAAAAGTATGTAGATGGATGACTATACAACTTAATTGAATGTGGGCATGCAACATGGTGTGGTTACATGTTATTATTACTCAAGAAAACACTTGATATCATGGGTAGATGTCAAAAACATACAAAAAAGCATCTAAATAATGCATAAAGATTCTAGCTACAGGTTAATGGATGCCAAACACCACATCATAATGTTAGTGCTCATCCACATTATAAGTTATGTTTGTATGCACACACTATGCACTAAGGTTTTTGACAAATCCCATACAAATGTAAACATCATGCCAATGAATGTTGGCATGATACGAATGCATGTATGGGATGTGAGGAATAATGATAGTTCTATGTGCTACTTCTTATAATACACCCATGTAAATATTACATGTTAAGGGGAGTGTTTATAGTGCCTCTCCCTTGGGAGAGGTTGCCTATCCATGCATGTGGGATAATTATACCCCATGTATGGATGCTACTAATCTATGACATATGGGTATGCCTGGTAGCCACTATCGAATGATAAATTCTTGGAGACCATAGGCATCCACTAGTATATTATAGACATCCACCATTACATATGTCTACTAGCAACCTTTGGGTGACCACTGGTTGATAGAGGGCATCCATCGATATAATATAGGTGCTTGTTTACTAATCATAGGCATCCACCAATAGGTAACAGTCATCTGCTAGTATCTCATAGGTGTCTACCTATAACTTGGGCCTTGAGATCATCCATGGGATACCTACCTATCAATAGATTCCCACAATATGTCTTCATATGCAAATAGACTATGAGCATTTGCTTGTATCATATAAGGCCATGAGCATCTATCAATATCACATAGACATTCATTAGTAAACTGTAGACATCACATGGGATCCCACCTAGAGTCTTCAAGATAATGTATATAGCTTGTTGGTATCTACTTGTAGGCTGTCAACAGTAGTCGATAGAGTTAAGTGTTTTTTTTCTTTTATTGACATAGTTTACACAATGTACAAAATCAATTTACTATGTATATTTCTAGTGTTCACTTGATTGTATATGGAAAATTCATCAGGATTGGCTTTCAAGGTACTAGAAAAATACATTTATATGAGGAAATTTATATTCAAATATAGGTGAACCTCTCCTTAAAATTAACTTTAACCCCAAAAAATTAGGTGATCCTACCCTATCAGCCTCTCCACAAAATTGCTAAATGCTGACTTTGAAAAATGAAATATTCATATATTAACGAAGATTAACCTCTAAAAAAACCTTGAATAAATCCTTGCACAATTCTATAGGGCATAGTACTTTTCAAACATGTTTTGGGTTTAAGCCTATGACACCTATATACATCTCCTACCATGCACTATGAGGAACATATTCACATTCATAAGAATAAAAAAAACATACAAATATGATCAATTATTATGCCACATATTATATGTTCATCAATAGGTTCAATAGATAATTTATCACACCCAATAAAATTATAATGAATTTCATGATGTGTATTTCACACCTCATGCATTTCAAGTTGGAAATAAAGTTTGGTTTCACCTTGAAAAGGAGAACTTCCAAGTTCCATATCATAATATCAAGCCTCCAAACTATAGTCCTTAAACTATTATATGTGTAGTTGGTGTTAATTCCTTCATTCTTGATTTGCCTCCGTACTTAAGCCTGTACACAATATTCGATATGGAACATCTTCAACTTTATGTTGCCCCACTTCTTGAGCCAATAGTGACACAACATGAAATATAATTCTTAAACCATTATACACATATTTTGTGATAATTCCTTCATTATTGATTTTCCTTTGTAATTAAGCCTACACCCAATATTCTATGTGAAACATCTTCAACTTTATGTTTCTCCATTTCTTGAGCCAACAGTGACATAACATCCTTTAGATCTCAATCCTAAACACTTGTACCTAGTAGATAAGGATTAGATCATTGAAGTGACATGCACAAACCCACCATGGAACATATTATCTTTTCATAGTATTCAAAGTGAGTTAATATGATAATCAAGATAATTGGTAAAATTCTCACCAACTCCCCATATAGTTCCTACAGCTACATAAGGATTCAATGGAGACCATTTCTCTTCAATAAATGGTAAATGATCCATGTGTAGCTATTGAAAATTGCACATCTCTCATTTGAATTTATGTGATGTACTTTCACTTTTTATACATTATTGTGTACCCATCTCATGCTTTTTCATATACCTGCATGCCCATTTCACACCAAGTTACATCATGTGCATTCCCTCCATGTCAAGCTCACTATTAATCATGTGAACCTCAATGGTACTTTATTATAGATTCACACACCTACACTTTCCACAACTCCAACACATACATTTGTTAGTTTTCTCTAATTGCAAGGCTTGAAAACTGACACCCTCTAGCTTGTAATCTATCAATTAACTAATCAGATAATTAGTCTCCACATATCAAAAGCTTAACCATCACCTAACAAGGAATATGAGGTGTCTTTTAACTATATTTTTGTATTTTCATGTATAAATATGTAACAAATACATTTTTCCAAGGGAATATATGATCCATGGTTTTTTCTTTACACACTTTTAATGATAGAGAATATGTTATGAATATCTACTCTACCATACATGCATTGTATCACATTTTACTCTTTCCATATTCATTCATATTAAATATAATTTGCATTTATGCAAGTATAATATTTCCACTCTATTGAATATGTGTTGATTGCTATTTTTTTAATTTAATATAAGTACATTCACTTTGCATATCCAACATGCTATTTATAACACATGGATGTCCTATGTACACCTAGTCATGGGCCCTTGTAGTGAGTATCATTAATAATGATTTGAAAGTTAAAAACCATTTTTAGTTTTTATTTGAAATATTATGGTTGATGCATTAATTATAGATATGTTATTTCTTTACATCTTGATTATGGACATTTTATTATGTGTGGTCACCAATTTACACACAATACTAGCCTCAAATTTGCATGATCTAAGCAGAGGTGATCAAGTTACATTAAGGGTTGGAATTAAAGTATAAATAGTGAAAAATAAAACACACACACACACACACACACACACACACACACACACACACACACACACACACACACACACACACACACACACACAATCATAATCACCATTGGAATGATTCATATTGAATATTAAGATTACAACTACCAACAAAAGATTTTATCTATACATGTGATTCATTGATAATTTATGCATTGTGAAAATGAGTGTCAACCCTCATCCAATAAAAATTCATGGCTACTTGAAAATAAAACATAAAAACATAGATTGAAATAATTTGATTCCATCATACCACATATCATTCATTATCTATGTCAATCATAATTCATTGATGCAACATATCTCTATGATGAGATTTATTTATACCATAATATTTTCTAGCAACCTTTGTTCTATAAGGATGATATGTATCAAAAATAGTACATATAATTACATAATCATAATTTTAAAAAATTATATAAATACTATTTATTATAATTACATATTCAACATGAACACTCTATACAAAATAATTCTAATTTTTAATTTGTACATAATAATATTTATATACAATTTTATTAATTTTTTAATATATAAATATACATATTATTACATGTATATAATTTTAATTTGGACTTAAATTTATTGGTTGTTATTTTTTGAATGGGTGGTCACCCACTCTAAATCTTTACTTTTAGTCCAATATTCCACTTTAAATTTAATTTATTATTTTGCATAACTACATCAAGCCTTGATCACATGTCACAGTGGGTATGTATGGAATCTTGTTTCATGAGTGTAAGTGTGAAAAATTTATTAGTGGGAGCTTATGAAATATCATATTCTAAATGGATATGAGAATAAGAAACAACCCATTCTAAAAAATTTGTATAATTTAGAATGGCATATTGTTGTATATTGTGGGTGCCCGCCTATTATGAATAATAACAACAAACACTTTTTAAAATGTCATTATTCTATATTATTTTAATTTATTTTTCCATATAAATACATTGGGCCTTAATCCTATGTTTTAGTGGGTATGTATGTCAGACTCTTTCACATGCATGAGATTAAAAAATATTTTGGTGAGGGATCATCAAATCCTATATTTTAAAATATACTAGTTACATGAATCTCATCGATAAGGATAATGATAAGTGTCAGGATATTAATACTATAATGGATTTCATGTTGGATTGAATTAGTATCAATTGTATATTTTTCAAATAAAATAGGTATGACTGATATAGTTTTCTCATTATTAGCTTGCAATAACTTAGATATTAAACAAGGAAACGATCAATGCCCAAAGAAGAGCTAGTAATGAGAAACATGATGGGGATGGTGAAGACATAATTTCACCACATCCTTAGGTTATCAATATTTTCCAAAGAAGAAATATTTCACACATATTTCAAATTAAATGTCCAATGTAATAAGTGAAAATGCCTATTACATAACATGGGAATGGTTGAGACATAATGGAACCACATCATGGAGTTCTTAAATTATAGAGACATTTGAATAAATTATGAAGATGACCTAACCATCTCATTTTAAGAGACTAGATTATATAATGTTTTTAATCAAGATTCATAGTAAAATTTCCAACATCAAAAATATAATGGATATGTCACAAACATAATTGGGACATCATGTATTACATGCTAGGGTTTTTGCATGGAGTAACCTTACCACTAGTTTTAGTCTTATAGACTAGGGCTCATGAACATTAATAAAATCACTCATAAATTCATTATTTGATATGGAAACTTGAAATAATGATTTTTTTCACATCCTAATTTTTAAACTTTAATGTCGTGACAAGGAGAAAATATGTGCTCTCTTAGATATTAATATTTTTTCTTTTGTAAGGTTTATTGTAAATATGTGAAAAGGACTTCAAAATATACCATTTAAAATACCTCACTTCATCACATTCTTCATTATCTCACTATAAATGTTTTTATTTACTTGATATCTCTAAAATTCCATGCATGTATGATTAATACTAGTTCACCCTATTTTAATTATTGGATGATAATGGAATTGTTAAGTTAGAGGGTGTTCTTCCCAAATTACAAAATGAAAAGTGTATTTTTGTATTTGTTATATTTATGTTAATTGTTTACAAAATAGTCTGCATTTTTTTTTATTAAGCAATTCAAATACATACAACTAAAAAAAATGTTTAAATTTTATAGTGGGAATAGAACAATTAGACTATCAAAGAAAAATCATTAATTTGGCTAAGATTTAAGGAAAATCTAAAATCAAGAAATATGTAATGCATAAATACTAAATTATAATTAGGAGATCAATAACAACCAAAACATGTTGGATTTTAATTAGTTTTAATTTATTCAATAGTATACTACGACCATTCTTCATCAATTTGTTTTACAAAACCAGTGGTCTATGCACATGGCTGCAAAAACTTTTATAACACAATTTATTAAAATAAAATTTAGAACTTTTGGTTATATATTTTTATGTAATTAAAGTTAAGTTTAATTGACACTAATGTGTAATAGAATTTAATATTTTTTAAAATTAGATAAATTATGAACTCATAAACTAAAAATATCTAGGTGCGCTCATTCATAGTAATCATTAAATAGTACAAAATGATTTCTACTCTAACTCTTCTATATTTATATAATTATAATAAAAAACCATTAAAATTTATATAGATAATTATATTCTATAATTTCATACTCCTTACTCTATTTACACTCTTTAGTATGCTATTAAAAATATCACTATGCTTTGTAAACTCTTAATTTACTTCTCTATTACACTTCAATTCTTCTATGATGTATCTATTTTGTTCTAATGTTGTGGTATAAATATTGAATAACTACATTACACGTCAATAGTCATGTCTATGTGAGAAATGCCTTTTACTTAATTAAGTTATCCTAAGTTACTATAATGATCAATATTTACTATGTTTCCAAGTTTGGTATAAGCCTCTATCCCATCAATGTGGAAATGTATTCAACTACTAATATAGAGTTGGATATTATATGGAAATCATGGTTTTGGCCCTTAACTATTGAAGAATCTTGCCAACATTTTCTTGGATTGTATTCTTTTATCTTATCCTCAAGATAAATTCTAAAAATATTGATAGGTATAAAAAATGATCTACCTAACTCAATGCCAAAACTAAATTATTAAAATGTGGGCATATGTTGTGGTTACCCCCTCCTTGGGCAGATAATTTACACATTTTTTCATCATTTGATTAGAAAAAATCATGTTAAGAATTATTTACTTGGCCTCTACAATATTATTTTTTATCACCATATTTTATTTGTCTGCCATTACTATTTATTTTGAAGATATATAGTTATCTAGTATGTGTATATATATTTCATGGCCCTTGATCTAAATTTTCATTTTCTTCATCTAGGTGTTCGACAATGTTCCATATTATTCCATGTCCTCATATATACATATGTGATAAGATTGTTTCTCTTTGTATTATTCTTGAAAATTTATCATTTTGGCCCGTTCTACCTTAGAGGGAAATTTTTGAGCTCCAAAACTAAAAGAAATAATACCTAGCTATATTTATATCTCCTCTAACTCCTTTGTGTCTTGGGTTCATAGGAGCCAACTGATTGAGTAGGAAGAGTAGGTAGTTTCATCTTCCATTGCTTTATATAGTTTCCATAGTCATTATTTATACTATATTTTAATATCTCGATTTCCCTCTAATAATGGACCTAAAAGTTCATCCTCATATTCTAAACTAGCCTCTAATTTGATTAGACTGTTATTCATTGTAGCTCTTACATGATTGAGGAAGTTTTCCATAGTTTCTTCAAATTACCTTTCTATTAACCATGTTATGTCTAGATTGTAATTTGTTTTGGAGGAGATTAAGGTATTTAGACACTTTTTGATGCCTTATTTTAGGTTTACACACTACATCATCCAGTCTACTCTATTACTCTAGATACAAGTTTCTCTCACTATTTGTTTATTTATTAGGGTCAATTTATGCAAGGGTGTTGTAATATATCCTCCTATATAATGTTGAATAAAGTTTGGTGGCACCATGATTATGGATGTTATATATTTGTGTCATGTCATATTTTATTTTATCTTCTTTAATGGATCCATATGAGTATCTTTGAATTTTCCCTACAACCACTATGGCACTCTATAATGATATCTTATTTGTATCCCTTATTTTTTTAGAGCTTGCAGAAGGGTTTCTAGTATCATTTTCCATTTCCCCCCTTTTCCTCATGTTATGATTTTTATTTTTCTTCCTTTATTTTACTCTTCATCTCATCTTTTTTCACTTCTCCTCCTCCATTATCCTTGTTTCTTCCTCTTTTTTTTTTTATCTTCTTCCTCTATTTTTATTTTTTCTACCTATTTATTTTTCTCTTCTTCTTCTAGTTTATCTTTCTCTTCCTCCCCCACTCTCCTATCCTCCTCTTTTTTATTTCATTTGCTTCCTCTCCTTTCATTTTCTCTTCCACCTTATGTTCCCCCCCATCTACTCTCCTTTTTTCCTCATTTTTATTTTTCCAATTTCTTTTATCTTCTTCCTCTCTTTCCACCTTCTCCTTTTACAAAATTTGTCTAGCCTATCAGGCATGTATTTCTATAATTTATTATGTTTTCATTTTTTCCTCAACTAGTTGATTTTATAATTATATCCTCTATTGAGTTTTAGAATCTTCTATCTCTTTCAATATTTGGATTTTTTTCCAAAGCATTTACTACTAAATAAATTATATGTTTTATCCTTATCTCTATCTATTGGATTTGTTTCAATGTCTCTATATCTACCAAAGACATAGTTGATTCCTCTACTATCTTTTTGAGTGCCTCATCTTGGTATTTTTATAATTTAATCTGATATTATTTGATTTTCTCTCCTTTTTTATCATAAATTCTTGTAGATAGGTAGGGATTCCTACTAGTGTTTCATTTATATTAAATAGAATAAGATATATATATTCTAGAATTGCTCTAACTATCCTATGTCGACCCTCCATATTTGCATCCCTATAAAATTTACTTAAATTAGGTATACCAACTTTCTTTATGCACATTCTAATTAGTGTGTTCATTTTATGAACTTATAATATAGTGTCCCTTTCTTTACTTTTTTTGTTTCTTCTTGTTCTCCTTCTTATGATGACTATATTTCTGAATAAGTCACCAATGTTTCCCAAAAGACTTTTATTTTTACCACACTTTTTATTTTTATTGATTTTTTGTGTGATCTATGATGAAGAGATTATTTTTACCCCCCTGGCACTCATTTGTAATAATATTTTTCCACTGTCAGAGATGATCTTGGATACACTTCTTATTCCTCCTCTATTTGAATTTTTATTTTAAATTTGGTGAAGGTACCTTCCCCATTTTGGATACCTTTTCCCTCAAATAATATAAGGGAGTGAATTTAGCTATCATTTATTATTCTCCAAATATCTCACCATTAATGGAGTCTTTTATTAAAAATATGGTAGTCTCCTCCTCTTGTTCTAATCCTAGAGTTTATTTTCACATCTAGGATGATATGTGTAATGTGGGATTTATTTGAGAGGTTCCTATAAATAATTGTGGTGACAGTGTCTCCTATATTTGAAATAAAAATAGTGTCTCTTATTTAGGATTATATATTATCATATAATTATAAATAACTCCTACTTCACTCATGAATTATATTAATCTAGAACCTTATGGTAAATCCCTAGCTCTAACAATCACTATTTTAATGTTCTCATCAAAAACCTAATAGTGGAGGGTTGTAAGTGGTGTGTATTTCCTAGAGAAAGGTTATATGTAGGAATTTTTTGTATCCACTATAAAATTTACTTATGTGAAATATTTTTACACTCTTTCTTGGGAGATTAAAAATCTCCTAACTACCATAATTCTAATTATCCTCCCCCATACAAGAAAATGTCCTACTTTTTCCTCTATTGTAGGTATGGATTATAATGACATTTTTATTTGTGATCCTAATGTATTAAGGACCCATTGATATAACCTTTGATAGGATTGAATAGTACATGTGTGAAATACATGACCATAAATAGTAAGAGAGAGCCATAATAAAAATCATGTGTACCTTTCTTGATTTTATCGAGATTCTCATGATATTATTTTTTAATTGTGGTATTTAAGTTGTATTGCATTCTAAAGTTTACCATGTCCAATGATATTTTTACACTCCTTTTGGTAGATGAATCATGTATATTTTTATATTACACCTTACATTCAATTTATTTTAAGGCATAACATACTCTATGGTCTTTAATATTCTAAATGAAAAGAGTTCATAAGTTGATAAAATTGTGCCTATGAGTTTAGCCACTATTGAAATTTTTATTAACATCATATGTTTTATTTGTATGCCTTTGATTCATCAATATAGTTAATACATTGATGATGTCTAGTGTAATATGATATGGTCATTATAAATACAAAACATCTTCATGTATTCGATTAAGGAGTACTTTTATGGTACTCACCATCAATTTAAAGTAGTGGAAATGAATAAAAACATTTAATTCCATCCTATGGATATTGATTTACTCCCCCATATATTCCCAATTGATGTGTTTGCTAATTTTGCTACATCATTTCCCTTCACTATGGTTCTATAGCTTTATGATTAATATTTACAAAATGGGAATGAATGTATTTGTTTGTATATTTAGAGTGTCTTACCAAATATGGAATAGTGGAGAATGTATATTGAGAATTTAAAGTTTCTAATTTCATTAAATGTTTCTTATATATATACTACTTGATTTTCTTAGCACTTACAACTTGTGGTACCTCCATCTCTTGATTTTATGTGTTGAATAAAAATATCAAACAAATTATCATTACTTCACATGAAATATAAGCAAAGTGTCATTATCAGATGGTTGTGTAATTTTTTATAAATAAATCCATTATTTTATAATGCCCATAATCTAGATGCTAATCATGGAGTTCCAGTAATGTCTTACCTACTTCATCCACTTTATTTCTTAATTATCTTTCTTTTCACTCTTACCTTCATTTAATTTCATATTTACTTTCATTAAATCATAATTTTTTATTATTTATCTATTTCCATAGTTCCATCCAACCCCTCATTTATATTTAGTTATTTTTTTTAATTTTAACTAACCTACATGATATGTCTCTTTTTAGAGACAAACATAACTACATTGTTTCATTCAGGTCTTCATTTCTTTACTTCTATTTAGAGATTATTTCCACAAAATAATTTACAATTATATACATTCACATATATTATTATTTATATATATCTTTCTTAGGGGATCTATATTATTCCTAATCTTTTCCTA
This sequence comes from Torreya grandis, assembly GCA_037957365.1. Classification (NCBI taxonomy): domain Eukaryota; kingdom Viridiplantae; phylum Streptophyta; class Pinopsida; order Cupressales; family Taxaceae; genus Torreya; species Torreya grandis. The sequence continues at coordinate 1,243,992 of JARHVA010005081.1, read as the reverse complement.
GTTTTGTTAAAATTGTTTTTTTTTGTCTACATATCTTTTTTTTTCAAAACTATTTTTATGTTTTTCTTTTTTTTTAAATTTATTTTTATATTTTTCCAAATTGTTTTTTAAACTATTTTTTATATATAATTTTAATTTTTCCCCATCACCCATTCTCTTATTTTATACTTTTCCTAATTTTACCACTAGGGGTTTTGACATGATTAATAACTAGGTACTTGGACATCTAGCATAGTTACCACAATATCTTCAATAAACTCACCCAACTAGATGGATAATGACTTCTTGGTGGGGGGGTTGGGGTAACATGATTGGAAACTACGTACTTAGACATATATCATAAGTTACTATGGTATCCCCACTCAACTCACCTATCTAGAAGGATAATGTCACCTCTTAAGTTTCATTATTGCAGTTCACCACATTTCATCGTAAGTTATCTACATTGTATAGTTTCAAGAGGGTTCCATTCATGAAACCTTTTATTATTGTACCTACTAATGTTATTAATTTTATTTATTTAGAGTTTAATATGTCTTCAATTATATATGGACCCAACCATATTATCTTTAACTTGCCAAAAAAATTATAATCATTGTTGTATAATAGTAATTTATCTTTAATTCGAAATTCCTTGGCCTTAATATGGCTAAAATATAGTAATGATAAAATAGGATTTTTTATAATTTTATTATTTAAAACTCAAAGCTTTTTTTTTCTGCCTTTGTCCATGCAAATTCTTTTCTTCTCATACAATTTGTTATTGGTGAAACAAGGCTACTAAACTTCTTAATGAACTTTCTGTAAAAATTTGTTAAACCATGGAAAATTCTTACCTCTATGATTATATTTAGGATGAGACACTCAACAATTGCCTTTAATTTTTATTCATCCATTCTTACACCATTTTCTAAAACTACAAATCCTAAAAATACCAAACTATTCTACATAAACTTGCACTTCTTCAAATTTGTATAGAAATTCTCTTTTATTAATAATTATAATACCATTTTCAAATGTTGTAAGTGATCTTATTTAGTCTTACTTAATATTAAAATAAATTGCAACAAACTTACCACTGTATTGTCATAGCACTATGTTCATCACCTTCATAAATGTGCTAGGTGTATTTGATAATCCAAATGGTATCACCATCTACCCATATAAACCATATCTAATATTGAATGTTATTTTCCATTGATATCCTTCATGAATTTGAATTGATATTAATAACTCCTTAGATCAATCTTGGTAAAAAAATTTATCTTGCAAGAACATCCATGATATCATCTAAATGAGGTATAATAAATCTATACTTGATTATAATTTTATTGATCTATCTACTATCCACACACATCCTCCACCCTCCATAATTATTTGGAGTTAGTAACATTAATGTTTCACAAGGACTCATGCTCTCCCTTCATTTAACTTGTTTATTTAATTTTATATGTTTTGTTGGACTCATCCTATAAGTTGCTTTATTGGGTAGAGTTAATCTTGATATCAAATTAATATGATGTGAATATCTCTCTTTGGTGGTAAACCATATGGTAACTCATCAAGGATAACATATACATATTCTTTCCACATTACTATTACTTTTTATGGTGCTTTCACCACTTCTTTGTCTTCTTTCTTTGTTATTAATGTATAATAGCAACTTTTCATAATCATATATTTGATAAATTATTTTATAGTTATCATGATTTTGGCATGCCCTTCTTCATTAAGAGGTAAAAAAACTACCTTCATACCAATTTTATAGAAACTGTACATGTTCTTTGCTCCATCATGATATGTGTTTCTATAAAACTATCATAGCCTTCCCAATAACACATGGAATACATCCATTGGTATTACATCACACCATATTTCATCCTTGTAAGTTTTACCTATAGAAACTTGATTAATCACCTTTTATATACTATAACTTAATTCCCTTTCTTAGACCTTGAAATCTGATAAGGATTAGGATGTTTTTCACATTGCAAACCTAATTTCTCAATCATGTCTTTAGAAACCATATTTTCACAACTACAACCATCTATCATTACTTTGGATATCTTACCTCCTGAAGTACACATTGTTTAAAATATATTCATTCACATACATGCATCCACCTTATTTATTTTTCACATGTTCTTTCTTTGGAGAAATCATTATTCTTCTCATCATGATATTTTCTCCAATATTTATTGTTATAACTTTAGTATTTTTCTCTTTTATTTCATCTTCAAATAAATTCACTCTTAGGTGATCCTCTTGCCTCTTTTCTTGATTTTGTTAGTGTGGACATGAAAAATCTCTATGGCATTCTTTTCCACATTTGTAACAAATATAATACCTATGTTGATTTGTAAACCATCCTCTACCACCACCATAACTTCATCCTCTTTGAAATCTTGTTCCTCTTTACTGGTATTGAAACCCTTGTCTATTATCTTATTATCTTTATGCACCATGTAATGATTCTCTTATAGTGGTATTGAAACCACCTATATTTATGTTAGATACACCTCATCTCTTTATTGGATGGGATTGTCTTCTTCTTGGCCTAATATATGTTGTTTTTAAATTCTATCTATTTTGTATTTCTTTTATCTTCAAAGTTAATTTATAAGATTCCTCCATGAAAAGTATTATATGCATGATTAATTCATATTAAATAGAACATTTCAAACCATTTAGATACCTTGTAGACATCTGCTCTTTTGTTTCAACATGATCCACTTGTATGGAAAGTTTATATAACTCATATGTATATTTTGATCCTTTTGGGAGCAATTGGGCCCTTATCTGTATCAAAGTTTATGTCCTTAGCTAGATTTATATCTCCATGTATTCCTTTAGGAGGTTAAGTTCATGTACATAATTTGTTAATTCCTTTATCTTATCTTTTCTTAGTGAAGGTGTTATTTCCCTTAGACTTTTTAGGCATTTTTCACGAACACAGTGTCCAACAAAAATAGGTCTTCAAGATTTTTGTCTCAGACAAAAAGTCCAAAGACTTATTTTTATTAGACATTTTTTTCACTACAAAAGTTCTAAAAGACTTCCATATCTTGTATTTTTAGTTTTAATTGTTTTTGGGTCATTTGTTTCAAAAAATTTGTCCATAAAAAAAAGTCTGAAGGGAACTTGCCCTTCAGGCATTTTTCCCACACAAAATGTTTGAAGGATAATTTTGGATCCAGAGGAAACTTACAAAAATACCAAAGGGAACATTCAAAATTTCCAAAGGGAATTTTTGTAAGGTAGGTACCCTTAACAAAAATTCCAAAGGATATGTCTCTTGGGGAAATAGTCCACTTCAGGATTTCAAAGAGCATTTTCTTGGTAAAGTGTCCTACACACTTTCTATGAAGGATCTTTCTATAGTGAGGTGGTACCAACTCAAAAGTTTAAAGGGAACTTTCAAAAGATCTAAGGGCCATTCCCAAAAGTTGAAGGGAAATTCTTTAGGGTAAGTTCCCTTGACAAAACTTCTTAAAGGTGTTTTTCAAGCTTTAGAAGGGTATGTTTAATGGCTGAAAGATTCTTTTGGAAATTTTGTTATGAGGTAGAGGTGTATTTACTTTGGACATTTTGCCCAAGCAAAAAGTTTGAAGGAATTGCCTTACTTTGGGAGAATTACCAAGGTCAATTTCTATAGGGAAATTGTTTTTAATGAATTATTCAAAATAAATTATCTCGATAAAGGCAAAAGAGCTAAGTACCAAACCCTTTTGATAATAGTACAAGAGACTATTTTCTTTGAGGGAATTATTTTTGACACAATGCCCAAAATAATTATTTTAATAGAGTACCCAAAAGAATCATTATGAGATAATCATGCCACAGACAAAGACTCAAATAAAATCACCATGAAACAAAGTCCTAGAAAGAATATTTCCAAATTATAGGTGATGGTCTCGTGAACATCTTTTGACAGGCGTGTGAATGTCAACTTTAATCTACAAGAACTAGATATTGGGATTCAAATGTCCATGATGGTCATGTGAACATCATTTTTTAGACCTATGAATTAGATATTTATTTTCAAAATGAAATAAGATCTAACAGCACACATTTGCATAGAATGGGATGATCTAACAATGCATGATCAAAGGTAGATAGTCAAAAGACTTAGGAAGCCCATGGGGCTACCAAGTAGCATACCCTGAAGGTTAAGGAATACTTATTATTTAATCATGCTCCACCCCTTATATCATGATCTAATAGAGTGTGTTTGTTTACCTAGCCATATCTAATGGTGCATGGCCAAGGTCAAAAGTCAAGGATCCCATAGGAAAGCCTAGGAATGACAAGTAGAGTGGTTATGTTCTATGAGGTTATAGCTCGAGCATCTCATTTTAAGATCTATATCTCACATGTGCTTGAGAGATTAAGATCCAATGGTTTGATCCAAAACAAGCTTTTCAAAGTGGTCAAAATTGTACAAGGAGATGACAAGTGTCCAGGTTGATGTTAAAATTGATGGTTATTTCATAGATGTGGCAATGGTTCAAGGAGAAAAATAGTGTCCAACTACTAATTCAAAAGTGAATATTTCCAATCATGATCACATATCATTTCAGCTTCAATTTATAACCAGAGTAACTCTCAAGCCATCATTAAAAATAATGTACTTTCCATTTAGCATGCACAAAGAAGAGATTCATGTCCATAAATGTCCATGATTAAATTGAGTAACAAGAAAGCATTTTAAAAATAGTTTCAAATGAGGATAGAATCTATTTAGATTTCAAATGATTTTCTCTCTCTAGCTATGCAAGTGAGTGATTAAGGGATCTTCAAGTGGTTCCACATCAAGATAAAATTTATTTAGCTCCTTGAGTGAATGTCATCCTTCTAAGCTCATGAAAAAGGCAATTTTTAGGCAAGAGATCAAATGATGTGCTCTAGGTGGTTTTAAGTCCTAATCATTATTTATAGAGGTAGTTGTAATAATGATTTTTCTTGAAAATTGATGAAGATCTTAGGCATGGTAAAATACATTTTTTGACTAGGTACATCTTGATAGGATTGGAAACATTTGTTACGCAAATTTTTACAAGTTACAACTATTATTCCTAGATTTTGAGTGGTAAAAAATGTATAAATAAAAGGATTATCTTCTATTCAAAGGTTATTGGTTATGGTTGGTTATTTTTGGCTATCATTTGATATAGTTAATTTTAGGAATCCTCTTTCCTTAAGTATAAGTTCTATAGGAATTTTTGTGGGATTAACTATTATGTGTAGACTTTGTCTCCCTTACTAAGGTAGTTGCATCTGTATAGCCATTATCAAGCTTTGAGAGCATATTCATGTCTCCCTTATCAAAGGAGCAATCTCACCATACTTGTCCCCATGGCAACATTATAAAGTGTTGGTTTCTATAATATTTATTTTCAAGTTACTAAAAAACATTTGTGGTTCCTCATTGTATTCTACTAATCGAATGCAATTATATGCTTTGCAAGTTCTATTGATTGGATATCTAGTTTGTGTTCATTACTGGTTATAATCTGGAGCATGTACTTAGGTTATAAGTCCCTTTCTATAGTTATATTTGTAAATGCATTGTTGAATAAATTTTAAGGACTCCCTAGGTTCATGAATTTAGCAAGAGAAAGTATTTGAGATTTTAGTTTTAGCACATGTCCTAGTTTCTTAGGGATCATTTGGTGTTTATCATTATCTTACAATTGAAATGTTTTCTACATCTTTACTAAGGAACATCATCATAAAATATGGATAAATACTTTGATATTTAAAATCCACCAACACACCACCCTCCATTCTATAATCAACTATAAATTTGTCCTACCCTATCCTACCCTACATTTAACACACCCTTTGCATACCATAAGTGTTATCTACCTTGCAGACACATAAAAAATTATGTATTGAGCATGTGTCTATATTTTTTGCTTAAAATCTTAGCATCATAATATCTCATTCAACCCCTATATTATTGAATATTATTCTCGAATGAAGGTTGAAATCATATTGAGATTTATCAAAAATAGCTTATTTTTGACCTAAAACATTTTATCATTCTATGTGACAACCCTTCTCGAGTGGATTGAGCAAGTTTGGTTGTGTTCTAGTTAGATTTGTGTCTCTTTGTGCTAGTAATCCCTGTGGAGGTTGAATAATAGAATCTCTTTATGTGAGCAAGCTACCCCATAGGTCCTCTCACCTTGGTTTAATCAGAGCCAAAATTAGTAGGGAATTGACCGTACCCTTTATAGGTACCTCTCAATTAGTTTTTCTAGTTTTTTCCATTATTGATGCTAAACCCTCCCCTAGCTATAATGAAATTCTAGTGGGTTTCTCATCATTACTTTCTATTTCCTTCAAAGTGTGCAAGGCCATATTAGAGAGGTGTATAACTGAGAACCAACACCTCAAATTTTGGAATCTTATATATAGGGTTTGTACATAATCCACATGAATAAATATATACCTCAACTTCTTCTCCTTTTCCATGAGTTGATCTTGTCTTCACCTTTTATCTATATTTCTTTCTACCGATGATCCCACCAAATCATTGCATGACCCTTAACTTATGTGTATGTAAACTTTACCTTCTTGTATTCTTTCATAGTTATCCATTCAAAAAACTTATCCATGTTGGTAATCTAATATATCAAATCCTATGATTTTAAAATTCCTCCATACTTTGTAATGTCAACCTTGATTCCTTCATTCCTTCTTTCTAAAGCTCTAACCATCCTCTCTTCCATTTACAGTTGATGTTCTTATTACTCCTCTTATGGAATTTCCTCTTCATGAGATATGTCATCCTCAAAATCATCTTCTACTTTCCTTTTTCTTTTATTTTAATGATCTTAGTTAATTATTCTAATTTCCTATACATCTCTTTCATATTTTTGTTCATTTGAGTGATTCCTCTGTGTCCTCTCATCATATTTTACTCCTTCAAGATTAAAAATTGCTCTTATACCAAATAATGAACCCAAATACTATTAAGATAATAAAATTACAATAAGAAAAGATTATAATATAATAACCTATAGTGACTAATATTAAATAATACAAATAATTAAAAACCATGCATAAATAAGCCTAAACTTAGAATTGGGGTTTACATGAAAAATTTAAAACTCTAGAAATAAATAAAACTTGACCTATTATTTTTAGTAGCTATTATTTTTAGTAATTTTTTCTTGAAAGTGTGCACATTTATAAAAATTATAAAAATAAACTAAACACTAAAATTAACCTATTGCATGAATATAAACTGAAGTTCAATTCTAATTACAAAAATATACAATTTATAAATTTATAAAAAAAACCAAAAATAATATTAAATAACAATTTCAGACCCTCAGATTGTCATGTATGGCCTCCAAAAAATATTTAAAATTCACCATGACTATAATGGATAGTTATGGATACATTTAAATTTTATATATGGTCATTTTGTCATGAAGATAGGCTCAAATGGAGCTACAGGTCAAAATTTATGGCCTCTAAAAGTTCAGTCTCTTTTTCTGCATCATTGAGACTAACTATAGGGGATTCATATTCTACTATGTTATTTGTATAAAGAAAGTAAATCTATAATAATTTCATAATTAATTAACCATTAGGATTAACCAATAATATACATGCCCCCAAACCATTATTAGTAAAGGAGCCATAAAAATATAACTACCAAACTAGAGATTCATCGATTGACATGATTGCCTCATCTTGGAAATATGTGACAAAAGGTGTGTGATCTTCTAAAGGATATTTTGATAATTCATTTACCAGTATATATCTCTTGATTTCCTTTTGATTTAAATACTCAAGATAAAAATCATAATAATCATGATCCACTTAGCCATTCTACCTATTAGAGCTATTTTGGATAATAAATATTTAAGAGGGTCAATTTTGGCAATGATTTTTTTACTGTTGAGCATTTATTGACTCAATTTTTGTGAATCAAAAATATTATGAGACATGATTTTACATGAGAGATTAATTAAGCTCATATTTTACCAAATTTTTTCTTAGATAATAAACTACCCTTTTACATCCATGTTCATTGTGCTAAGCCAACAATGCCTCTAATGCATACTATATAGCAGATATATACAAAAGGAAAAAAATATTGCATTAGGTGGAATCAAGATAGGTGGATTGGAAAGATACTATTTAATATTATCAAAATCCTTATTATAGTCTTCATTCCAAGTGAATCAAGTGTATTTATTAAGGATGCAAACATATGATAGATGTCTGCAAGCTATGATATAAACCTTCAAATTGCCTAAATTTTATCTTGTAGACTAGAGAGTTTTTTGAGAGTTTTAGGTGGAGGCATATTCATGATAGTTAAAATTTTGGAAGGATCAATCTCTATGACATATTTTTAAACTATGAATCCAAATAAATTTCTTGATGTAACCTCAAAGACACACTTATTTGGATTCAAATGGAGCTTTTATTCTCTCATTATTTCAAAAATTATGCAGAGTATATTAAGATTTTATTCTCTAGATTTAGATTTAATAAAAATGTCTTCAACATAGTCTGCATGATGTCATGAAGCATATCATGTAATATAGCTATCATCACTCTCTATTATGTGGCTCCAATTTTTTTTGAGTCCAAAGGGCATTACATAATATCAAAAATTAACCCAAGGTATTGTAAATGATTTCTTGTGTTGGTCCTCAAGAGCTATATTGATTTGGTTATAACCCAAAAAACCATCCATTAAATACAACATCTCATGACTAGTGGTGGATTTTACTATCATGTTTATGACAAGCTTCATTAAATTTAAGCATGAATGGTTCTATTTGTCCTTGGTCATGGAGGCCAAGGCCCTTGATTTTATAATTCATTATATTACACATGATGGATTTGGTGATAGGAAATTGGTTATTAAGGAAACAAGTAGCTTGTTCATCGAAATAAAGCCATGAGAAATTTAAATCATTTATTTGTTCATAAAAAATAAGTCCACCTTATATGAATGATGTTTTTTAAAAGTTACAAACCACTTGAGTATCCTTTCGATAATGGGGCCTTCTATGATTATTTGGAGACATATGGATTTTACCTAAGTAATGAGCATCATAAATTTCATATTTACCCATGCCTTTGTCAATAATTTTGAATTAGGTTAAGGGGATGGTGTGTGTTTTGAAGGGGAAGGCTAATTATATGTTTGACTTGAAGATGGAGTATTTGTGTAAGTGGATATGGATGACATACCTATCCAAAAAATAAGGGGGATGTTTGAAGAAATATGTCAGGTTGAATGTAATTTCTTTGGTGATTCCTCAATAGGTGTATATGTGTCTTGCAAAAGGGAGATAATTGGATTTTTTATAATGCCCTTCTAATAATTTGAATTATTGGAAGGGTTGAGGACCAATGGGTATGCCATCTAGAGAAAACTTCAAACACTTGTGCAAATTAGATGGTATACCATACATATAATGAATCCATAGATGCCAAAGGAGTAATTTATATGGTAAATCCAAGTCAATCACATGAACTAATGTATCCTGAATGACAGCTACCACCATCAAAGGAATTTATATAGTGCCCATAGATTCACATTATTTATTATTGTATGCCTTAATGGTAATAATATTTAATTCTAGTGTTGTTTTAGGACACCCCAAATGTTTGATTAATATTAATGTACACAAGTTTAAATCTAATCCATTGTCTATAAACACCCTATTTAATTTGTGTATAGAGAGTATGACTTATATATACAAAGGTAAATTATGAGTAGACCCCATAGGGGAGAAATCACAATGATTGAATGTAACTTCATTATTTATGGATCAATTTCCAACTAAAACTTGAAAATTGGATGGATTGATTTCTTGAGGTACTCTTGACTCTTGAAGGAATTTATACAAGATGTATTTATATATAGGTTATGTTTTAAAAATATCAAAAATGGATATGTGATTTAAAATCTTCTCAAGGTGGTCTATGATATTGTACTTACTCTCAGTAGTAGGTGAGGAAGTACTTGGAATGGTAATAATGGCATGTCTTGTTGTAATGGTGAAATTTTGGGCTTTTATTATGATGATAGAAACATGATGGTTTGTATAACCAACACAATTAAATATAAAATCAAAAGGGTGATTATTTTGATTAAAATTACTAGTTTGAGTTTGCTCCTTATTTTTTACCATGCCCTTGTTTATGTTTGTGAAATGGATCTTTATATATACCTAAATTTTGGTTAATAGATGATGTGGATGGTTGATTTTAAATAGCTATGTCCCCATGGTCTATGAGATATTGGAAATAATTTTTTAGCCTCATACACCAATTGGTTGAATGCCCTTAATTCTATGGTATTCATAATATTCATTATCATGGTACCACTCAGGTTTAGGAACATTTTATTCAAATGGTTTGGTGTTGGGCCATATGATCATGTTTGCTTGAGACAAATTTGGAAAAAATTATTAATAAGAGTTTCCCAATTGAGTGAACTTACACTTGTTTTTTTCTTGTTTTTGTTGACCACTAGATATTGTGATGTTGTTGATAGGTTGCAACCTTTGAACATGCTTGACATCTATCACACCATCACCTACAACATTTTTTTAGTAAATAACTTGGTTTTATCTATTTGGTTTGTGTATTTTTTGTCTTGTTAAAAAGATTTAATAACACCCTTGATAATTAAATTTCATTTGATATGGACTCTCTTTTCTATGATTTCATCAAAGGATGTTAGATAATGAATTTTTATGTGATGATCCAACTCTGAGTTAAACTTGTTCATAAATATGGAAATGAGTTCATTTTCAAGGAAAGACCATGTAAAATGTCTTTATAATGACCATTATCTTTGTAAAAAAGAGGCAAAGGTTTCACTATTTCATTGTTTAGTCTTATATAGATCAAGCATAGTCTCTTTTTTAATATTATATGAGAAATTACAAACAAACTTTTTAGATAGGTCTTCAAAGGTGGAGATTGATATTTTGGGTAAATGAGAGAACCACTCTAGGGCTTGACCCCCAAGAATAAGTAGGAAAAGTATTAACATGTATTAATTACTATACACAACATCAACACATGCCATATAAAATTATTTAATATGTTCTATAGGATCACCCTTACCTTTGTAGTTATCAAACTTAGGGAGTTCAAAATGTTTTGTAAAGGGTGTTTTCATATTATTTACATCATATGGATAGGGTCATATTTCCTTAAACTTGTATTGTTTTTGTCTTAAAATTGTACCATCTTGTAAGCCTTGTATCTTATCCTTCATGTTTTCCTACCATTGAATGAAGTGTGGTGAGATTTGATTAATTTGGATTGAATAGGTAAATGTGTTGGATGTTTGACCCATAAATGTGTTTGAATTGGTGTTGGATTGTGAAAATGAATATTGATTGTGGGGTGGATTTTTGATAAATTGATTGGGAAGTGTATTGAAAGTGGGATTTGGATGTCTTGATTATGTGAAGATATTTAGGTTTGTTGGGTTGTATGAGAAGTTAGTATTTATTTGATTTTTTAAGATATTTGGATTGGTAGTTTTTACAAAAAGGTTTGGATTTATAAAATAATTTGGGTTGATTTGATTTTGGGATGGATTTGGGTATGGATTGATAAACACATTTTTATTCAATTTTGGATTTGAAAAATCATGTGAACCAAAAGTTTGGTTTGGATGAGTGTTGGGATTAAAAGGTTTATGTGGATTAAAGGTTGACTTGGTATTGATGAATAGGTTTATATTCGTGGGTGTTAATTTTGATGTGGTGGAGCTAAACCTAAAAGATAATGTGGATTGGTAAAAATTTTAAATTGATTTTTTGTACTTCCTAAAACAAAATTTTGATGTTGGTTGATGGATAAACTTGAACAAGAGTTCAAGTTTAGATTTTAATTTGATTGATTTTTTATAGGTGAATTAGATTGATTATTCAAGTTAATATTTGGATTTGGATTGGTATGGTTGATTTTATATATTTTATTGGTTTGGAAAATTTAATAAACATTCAATTTTGGATTTGATTGATTGATGTTTGGTAAAATTTAATAAGCATTCAAGTTTGGATTTGATTGATTGATGATTGGTAAATTTGAATAAGCATTCAAGTTTTGATTCAATTGATTGATGATTGGTAAAATTGAATAAGAATTCAAGTTTGGATTATATTGATTAATTATTGGTGAGGTTAAATGGACATTCAAGATTATATTTATATTGGTTTGATTATTTATAGGTTAGATGGAATGGGAATTCATGCTCATATTTGGATTGATTAATGAGAGTGGATTTGGGTTCGCACTCAAACTTAGATTTGGGTTGGAACTTTGGTCAACCAAAATATTTTTATCTTATTATCTTGGAAGTTTTCAATCTCTTGGTTTATTTGATGGGTATGGGCCTCCATAGAAAACCCATGGCTTGTTGGGGATTATTCCTCATTGAGGATAGTTTTTTCTTTATCTTGAGAGAGTTAGGGATTATAATTAGATAAACCAATGACAACCTTTCTATCTTATAAATATTATTATTATGTATATTGATCATGGATGGGTGATGAGACTCTTTCATAGCAAGTAAATGGTGTAGGTTTTGAACATCAAAATCAGGTGTAAGTTTTTCCCCTAAACTTAAGGCTTGGAGTAAAACTTCATTCTTATTAGATAAGATGTATTGATTGAATGGATAAGGTGGTCATATGTCCTTAGGGATACCTTCATCCTGATAAGGTCATTATTCTTCTTTGTTGTCATATATTTCATGTATTTTAACATAGTGTCCTTGATTTTATTGACTACCAAAATGAAAGCGGTCATGTCAAAAATCTCTTTCCTAAACCTAGGATTATTCAACATAGCCATATGCCTTGTGATAGGTGATACTGTTAGGATAAATACATTGAATCAAAAAAGTAAAAAGATGTATTTTTTACTCTAAGGAAGTGAAAGACCAAAATGACTAAAAGCAAATAAATTGATAAGAAGATACTTTGAATTTTGAATTTAGGATTAAGATTTATGATTTTTAAGCTTTAGATTATGAATTGATTTCTTGGTTTTAGTAGTCAAAATATTTTTGGTTTTAATAAAGGTATTTTAGCACATGGTTTTCACAAGGAAGAAAACAAAAAAATATTATTTTAAACACACATGAATTGCATATAAAGGGATAAAATCTAGGCTTAGGAACTTGAATACCTCATAAGATTTCCATGACACTGTTTGTTTCATTAGTTGTGGCATAATATTTCAAGGCACTATGGAGGATTCTTCCATTCTCATGGACTACTAAGCCTAGTTTCAAAGGTGCATGGAAAATATCTTCTTGGTACTAACCATTAACTAATTTACCACTGATTAGATGGTAAAAATGGATTTCCTAGGATTAATTTTTGAACAAGATTATCTAAGGGAGTCATTTATATACCTTTCAGTATGTTGAGGCCCAAAACTATGGAAAATGTTGATTTAATTAATGTACACAAATGGGTCTATTCCTAATGTTCCCAATACATATATACTATTTCACTATCTTGACTTCAAAAAAATTAAAACCTCAATCCATGTTGTCTAAGGCTTGATTATTGGAAGATGAAACCCCCTCATTTCATGGTGTGATTAAAATACAACATTGATTAGCCAAGAATGACAACCCTAACTCAATTTTTATATCCTATCAGTACATGGGGTTGTTTTAATGTATGGTGGTGAAATACATAGTTGATAGAGACCCTAATAAAATTAAAATAAATAAGATTTAAACTTGCCTTTGATTCTTAGGTATCATCACCAATGTAATGCCAAGAGAATAGTATATATACAAGTGGGTCTTAGATAAAAAAGTTTGAAAATGTTGTTTCTAGTTTTTTTAGTATCATAACCAATGTAATGCCATGTAAAAAAGCATACGTACAAGAGCCACACAAACAAGTGCTTGGAAATTAAAGTTAATTAACTCCAAGAATTGAAACATGATCTAAGTTACTATTGAAAATAAGAATGTTGAAATGGAAAATGCTAGAAAACTTTAAATAAAATGGAATGGTTATCCTAAAAACAAAATATGAAGCAATAAATATAGAAACAAATTTGATTTAGCTAGTCTTATATATTATATTAGACTAACAACATGCAAAAAAACTATTAAAAGTATTTGTATGGATAAATGATCAAGGTAGCCAGTAAAAGTTAGCTAAAAAGGTGAAAAAAGATGAAAAATATCAATAAAGACCAAATTTATAGAATGATTTCACTACTACATATTAAGATAAAATAGTGAATTCATTAGTAGTTAGAAACTCAAAAAAATAAAAAGCATAAAAAATTAGACAATTACAGAATGATTTTGTTATTTGGTATGATTTTGTTGATATTATGAATTATTTTGATGATGTTATAGATTATATCATTCATGTTATAAACAATTTTTATGATGTTTGGGATGATTTAAATGATGTTCAAAATAGTTTTTTCTAATGTTCTAGATGATTTCACTGGCATTTGGGATGATTTGAATAATATTTGGGATGATTTCACTGATGTTATAAATGATTTTATTGGATTTCAAGATGGTTTTGATATTATAAAATAAAGACTTAAGAATAAATAAAGAACCAAAATATATATCAAAGTGAAAAGAAAGGGGTTAAGAAAACAAATCACATACAAAAACTATTAGGACACTAAAAAACTACAAAATATATAAATAACAATTGCACAAGAATGAATTCATAGTTTTCTCTGATGAATTAATTTTTATGTAAAATAAATTAATTATTTTGAAGGTTAATAGACAAAAAGCTTGAAAAATCATATAACTAACATGTAAAAGTAAAAAAAATACTTCTTGATAAGTTTTAAATGTATATGCACAAGAAAAATAATAAAAAACAATTGAAATAACTCCCTAAATGCACCTATGATGTGAAATATGAGGGATAAAGTCCCACCTAGTGTGATAAAATGTATAATCATTATATTTAGAGTACAAGCTATCTAAAAAATCAAACAATGAAATCTAATCTAAACTAAAACCTAAACATCAAGATAGAGTAGCAAATGAAAGAAATCAATAAAGTAACAATACTTAAAATTGTGAAATATTCATTGCCTTCTCCATTGTGATTAAATGAATATTTTCTCTTGAATGTTAAATGTGGGTACTAAACTCCTTTCCAAAGAAAAGAGAATTGGGTAGTGTTTTGGGGTAAAAAATGATTTGAATGGATTTGATTCATTTTTATTTACAATGGCAATTTGATAACACTTCATTAGCTTGAAGTTAGATGATTGAAAGTGATGGATTTCATGCAATTTATAGGCCTATAAGATATGATATGAATATTTGGGGATTATTTAAATTTATCAATTTATCTAAATATTTGACAGTGAGAATTTAGACCTCATCCATGAGTATGATGATTAATTCCATGTGTTGAGTAAAAAGGGGAGTTGGTTGAGTGACTCACCAAGAATGGATCAAGTTAGTTGGTTGATTCATCCATGAGGTTGAAATGTTATATGGTGACTCATAAGGTGGTTGATAAATTTAAGGGCTTGTTTCGTTGAGTCAACAAATGGTTGAGACAAATGTGGAGGATATTTGGGTGAGGTGTATAATATATATTTTTGATTAATATTTGAGGAAAATTATGTGCATGATTATAATTAACTAATTAATAAATTATTTTAAATTTAGAGGGAAATGATGTTAATATGAATTTGAATTGGGGAGCGTGTGGGTTACTGTGTCAAAGTGAATTTCTACACTCAATGGTGAAATTTAGGTGTCTACATTTCATAATGAGGCATCTCTTCAAATCAAATTCTAAAAAGGTAATATATTTACATTGACACATATGTGTACTCCTAACCTTGATCATTTTACTTTCAAATATTTAAAATACTTTTAATTTCATATTATATAAAATAATTATACTCTATAACATGCTCTTGATTATAGGTCAGTCACCATCAAATAACTCAATTTGGACTCACACAAAGGCAAGTTTTGTTATACACACATAGGTATGCATTTATTTTCCTTTAAACTAGTATTTTTATTACTATATTAAAGGGGGGAATGTTGAAACTAAATATGAATTATATAGCACCTCAATCTTGTACACTTAGAAAATAGCTATATTAGTTATACCCTTTAGTTCTAAGATCTTCCCACTACCAAAAAGCTTACATCCACTATCTCTTTGTGCCAATTTCTTATCTCTTAGTCTAACCATATGTTATTTTAATGACCAAGCCTTCTATATTGTGTAAAATGCTCTAAACATTATCATTATCCTTATCTATTATTTTTAAACTTATACCTATTCTATAGCTTCTAGGACACTTGCATCCTACTAGATGCCTACATCAATACAAGTGTCCACATTCCAACTAAGTGTCCATTGCCCAAAAAACATCAAATTTGCATATTTAACATGTCCTTATGGTCAAATTAAGTGATTTAGTGCAAGATATTTTCAAAGGGGATTGGTACATATACAATATCAACCCTCATTTATTCCTCACCTAGAAAATTCATACCTCTCACATTTAAAGAAATAAAAAAACTATCAATTGAGCATTCAAGGGAGAAAATTTCCCTATTCATTCATATTTCCATATTAGTCATAGGACCAATCTATCTACAGGTATGAATTACTAAAGGATCATCCCATGAGATATATTTTCCAAGTTACCAGCTTGATCATTGTATGTACTTACTTATCACATATTACACCCTTGTGTACACACAAGATAAAACTTAGGTATGAAATACATAATTCTGATGCCTTTTTCATAGTATTGGCTATATAGTTATCCCACATTGATAATTGGGTCCTTGGGTCATATTGATACTATGTTCCCACTAACCCATTTTTCCCAAAATCACTCCAATGGTGAAGATGTTAGGGTTTAATCATTTGATGAAGAGTGATAACCTATGCATGTGATCTATAGACACCAGAGGAAAGGAAATAAAAAATATAGAAGGATCTAGTTGGTTACATCCATATCTATTCCATACATCCATTTAATACATCGATATTGATACAACTGTCTATATCCAATGCAAGCATCTAAGGCCATAAAGTATGAAATTAGAAAATATGAAGAGTTTTCTAGGATCATAATCTAGTCCACTTTCAATCTATTTTTGACCATATCTACATGTACATAGTAAACCAACTAAGTACTCTTATTTCTAATTTATTGCAATATTAATCAATACGTATACTTTCTATTTTTAACATATCTCAATATTTAAATTCATAATATTATTTATTTTAGTTTAAAAATTAGTTAGCCTACTATTGTGCTTATTCATTTATATATTATTAACCCTATTTACCCTTGTATCAATCAAATTTAAGGTTAATTTTTTTTAGATAGTTATGTACAAAAAAGGGGGCTATTAGCAAAGTAAACATTGAGCCTAAAAACCATGATGGAAAATTATAGTAGATGGAATGAGTAAAGGATTTGGGTGACTCTCAAATGGGATGAGGGATGATGAAGAATGGATTAAGGATATCCAAGGACCACATCATGTGGGAACTAGATGTTTAGTCACCTAAGTGCCACTTGGAGGATATGCCAAGATGCTTCTATAAAATGGCTCAAGACTTATTTCACTCCCTTACGAAGGTCAATATAGGAAGAAAGGTTTGACATAGTAGGATCGAAAGGTTTTAACATGGATAAGGTTGGTTATAGGATAAGTATTTTGATGCAGATGGGGATAAAGAGTGATTTTATGATATAAATGGAAGGATGAAGTGGATTTTAACCCTGAGTGTTAAGGTACCTATGGAAAATGAATTATACATGATGCCAAAAACCCATTTTCATCATGGTGCTTTCCCAAGGCATCAACAAATTGGTTTTCACCATTAGATGAATATTTATCTTCTTTATATATATATATATATATATATACACACACACACACACATATGTATATATATATATACATATATATATATACATATGTATATATATATATATATATATTCATATACATATATATATATATACATATATACATATATATATATACATACATATATATATATATGCATATATATATACATATATATATACACACACACACACATATATATATATATGTATATATATATATATGTATATATATGTATATATGTATATATATATATATATACACATATATATATATGTATATATATATACATACATATACATATATATACATATGCATATTTATAGAGGCCATTAGAGGACTTAATTTAGTGCCAATAAAAATTTCCTGAAGAATCATGTAAGGATCACTTGGGTTGTTATACTGATCTATAAGAGGTAGGTATTTGATGTTGTACACTCCTAATTTTAATTTAGATATTGATGATGATGCTAAATCTATAGATGAATGTGAACCTGATACCAATGATGACTCTAATTCTGATATTGATGATGTTGATATGCATGTTGATAGTGACTTTGAAATTTTGATGTTGATCTTGATGTTGATTATGGTGATGATGTTGATTCTAATGTGAATGATGTTTAGATTATGTCCATAAGGGGGGCATGTTGTATAATGTTGTCCATAAGTACCCTCTTCACTTTTTTCTTGGTGATAAAGGCTTTAGGATGAATGTTATTCCATAAATAGGGGATTTTTGTGTGATGAAAAAAATATGGATGGTTTGTCAATGATGGGTTATTGTAATATAGGATCATCAAAGATAAGTTATTCAAAAATGGGTGGATTGGGCTCATTAAAAATAGGATCTTCAAAGGTATGTGAATGATAGTAGTGAGTTTCATAAAAGTGAGGCTTATTAAAGATGGGTTCACTATCGAAAATGGCTCTATCAAATATGGTTTTACTATCTTGGTCTTAGTTTATAAATGGAAGAGTTCGATCTTGGTCTAGAATGGAATCTTAGCATAGCCCCTCCTACTCACTCTCAGATGTAGATTTATCTAATTTGATCTCAATTTTTAATGTCACTATGATCGATTAGGTCTTAGACATGATTTTTTAATGTGAGGCACGTATTATTAGAATGGCCTTGGATTCTATGGTATTAAAAATATTATCCTTCTCTATGATAATATGGCTTAGGTTTGGTTAGATCAAGAGGATTTGTGTGTGGGTAGATGATCATGTTTATGGTATCTAGTTCATGAAATATGGCTTTCAAGGATTCACTGAAAGGAGTTTATTGTATTTATTCATAGATTTTTTTGGATGTGGAAGCATTTGAATCTATATTAAATGATTGTCTATGGTGTAGTAATGGTAGGACATAATTAGATCTTAGTGCTTGATGTGGCTCAAGGGATGGACTAGTATTGGATAAGATTGCTAGGATAGGTTTCTATTTACTAATGTGATAGGGGATGTCATGACTAAGGTTATAATTGGTGGATGAAAAGTTTGATCATTATTTGCTAGTGTAGAGGCTATAAATAGGCTAAGTTGGATGGGGATAGGTTTGATTTTCCTACTTATTATGGAAATTAGGTTTATAGGATCAAAGTATGTGGTACTTTAGGCCCCCATCTCTAGGAGCCACAAAAGGATTGTATCTTTGTTTGTAAATATGTATTATTTAATCTAGGTGAGCAAGTCATTATGACTATTTATATTATATGTGGTTTGATTTCCAAGGATTTATTCATCATTATCATGGGTTCATTCAAAATGAAAATGATTTTAAAAATATTCATGATTTGAGGTTTGCCTAAACTTAAATTGATATCAGGTTTGTGATACCATGATGCTTGTCTTAGATGGATTTGATGTGCTATATGGGTTGGATGTATTTGTGTGGGTTGTTAATCTTTTTTTGGATTATGCTTGATTTTGGTTTGAATGATTATATTGGATATGGGTTGGCTTATGTGATGGGAGATTGATTTTAGATATTAATATTTTTTTAGGTTGATCCAAGTTTGATAAAGGAATAATGATTCAATTTGAATTTGGATTTAGATGATATGATATAAAATGTGTGATTGATATGGATAGTATAAATGGGTGATTGATGTTGTTGAGATTGGATATAAGATGATTTTACATTGAATTTTATTGAGAAAATTAGATTTGTTTTGATATGAAGATGGCTTAAATTATATTTTTAAAGTTTAACCTTAGGATTGATATAAGATCTGATTGATTAACATTGACTTAACCTTATCGGTGAGGATGAATAAATTATGTAAATTATGATTTCATTAGCCCTAATCAATAGGTGTAGAAGATTGAATGAAAAATATTGAGAGGTGATAGTGGGATGTTTGAGTGAGGTAGAACATGTTTGGATCTAAGATTACTTTTTAAAAAAAAAAGCTTTGATCTTAAGTTTGAATTTGGATCAATGTGATGTGAAATGGTTGACATGATTTGATATGTACCAAGTGAATGATCTTGAGAAAATTTATTTATATAAGAGGTAGTTTGATTTGGATGGGTTAAGGTATGATAACCCTAGATTTTATTTATATTTAACTTAGACAATGAGCTAAGACAAGCTCTTGGATTTGACTAAGATAAGGAAAGGTTTGAGTAGCTTAAATATGTTTGACAAGTTGATAAGTTTAAATAGGTCACAAATGACGTGAGATAATGTTGGAATGATTTTGACTAGCCCCATTAAGAGTGTTTTAAATTTTAAGGGATGTGCTCAAGTTAGACATGTTGAGGATGGGATTAAAGGATGATAGGATTTGATTGGGTATATGATTCAAAATTCACTAGGATTAAATTATAACAAGATTATGATGGTTTATTATGATATGTGAAAGGAGGTGGTCTTAAATTTGGATTGATTCAAGCTTATATTTATGATAGTCATGATTATGATAGGATTGGACTTGTTTATGTGATTTGGACAAGGGGATGACTATATCATGTTAATGTTTAGCATAGACAAGGTATGTTGTAGTGATATTTAAGTGGGAATAAGATATGATGAAATGATGCATATGATGTGTATGTTAAGGGTGATATTAGGGTTGGGTGTGACTTAGATATTTATGGATGTCTCAAACTTTATTAGGGATTAAAATTAAGCAATCTTAGTTGGATAATGGCTATAATGGGGTTGTTAACAAAATGGTTTTATGTTGTTTGGATTGATTAAATAATACAAGGATTAAATTTGACTTTGATTATGGACTTTTAGATCAAAAGTGTTGGTTGTTGATTTATGATGAGGTGATAAGGTGATAAATGTGGATTAAATAAAGTTTATATGGATGGAGGTGTGTTTTTACAAGATTAGGTGATGTGAGGTTTTTAAATTGGACATGATTTAGTTTAGATATTTTAATTATGACTTGATGGGGTTTCAATTAGGATTGTGAATTTAGACAAATGGGTATCTATATTGCATTGATTGTTATGAATATCTTGTTTAGTTTAGGTTGTAATGTTTAAAAATAGTATGGGTCTCAAAAATATTGAAATAAGATCAAGCAAGCCACAATCCTAAGCTAGTATATATGGGTTTTCAATGTAATTAATAACCCACCAATCTATTCATGTAAAGTGGTGAATTTATTGGTCTCCTAAACCTCAATCTACATCTATATGTGGCGAGTGATCTTTAGGAGTAATGTTCTCCCTAGTCTATTAGTTATTTATAGTCAAAGGGTATTAATTTAGGTTGTATGAGGCTCTCTAAGTGAGTCTCTTAAATACCTCAAGGTATATGGGGCCCAAGTTTGTTTATATATGATGTATGACGCTCTATTCCTCACTTCACATAAACCTTTATAGGTAAATTACATTTGCTTTATGATACTCTCCTTGATATTTATACTCCACTAGAAGATGAATTTTGGATTAGTTTTTGGTAATAAATCCACATCATATCCCACCTAATAACCATGACACTTGTATGGGTATGAATTCCACATCATGTTTCCCCTATAAAATAAAAATAGGGGAGGCTTCAATTGTATGACTATGAGGGAAGAGAATACATAATCTAGCCCAAGGTGAAATAAAAAACAACACAAAAATTACACTAAAAATAAATCAAATTCAATTTATTTTGATCTCCATAGTTACCCTTGGGCTGTGAGGAGAGAGGAAATGCAACTGAGTCAGCTGCACATGGAAAAATAAGGATTTGTCATTAAAATGTGATTATAATTAAAAATTGAATATTTTATCTATTGATTGTATTTTGATGAGTGGTCATGCAACACACTATTAGTAGTTTGATTTCATCTCTTTCATAGATAAACCTAAAAAAATGGCATTAGTAGTTTTGACTCACATTCTTTAACAAGCGAACTTGCAAAAAAAAGATGTTAGAAATTTTTATTATTGATATTGAGGGGAAACCTAAAAAAAAAAGATTAGTAGTTTAACTATTTTTCCTTTGATGTTCATTTACATACAAGATAGAATTAAAATTCCCCTCTTTTCCATTTACAAAAATTAATAAATGCTTTGATTAAAAAATCTTTGACATGATTTGTATTCTCAAATTGAAAAGTGTCATTTGATGTTTTTATTGTTATGTATTTTTTCTCTTTTATTTTAATAATAATAAATAATAACTCTCATGTGAGATATGTCTCAATTAATAAAGGTTAAAGCCAAACAAAACACATAAATGTTTCAGTTTATCATTATTAGTAATTTAATAAAAATATCATGGAAGAAATAATTACTCATAAAAATTGGTCATCAAAGATACGAGTTAATACACACTTGAAATTCCTAAATAATTATACTACAAATGATAATCCTTATTTACATCTTCATAAAATATGATATCAAGAAACTTCACCAGGTGTCTAATACATACAATGCATACAATGTCTATTTGACTAATAAAAAGTGTGTAAAGGACCATAGTATGAGAAATCATGTAAAGGAAAATAGGTTTAGGTCATGTCAAGTCTGTTTTATTAAAAAATGTATTCTAAAATGATTTTGGGATATTCAATAAGGAATACGTGCACCAAGTTTTTGTTTTTTTGTGATAGAAAATAGAAGAACATAATTGGTCACCAAAGAGTCTTTTGGTTGTGATGATCTATGTAGCACTCAACCTGCACCATGGAATAATGTATTACTTGACTAGAAATAGTGTATTCATCTCATGTTTCCATGTTATGGATTATTATTTGGGCCATAAAGGTCAAGTAATTGCATATAATATTTTATCAAAATAAATTATCATTCTAAGATAATAAAAATGTTAATTTGATTTCATAGTGGACTCAAACAATATATTATGATGAGTTATCATGTATCAAAATCTTATTGCTATTTTAATTTTAAAATATCAAAATTCCTTCCAAAAAAATAGTCTAAAAATGAAACATGTTACATAATTTCAAAGCTTATTAGAATAACAATGAACTATTTGACAAAATGTCTCAAAGATATGGTCTCATGAAATGTTATAATTTTAAGATATGCATAAGATGAGATGGTTAAAAAAAAATTAGATTTTAAATAAAATGTACTTGGTAGGTGTATATTTGAACTCAACACCCTTTTCCATAGTCTTCCCAACCTAAGCAAAACTACAAGCTTTACAATATGATATGGACATCTATCAAATCATAATTTAAAGTGGATTTTATTGGATGTTGTAGTTGAAATAACCCTAATAGACATGTACATAGAATGTGGGAGCATACACAAGGGTTGTGAATCATTTGACAAATGCCTTGGGAAATATATTATAAGATAGGGGGAGATTGGCTCAAGATAGGCATGAAACAGGCTCAAGTAGCTCGTACATATTCCCTTATATAATATCAAATGACCTAATGTGCCCTAGTTGAGACATGTATGACTAGGTTTTTATTTTAAGAGTTGTAACATGAGTCAGATTAAGAGATAATAAAGTGTTTTTGCATCAGGTGGAACCCTAAATTATGTTAAAATAATATTCTTTCCTTCACCTACCCCTACCTTGCTCCACTCAATAGTTACACCTACCAAATAAAATTTAATATAGTGGTTTGAATATTGAAATTTATGGTTCATTTAGAGTTTTGGAGGGAAACAACATGGTAGGTGGAAGAGCATTCAGAAGTGGATAAAAGGGAAAAGATAAATATAATGTGTAAGAGAGAAAAAGTGATGTAACAATAGTTAGAGTAATAGCAGTAGCTAGTGGAGAAGATAAGGAAAAAAATAAACATAGTAGCAGGCATAAAAGAGCCTAGAGAAAATAGTAGGGTAACACCAAACTCTACAGGAAGAGAAGAGAAGAAAAAAAAAGAATACAAGGAAAATAACAACATGAGAAATATTTTTTCTGACATCATTCAAAAAGGAGTATATTTGGCTTAATATAAAGGGGAAATTAGAGTATATATTATTATAAATAGAGAAATATTGATCAAATAAGAAGAAGCTAAAATATATTATTTTTTAATTTTGTATGTATTTTTTGTGTATATGATTTTATTTGTTAATAGAATAATGTAATAGAGTTTTTTAAAGCAAACATAATATATGAAAATCAATGTCTTATTGTCTATTTTCTACCTCCTTTGTATTTTGTGTTTTGATCAAGTTTTTTAGTCTTTATTCTTCCCTTGCCCACCTAGGCCTAATCATTTTTATTTTCTACCAACAACTGATATGAGATCCCTTAGGTTGTAAGCCCATTTAGACATGGCAACAATAAGTTCCAGTTCATGGTAGCAACCCTCTACATTTGATGGAAAATACTATGATATGTGGAGCATCAAGATGAAGACTATATTCAAATCTCAAGAGCTATTGGAGTTGGTTAAAGGTGTATATAATGAGATTGCATACCTAGTAGCCTTTACTACATTAACCTAAGCACAAAGGAAAGTATTGAAAGAGATAGGAGAAAGGATGCCAAGGCACTCAGCTACATACAAATGGCATTAGTTGATTCAATCATTCCTAGGATAGCAGCAGTTGTCTATTCTAAGCAAGGATAGGACATTTTTCAAAATGCCTATCAAGGGAGTGACAAGGTGAAGCTTGTCAAGTTGTATCTCTTAAAAAGGGAATTTGAGACCCTACAAATAAATAATAATGAGTCTATCAATGACTTCTTCATAAGGAAAAAGAATATTGTCAATCAATTGAATACATGTGGTGATACCCTTGAATATAATAAGATCATAAAGAAGTTGTTGATGAGACTTCCAATTAGATTTGAACCTATAGTGGTTGTACTAGAAGATTTAAAGTATTTGAGGTAAATGATAGTAGATGAGCTAATGGGTTCCTTACAAAACCATGAACAAAGGATGAATAGGTCAACCACCTCCTCCCATGAGCAAACATTCAAGACTAATGTTAATGTGAAAAGAAGGGGGAGATGATCAAAAAATAGAGGAAAAAGAAGAAATTGAAAAAATAAATAAGGTGGAAGGAATAGCCATCAAGAATCACATGGAAAAGGAAGAGTAAGGAGCAACAACACTTCTAGAAGAGGATATACACTAAGGTATGATAAGTCTAATGTCCAATTCTATTATTTCAAAAGGTATGGACACTATGATATTGACTGTAAAAATAAGGAGTATGATATGAATATGCATAATTAAAATTTCTCTCATATACGAGAGGTTGAACCTAATAGCAATGACAAAGGTGGAAACTTTTTCATAGCATGCAACATTGTTGAGTAAAGTAGTAAAGAAATATGGTACTTGGATAGTGGTTGTAGCAACCACATGGGTGGGAACAAAGAGATGTTCAACCACATTTATGAGTCAATCAAATGAAAGTTGAAGATGGGAAACATTGATAAGGGTCTCATCATGGGTAAAGGTAAAATATTTATCTACACTAAGCAAGGTGATAAAAGACAAATTCAAGATGTTTATTATGTGCCTAGGTTGTAACACAACCTAATAAACATAGGGAAACTTATATCAAATGGATATAAGGTTATATTTGAGAATGGTGAATGCATTATATTTGATATGAGTAGATTTAATAGGTAGATTATAGTAGTCAAGATGACAAGTAATCAAATGTTTTCATTGAGAATGTAAAGTAAGCACATAAAAATGTTTAAAACTATGGTAGTAGATGAATCTACTCTTTGGAATCTAAGGTATGGGCATTTGAGATTTATAGGGTTGAACCTTATTCACAATAAGTAAATGGTGAGAGGGTTTACCCTTATATAACAACTAAACAAAGTGTGTGAAGGATGCATATTGGGGAAGCAACATAGGAGTGCATTTCCCATGCATAAAGCATGAAGAGTTAGAGTTCCTTTAGATCTGATACATTCACACTTATGTGGTCCAATAAAGATCCACTCCCTATCCAATAATGTCTACTTCATGACGTTCATAGGTGATTTTATCCTAAAGATATGGGTGTATTTATTTAAAAATAAATCAGAGGCATTTTAGACCTTTAAGAAATTAAAGGATATGGTGGAGAAGCAAAGTGGCCACTACATCAAGAGTTTTAGGAAAAATAGATGGGGAGATTATATCTCTGATGAGATCATGATTTTTTTCAAGTATAATGGCATCAAGAATAAATTTATATCTAGGTATACATCATAATAATGGTGTGGCCTAGAGGAAGAATAGGACCATCCAAGAGATGGAAAGCAACACGCAAAAGGTAAAGGGTTTGAATAATGAGTTTTGGGCTGAGGTTATAATAATATTTGTATATTTGTTGATTATTTGTCCAACAAAGAATGTTATGGATATGATCCCTCAATAAGTATGGATCAATCATAAGCCATGTGTTGAACACCTTAGATTGTCCATTTGCATGACATACACACATGTTCCCAAGTAAATAATGATAAAATGGGATGACAAAGGTGAGAAGTACATATTCATTAGGTATAGTGACCAATCAAAATGTTGCCAGTTATATAATCCCATCACCAAAGAACTCATAATAAGTCAGGATGATGTATTCATTGAGCATGAATTTGGGGAAGAGATAGAAGAATAAGAGCAAGTGCAAATAAGGGATAATGGACCATTTACTTAATATAAAATAGTAGGTGGTACAACCACCAATGTACTAAGTTGGACCTTTATTTCACAAAGCATTTATTTGTCTAGTGGTAATAGCCATCAAAGAGGTCAAAGAGTTGTTCATGAGTAAACATCATCCTCTTCTAACTCAAGTCAATGCCTAACAAGGACAAGAAGCTTGAAATAAGTCTATTAGAAATCAAAGTATGAGATAAATGAAGATGAAACTATGAATTATCCTTTATTTTTATCAGCTGGTCCTATTTACTTTGAATAAGTAGTCAAGGATAGAAAGTGGTGTGATGTAATGGATGAATAAATGCATACAATAGAGAGAAATCAAACTAAAGAGTTAGTTTCCCTACCAAAAATAAAATAGGCCATAGGACTCAAGTGGGTGTATAAGACAAAAATCACTCCTGAAGGCAAGATAGAGAGGTATAAGAAAGACTAGTGGTGAAGAGATACAAGCAAAGGCCTAGACATGATTACAATGAAATGTTTTCACCTATAACAAGGATAGAAATGGTGAGGACAATCATATCCATTATTTCTCAACATAGGTGGAAGGTGCATAACTTGGATGTGAAGTCAGCCTTATTGAATGGAGTGATATAAGAAGAGGTTTATATGGGACAACCACCTAGATATGATATTCTCAGTTATAAGATTAAGGTATATAGACTAAAAAAGGCATTATAAGGGCTCAAGCAAGCCCTAAGGTCATGGTATAGTCATATAGACTCATACTTGTTGAGTAATGGCTTTATCAAAAGAGATAGTGATCCCACACTCTATATCAAAGAGATCAAAGGTGATATTTTGATTATAGTTTTGTATGTAGATGATTTAATATTCACCAGAAATGCAAATCAATAAATAAGAGAGTTTAAATCAACCATGAATAATGCATTTGAGATGACTAT
Organism: Torreya grandis; assembly: GCA_037957365.1. Lineage (NCBI taxonomy): Eukaryota > Viridiplantae > Streptophyta > Pinopsida > Cupressales > Taxaceae > Torreya > Torreya grandis. The sequence goes on along the minus strand of JARHVA010005081.1, from coordinate 1,216,093 downwards.
TTTAGGCTTCTTGAAGTATTATCTTGGGATAGAAGTCAAATAAATGGATTAAAGCATATTAATATGTCAATATAATTATGAAAAGGATATTTTTGATAGTTTTAAGATGTTAGACAACAAGACAGTATCCACATTAGTTGAGACAAGTCTTAAGTTGTGCCTGTATGATTGAAGTGGCAATGTAGACCCCATATGGTACAAGAGCTTAGTGAGAAGTTTAATATATTTGATTGAAAATAGGCCATACATCACTATGTAGTTAGCCTTATTTCTAGATTCATGGAGATGCCAAAGGAGATACATTGGCAAGCATGTAAGAGGATATTGAATTACATAAATGGAATAAGAGATTATGGAGTTTTATTTGTAGCAAAAGATGAGTTTAAGCTTGTGGATTACATGAATAGTGATTGGGCTGATAGCCTTGATGACCAAAAGAGTACTTTGAGGTATGTATTTCATCTTGGGTTAAGATCCATATCTTGGGATTCAAAGAAACAACCCATAATATCACTATCTACAACTGAAGTGGAGTACATATCAACCAATGCAATAGCATGCCAAGATATATGGTTTAGAAGGATATTTTTAGATTTGGATGAGGAGTAACAAGGAGATTCTATGATATTTCATGATAACATATACTCCATAGAATTATCAAAGGACCTCATACTTCATGGTAAGAGAAAACACATTATAATTAGGTGATAGAGATTAGTTTTTATAAGTTAGATCAACAACTAGATGATATTTTTACTAATCCATTATCAAAAGACATTTTCATGTACTTAAGAGGAAGATTAGGGATCATTAATATAGTAGTATTAGGCCTAAAAGATTTTATGTTGGCTCTGGAGTCCTACAACATAGCTCCAAACTCCTCAAATCCATATCTAGACTCTTATAGACCAGCTTTAGACTCACACATACAAGTTAAAAACTCATACATGCCAACTTTGGACTCTTATAGGGTCACTCTAAACTCATACAGACCAGTTATAGACTCATACAAGCCAACTCTAAACTCATATAGGCTAGATTAAGACTCTTACAGGCCATCTCCAAACTCCTATAGGCTAGATACAAATTAAAATAGAGGAATTATGGAATACAACATACTAGTTTGGACTCCCATAGGGTAGCTACGAACTCTGCTAGTCCAAATATAGAATTTTCCAGTTGAGGCCATAACATAGCTACAAACTCTACCAATCTAGCTATTAACTCTTCCAGTTGAGTTCTTAGCACATACATGAACTCTATTATTCCATCTATGAAATCCATTAGTAGAGCTATGAACTTCAGTAAGGAAGCTCTAGACATGCACATAAGAGGTGTAGAAACATTTAGGCAGATGAAGAGAAGCTATAAGGATGTTTTAAAGGCTGAGAAAAGTTTTACAGACCATAATAGGAAGTTCAAGAATAAGGGGGAGTGTTAAAATAATATTATTCCTTCACCTACCCTTACCCCACTCCACTCAACAGTTATAGCCACTAAATAGAATTTAATGTAGTGGTTTGAATTTTGAAATTTGTCAATTGTTTGGAGTTTTGGGTGGAAGCAATGTAGTAGGTAGAAGAGTAGTCAAAAATGGACAAAAGGGAAATAAAAATATAATGTGCAAGAGATAAAAATCAATGCAACAATAGTAAGAGGAATAAAAATAGTTAGTAGAGAAGACAAGGAAAAAAATAAGTGCAACAACAGGCATAAAAGAGCCTAGAGAAAATATCAGAGTAGAAGTAAACTTTGTGTGCAGAGAAAAGAAGACAAAAAGGATAATAGAAGGAAAATAATAATAAGAGGAATATTATTGCTGAAAATAGTTATAAAGGATTATATTTATCTTGATATAAAGGGTAAAATAGAGTATATACTTTTGTAAATAGAGTAACATTGAGAAAATAAGAAGCTAAAATATATCATTTTTTGTTTGTTTTGTAAGGAGTTTTTGTGTATACATTTGTAACTATTAATATAAGAATGTAATATATATTTTTAAACCAACCATAATATATACAAATCAGTGTTTTATTGTCTATTGTCTACCTCCTATGTATTATGTGTTTTGAGCAATTTTTTTAGTATTTATTCTGCCCTTGCCCACCTAGGTCTGCTCATTTTTATTTTTGCCAACAGATTATTGCTACCACTTAGAAGAGGAATTATTATAGAAAATTTATTGAATTAATTTTGACTTTACTAAATTAGATCAGTAGTAGACATCATTTTTAGGATGGGGAGATATTCTATCATAACACATCTTATCAATTAAGCATTAATTTTGTATGCATGTCAAACTAGTGGAAGTGGTCCAAGCCATATGCTCACAATAGCATGCCTACTATATTTATATAAACCAAAATTTTAGCTCAATATATTAGTAGGTAGTTTGAAGGAATATGTAACTTCATAATCAAAACATGTGGTGATATATTTTTAGGTCAAAATTTGGAACAATATATGATAGTGATTTAGAATGTAAGAGAGCATATAATCGCAAAGTTAATTTAAAAGCAACGACACTTTACCAAATTGCATATGCAAAGTGAAATTATCACAAGGACACTTTATCACCATGAATTGAAAAAAGATAAGATATAATTAATTTTTTTTGTGATTTTAGTTATTCATTCCTAACTAGCTAATTCCTAACTAACACTAAAACATTCAAGAAATATGTTATCAGAGAAAAGTAAGGACATTCTAAGATTTTTTAAAGAAAACCAAAATTTTGACCACTATGGTCGCCATTATGTAGTTTGGTAAAATTAGAGTTGTTAGTCTAGACCTATGAAATAAATACACATAACTCCTACTCTAATCTTAATCACACTACCTCGCATAGATCATACATAGAAGGAAATTCAAAATACAAACTAAAAAAGATACAAACAACAAATTTATACCTTAAATCCATATTTGAAATCCTCATCCTTGTCATCATGGATGTGCTCTAAGAGATTAGTGGATGATTTATTATTGGTTTTTTCATTGTTCAATGGATGCTCTTGACTTGGACGACACTTTGGATGCTTATGAAGGTTTAGATTACTAGATGATAGCATGATAGCTCAATGAAATAAATTTGGTTTTCATGGAGGTATAGCTCCAATTTATAGAGCTTCATGGTAGAAATGGAGGGTTATATTTAGCCACATGAGATGGAAATCAATGGTTAGGAATTGAGAAGAAGATTTGTGATTGATAATATTAATTTAAAATTCATAGAAATATCTAGTAAGGGTTAGGAAGTGGCTCAAGAAGGATTACAGGATTCTAGAGGAAGATTAGGATAATTAATGAGGATTTAGGTGGGATTAGGTGAAAATTTAGTAGGTTGATTTGTAAGAACATAGTGGAGTTATTTAGAATTAGGTGGGAAGGAATTTTAAATTCCTTAATAATTCTTGGGACATGTTTTTTGGCTAAGTGGAATGATAAGTAGATAATTATTAGATAATTGATTGGGTAAATGATGATATGGTAATTAAGTAGGGTTAAGCTAGTGAATGAATTGTAAAGATATGTTAGTCTAGTGTTAGAATAATTAGGGATTACGATGTTAACATGATTAATAATCATATTTAGTATTGATTGAGGATAAAATTAATAGTGACATAATAATGAATATATATATATATATATATATATATATATATATATATTAGTTATGGGGGAAATTACCCAAAGAGTCTCCTATATTCACATCAATCCTCAACCTATTCCTATCTATATCTAACTTGAGAAACCAATTTCACATTACGAAATACATTTATACATCCTTGATAAACTGCCATAAAGCATCTAAATCTAAAAAATCCTTAATAGAATAGTCACTAAGCAAAGTCTAAATACTATTTTAAGGTCAAAACTATAGGTTTCCAAGTGTCAAAAGCCACATAGGTTGAATACATGCTAGCTTATCACTATTGAGAACACTTTGACATGGATGGGAGAAGTACATGCAAATTGAGCCCTATTTAGAGTATTGAAACATATGTAATTCTCAACCACTCAATAGGGGGTGGTTGGGGCTATACAACCCATCTTGTTTAACCCATTTTTATAATAAATTCAAGTGTTAAAAGTGTAGGTAGATTTTCAAGGTGATAGAAGACAAATTTAAATTTATGTACAAATTGAGCCTTACATAGAAGAAAGATCCAAAAAATCATAGACATACTAGGTTATTATTTTACCATAATTTGGTTTTATAAACCCTAATAGGATAGAAACTAGTATATTAATTTAGATAAATAGATACAACAATCAAGCATACATCTAAATGTAAAATAGTGGAACTAATTACAACTATTTGATAAACAACATATGATAAATATAATAATTAAAACAAAGTGGTGAGTAACTAGATTTTTTTATTGATTGTCTGACTATGACTATGTGATAATAGTGTAAAATATACCAAATCATACTTGTAATTCATCTAGATCAAAACTATTTTTTGGTCTCTAAAAGGTGATTTTTGTCATCTTTGGGTTAGTATCAACTATCAAAATTGACATGTAATTATCGATAGTGACATGTACATAAAATAGGGTCTATAACTATATGGTTTCCTTCAATTATATTTTAAATCTTTATATGTGTTATTTTAAATTGTAACAATGCATGCAACTCCAAAATCAACCTTATTCACCTTGAAATCTTAGGTTTGCTTATGAGGGATATAAACTTGCAAAAAGTGAGGGAGTGTAACTAACTGTGCTGACCCCAATCACCCTCATTGATGATTAACCATTTCCTATCTATATAATGCTCTAAGGATGGAAAGCAATCCATATATAGTTATCATGCTTAGTGTGAATATGTAATTGTGTCCTTTCACTATATGAATGTAGCTAATGATTTGGTTTTGATATTTGATCATAATGGCTTTGAATTAGCTTTAGTGTGCCTTATATTTAGCTTGTGAATACTCCTAGAAGAGATTTATTCATAATTTAGGAAGATTAGGGAAGATTTATTAATGTGCAGTAGTGTATAGATGTATTTCATATCAATGCCAAGTCCTTTATTTAATGAGGCCTTGATTTGTATACATATGAGACAAATTGGGTAATTTATCATGCCACAAATATGATAGGTAGATGCATCAACCCTAAGGAAAGGTTTTATTTTAAAAATATGTGATTTTTGGGATAGGATCAGTAATGTTAGGATTAGGTAAATATTGATGGGTGATACTAACCCAATTTGACATTATTGACCCATGCACAAGATAATTAAATCGAGCATCTAGGCATGTCCATGTAAAATAGTATGTAGGGTTGAAATAGACAATGTGGTTCTTATAGGTGTGTAACAATAGAATGAAAGTGTCAAATTTATAAGGTAACATGTAGGTGTGATATAATGGTGGGTTAAGACCATATTTATACTTGTAATTAATGTATATCAATATTATTATTGTCAAATACTTAGTACCATATTTTAGTATCTAAAAAAGCCCCCTTTTTTCTAGTAATGGAATTTATAGAGTAAAATTCAAAGGTATACCCCACTGTGTAGAACAAACTTTATCTTAAATATGGAGCTTTAGTTATGTAGGTAACTCAAAATCAAAACCTATAATAAAAATATGGTAGTCAATGTCCATAAATTAAAATTTTAAATCTAAAATTGAAATTTAAAAACTAAAGAGTGAAAAAGGAGTACACCTGTGTGTTGGTGAAATCCATTTTTTCCTTACAACTTATTGGAAATGATGCTTCCTTATTGAATCATTGAATAAATGTGCTTACACTAAAGCAATTGGAGATTGGTTCCTTTTTTTTAATTATGGATAAATTTAGGGTGATCAAACCCTAATTTTTTGTAACTATAAAATCCTTTATGTTAGGAAGACAACATGGCCCAACCCTCATAAATGTGTAAAGAATTACATGATTTACTAGCCCAAACAAATACTCATATCTGATGAATAATGGGAACAACATGATGGGTTTACTATATGCAAATCCATAGCCATTGAACATTGTTAAACCTCAATGTACATTACACATAAGAACATGAATAAAAAATTATAGATAGATTTATAGATTCAATATTTATCACTACTCGATGCATATTGAAAAAGTATTTTGCAAATAAATAAATGTGATAGCGATACTGCAAAATATGGATATGTACATGAATTAACATCATTTCCCTTTAGAACTGTGTGTCAGGATCTTTCAGAGTAATTGATTACTTTTGTGTAAGCAACTAAACATGGAATTAAACCAGAAATAATAAGTAACTAGAAATTAAAAACAACAAAGAATAGGAGATACAAGAAATAACCAATCTTGTATTAAACTCTTTCAGAAGGAAATATAATGAAGAAATCTCACTTTCTTCTCACACCTCTCAGATGTATAGATCTCTTTCCCTTAAGAGTTCTCTCTCTCTCTTAATTACAACCAACTCAGCTACTTAAATTGATTCACCTTCTTTTTTTTTCATACACATACAAACTATGAAGATCTAACCCTATTATATAATACTAGGGTTCATGAGCCATGCATTCTCCACCTTAGATGCACCTCTTAATCAAAGGTTCAAATTTGTCTTACCAAAAATAGAAATGTAGACTCAAGACTAACAGTTAGTCTTTTCATGCAAACAATCTATTCTCCTCAAAATTAGAATTTTGGGAATGCACAGGTGACTGACATCAGTCTCTTTCTATCTACATATGACCGATGTGGGCTGATCATAACCAACATTGGTAGATTCTGGTCCACCCCTGACTGATGCCAGTCAGTCCTGACTGATGTCAGCGACTGTGTAGCTCTAGCAACCTCTGCATTTGCTCATCTGGTGAAGCTTTTAGCTCCACAACTCAACAATCTCCCACTTTGAGATAAACAGCTGCACCTATACCTATACAACAACATCCTCTAGCTTGTTTCTCCATCTTCAAGTTCAATCTTGAAGACCAACAAAAGTTGAATGAAGATTTAACTTCTCCTTTGTTACTAGCTTTGTTAACATATCAGCAGGGTTCTTATCCATATGGATCTTTTCCAGCTTCAACTCACCATCCTCCAATACCTATCTAATGAAGTGGTACCTAAGCTATATATGTTTGGTTCTTGAATGAAAGGCTGAATTCTTTGCTAAATGAATTGCACTTTGACTATCACTATACAATCTGCAACTCTCTTGCTCCTTTCCCAACTCTTCCATGAACCGAGTCATCTAAATCATTTCCTCACTAGCCTCTATGACTGCAATGTATTCTGCCTCTGTAGTAGACAAGGCAACAACCTTTTGCAACTTTGAAATCCAACTAACTGCCATTCCACTAATAGTGAACACATATCCTATGGTGCTTCTCCTTCCATCCAAGTCACCTGCCATATTTGAATCTACATACCCATGTAGAGAAGTGTTTGACCCTCCATAGCATAAATGCCTATTGTTGGTCCCTCTTAGATATCTAAGAATCCACTGAACTACTTTCCAGTGTTCCTTTCCTAGATTGGCCATAAACTTGTTGACAACTCCCACTACTTGGGCAATATCAGGTCTAGTACATACCATTGCATACATCAAGCTCCCAACTATTGAAGCATATGGATCTCTACTCATGTACTCAACCTCATCATGTGATTTAGGACACTATTCTTTGCTCAGCTTGAAGTGTCTAGCCATAGGTGTGCTTACCAATTTTGCATATCATCTACATATAATAAGCATATCAACCAAATCTCCATTTGGTTCTCATTCAAGGAATCAATTTCCTCATTCATGCCATGCTCCCACTGTTTCTTGGATTCTACTTGTATTACGACATCAAAACTTTATGGTTCTCCACTATCAGTGAGCAACAAGTAGAATAAAGAAGGGGAATAATGAATTAGAGGTTTATTTACCCTTTCAAATCTCCTCATGGGTGTTTGAGACTCATTCATAGCTTGTTGTCCACCCAAATTTCTTTCTGTCAGTGACCGATCTCGGTCATTTATGGTCGATGTCGGTCTGCACCTAACCGATGTCAATTCGACCTAATCGACATCAGTTTCTATCTGATCGACATCAGTTCCTACCTGACCGACATTGGTTCCTGCCTGACCGATGTCAGTGTCTATGTTTATTATGTGTGAATATTTTTACCCACAAGCTCATTTTGGATCATAACCTTGTCCAAATCAACATTGCCCTACTCAGAATTATTCAGCCTCTTGAGCTGATCACTGTACATCACCTTCTCATTGAAAACTACATCATGACTTCTAATAATTTTGTTAGTTTCTAAATTCCACAACCAGAATTTGAAATCTCCAGAACCGTAACCAATGAAAGTGCACCACATAGATCTAGCATCCAACTTCTTTCTATTTTCTTTATCAATGTGCACAAAAGCTTTAAAACCAAAAACTCTGAGAAATGAAAGATCTACCTTTTTACCTATCCACACCTCTTCTAGAATTCTACCATCCAGTGCAGTAGAAGGTCCTCTGTTAATCAGGTAAACTATAATATCTATAGCTTCTACCCAAAATTGTAAGGGTAAACCAACATGCAACCTCATACTCTGTGCACACTCCATTATTATTCTATTCATCCTTTCAGCAACTCTATTTTACTGAGGTGTCGTTGGAACCATCCTTTCCCTACGTATTCCACTCATAGAACAGTAACTATTGAATGTATTTCTATAGTACTCACCACCATTATCAGATCTAAGGCACTTCAATCTCAAACTTGTTTCATTCTCAACCAAAGCTTTCCATTTCTTAAATGTTTCAAAAACATTAGACTTCCTCTTTATGCAATAAACCCATACCTTTCTTGTAGTATCATCAATGAAAGAAACATAATACTGTGATCCTCCAATAGAAGCTACCTGAGCTAGTCCCCACACGTCTGTGTGAACAAGCTCAAACTTGTGCTTCTTCTTTGTTGACTCAGTTTTAAGGAACCTCACTTTCTTCTATTTCCCAAAAATACAGTGCTCACAAAAATCTAAATCTATGTTTTTTAAATATGAAAGCTTACCTTTTAACTTAAGAACATTCATTCCCTTCTCACTCATGTGACCAAGCCTACAATGCCACAACTTGGCATCTACATCTGAAGTAGATAGAATAGAAGGAGAATAATTAGTAATACAAGTACATAGATAAAGTGTACCTACTCTCTTACCTCTGGCTAATACAAGTGCACCCTTGGAAACTTTCTAAGATTTAGTTCTGAGAGTTACTATGCAACCCTCATCCCCCAACTTTCCTGTAGAAATTAGATTCCTCTTCAGGATGGGTACATGCATGACATCCTTCAACACCCATGTGTTGCCATTCTACAATTTCAGCTACACTTTTCCTTTGCCAACAATTTGACAAGGCTCATCATCCCCTAAATAAACTTTTCCAAAATCTGCATGGACATAATCATAGAAAAATTCTCTATTTGGGGTTGCATGGAAAGAGGCACCAAAATCTAAAACCCATTATTCTATTTTATTATCCAAAGAAAATATAAGAGCATCTTGTGCAACAATACTTGCAACTTTTGCTTCTTCTTTATTACCTTCATGCTGATTTTCTTCTTTAACTTTCAACCAACAATCTTTCTTTGCATGCCCTTTTTTTCCACAATTCCAATAGGTTATTCTTCCATTTTTGGATTTGGATCTATTTCTCATCTTTGACTTTGACCTTGATCTCCCTTGCTTGCCCTTCTCTCTTTGCCTTTCCCTACTTTCAATACTTAAAACATTACCTGATGTTTCCTCTATGTTTTTCTCGAGAGTTTCTTCATTCAATATTACACTAACAACATCAACTTTCAAGATATTTGAAGCAAATGCAGTATTACTAACTGTCATTACCAAACTATGCCAACTTTCAGGTAAAGAGCATAAGATTAAGAGATCCTTAATTTCATCATCAAAAACTATTTTGACTGAATTTAACCGATTTACTATTGCATAGAAATCATTAAGATGACTAGATACTGATCCACCTTCCTACATTTGCAAATTAAATAATTGCTTCATAAGATATACCTTATTCGACGCTGAGGGATTTTCATATAAATTTGCCAAAGTATCCATTAACTCTACCATTGTCTTTGCCTGTGATAAGTTGGAAATCACAGAAGATATCAGGCTCAACCTTATAGATCCAAGAGCCTTTCTATCAAGAACATTCCATTCTTCATCTTGCATATCTATGGGCTTTCTTGAAACCCCTCCCAATGGTAAGTATAGATCTTTTTGATATAGATAATCTTCTATCTGCATCCTCCATAATTGATAATTCTTGCCATTGAATTTCTCCATTCTTAGTTTACTTTCTTCTGCCATTGCTTTACTCCCACTCAATCAAAAACCCTTGTGAGTGAATTCTGTAATCAACAAACACTAACATGCTCTGATACCACTTGTTAGTGAACCAAGATTTGATACCACTTGTTAGGATCTTTTAGAGTAATTGATTACTTTTTTGTAAGCAACTAAACATGGAATTAAACTAGAAATAATAACTAGAAATTAGAAACAATAAAGAATAGGAGATACAATAAACAACCAATTTTATATTAAACTCTTCCAAAAAGAAATATAGTGAAGAAATCTCACTTTCTTCTCACACCTCTCAGATGTACAGATCTCTTTCCCTCGAGAGTTCTCTCTCTCTCTCAATTACAACCAACTCAGCTACTTGAATTGATTCACCTTCTTTTTTTTCATACACATACAAACTATGAATATATAACCCTATTATATAATACTAGGGTTCATGAGCCATGCATTCTCCATCGTTAGATGCACCTCTTAATCAAAGGTTCAAATCTATCTTTCCAAAAATAGAAACACGGACTCAAGACTAACAGTTAGTCTTTTCATGCAAACAATCTGTTCTCCTCAAAATTAGAATTCTGGGAATGCATAGGTGACCAACGTCGGTCTCTTTCTGTTTGCATATGACCGATGCCAGCTGATCATAACCGATGTTGGTAGATTCTAGTCCACCCCTGACCGATGTCGGTCGGTCTTGACCGATGTCAACGACTGTGTAACTCCAACAACCTCTGCATTTTCTCATCTGGTGAAGCTTTTAGCTCCACAACTCAACACTGTGTCAATTTTAAACTATTTTAGTTTTCATGTGAATGAAATAGTATCATGACTCATGACTCTAAAAGTTTATACATGCATGTGAATCAACTAGTATCATGTCCCATTAATTTTTCTAACTCATATATAATCTTATGCATCTATATTATGAATCTAAGAACCTATATATCAAATGTATTTATATGTGAAATCATGTAATTCATGTTATTGTAGTTTGTGTACATATGCCCAAGCATATGCACCCATGTGTTTATGAATTTTTACTCAAATATATATAAATTAAGTGCATATATGCCCCAATAATCTATTTTGGTATGTATAATATTTGTCTTTTAGTTGAACTCATTTGATATATAAACCATTATAAATGTCTAAAATATATACTCTAGTTCAAAAATATTATTTTATATTCTTAGAGGATTATGTATTTATGACAAGTCCACTATAATTTCCCCTATTTCAAATGAGGGATGTCTTATGTAAGTTACTCATATCAAAATAAAATTTAATTGTATCATGTCATGTATAAAGATAACATCATGTATAGTCATGTGAAAATGTGGAGAGTATTTCATCATAGTAACATATACTTCAATTGAGGCATGTATATAAGATATGTAATGAAAGGCATATACATGCCATTTCTATATATATGTATCATTTAATCACATAGTAATAACCATCACTAAAAATAAAACTAGATATGACTATGTAGTAAAGATGCATGATATGGATCATGCCACCACTCAATATTAGAAAGCTTGATAAGTGTAAAAATCTCAAGAATCACTATCACACATAAGGACAATGGATAAATATAAGGGACATGAATATGTCACAATAAACAAGGCCAAGGGTCATCTATAGAAGACATATAGATGTCGTAAATAAGGTACATAAATATTTCATATCAACAAGGTTGAGGGCCACACCCAAGGGAGATAAATATGTTTTATAAAATACTACCAAGGGATACATTTAATATAAAAATACAAAATAAATTATCATGTAATATAGTAACAACATCAATGAAGTATTAAACAAGAAAATACTAGTCTACACCATCCATTTGTATCAATGTCACATCTTAGTAAAATAACCATACATGTAGCATTATGTAAGATATTGATGCGGGATCATCAAACAAAGAAACTCCAATTTTGTGTATTTTCAATTTGAAAAGTCAAATTAGGTCAAATTTGGCTATAAATATATGTTTGAGACCATATTATGCCCATGTGTGACTTATAAATCCATTAGAGGTCTTAAATATGTGTTATATGGTCTCTAAGTGTTTTCCCTCCAAAATAAGAAATTTGAAAATTCAAAAAAATTCATTGAGTCTTGAGCGGTCACTTGCAATTTTAGAGTGTTTAGATGAATAAAGTTAATTTTTGAGGTCTATGAAAGTCAAAATATAAAGGATTTTAAATACCTTTCATAATTGTATCTTTAGACAAGTCATATGCATAAGTGTAAAGCCTTCTTAAATGTTGGGATCAAGATCAAGAAGTGGTTTTGTAACTACTTTGTAATCCTACATTAAAAATGGGAAAGTAAAGTCATTTGATACTTATAATGGCATATAGGAGATATCTCTCCAAGAAAGAGGAAGGAGAGGAAGCCTGGAAGTGTGATAAAAAGCAATACTCCTCAAGCAAAAACTCAAGTCCATGAGTAGACTATTTTGTAATATAGAAGATTATAATGAATAAAGCAAAAGAGTTTTATGTTTTTTCCATTAAAATAATGTGATTGAATCAAATTAATAATATCTTGGATAAGCTCTTGAAGCATGTCTAATTTTATTCTTACATGAAGTTGCATGTAGTAGACTAGATGGTAATAATCAAGAAATAGTTGTAGGTAATAACTTTGAATACTAAGGTAATGAGTTTTCTACCTTAGGTAATGTGTTGAAAATTATGACTCCAAGGCATACACATGTTGATAATTTCATTGAAATAAAATTATTTTGAAGTGGTGTTTAGTCAAATGACATATGTTGGACCCTATGCCCTATTTCAAATGAAAACCTATGAATACAGTTGGTGTTCTCTAGTTTAGATAGAGTGAAAGGATTTAAGTGTTTCATGGATAGATTGAAAATAATTCTAACAAGCTACTAGTGAGATGTAATATTGGTAAATATATATTATACTATTAAAGTGTGAAGATAGTTAGAAAAGATACAAACTATATACCCAGTCTAGAAGGATATAGACCATGTTTATTTAAGGAATGTGTTGATTGTATAATTCATAAACAATAAAAATTTCATTATCAATGAGAAATATGATCATTATTGTGATAGGTTAATCTATGATAGATAGGGTTGGAAGGGAGGAGTTCCAAGCAATGATAATTTAAGTTCAATGAAATTGTTGTGTAAAACCCTATTTTTGTTATATGCATACATTGTAGTGAGTGACCAAGAACAAGAAACTTTGAGAAGAGACAAAGTGGAATGTGGAGTATATTAATGTTAAGGAATTTGTATTTGAAATATGTTATGTATTATTTATATCCTTGAGACAATTTTAATGTTGACTAAATGACTACAAACCCTAGATGCTTGACACAGTCAAGACACTGATTATCATAGGCAGAGTATAAAGAAGTAAAAGAGAACATGGTCAAATGGATGGATATTTAATGGGTTAATATATAACATGAAATTATGGTATAATATCATAATTATGGGTTCAAATAGGTTACAGAATACAAAATAAGTGTAAGGACTGATTAAGGTATGCATAGTCAATAGTATAAGACTCAATTTACTATATTTACTATTGTTTAGATATACAAGATGTTTAAGAGGATAAATTAAATGTGTAATAAGGTTAATATGGTCCATACAGACCTTAACATGGATTTGGTATCATTTGAATCATGATAAAATGAAAGATATAGATTTTAATGTTCTCTTGGGCTTAAACAAGGCAAAGATAACCTCAAACTAGGGTTTCAATTATTTAAGGAGACTCCACCATTGGAAAATAACTAAAATTGGTGATTTGGTCCACTTGAGAATTATTAAGGATATTAAAGTGGTTTTATATTCATGATGTATAAATTTTAAGCTATGACAAGAAACTAGTTCTAACTAAGCCTAAAGAGTGTGGTTTATAAAGGAAATGGTAGATGACTAAAGAATGGAGTTAATAAAATTTTTACATAGTTTATATGGGTAAAAATTATCATGATTATAGTTTAATGAAGATATCATATATTATTTTAACTAATGTAAAGACCAAAATAGGGCTACTAGCCTAACCAAGCTAATGAGAGTGGATTGTGAAGATGGAACCAAATGAAGGGTAAAATATCAGTCAAGAAGGGTCTAAATAGATTGGATTAGAACATATAATACAAAATTTAATAATATATTTATCCCAAGTCAAAAAAATGAATATTTGGCCTTAAGAAGCCTAAAGGTACCTAATGGAAACATGAAGGCAAGTTTCCAAAAAGAGAAGATATAAAAGATGGGATAGAAAGTGAGTTGTAAGTGTGTGGACAGAGGGAGATAACATCAAAGAGGATCCATTAAAGTTTTAAATAATAAGTTTTTAATAAATGATTTTTAATCCATAGTATAAAGGAAAACAATATTGATTCCAAAGATGTTATTCTATGATGAAACCATCAAAGTGCATGAGATCAATTAGATTGGGAGCTAGGTAAAGATGTTTAATGAGACTTCTCCCAAATGATCTATATCATATATAAGTAATTATATAGATATAAATAATCAAAATATATAATTAAAAATTTTAGAGAGGTCATATAAATATATAACCTACAATAGTGAAACATGTGGAGTAAGAATCCCCCAATATTGGCATAGCCACTAGGTAGAGGAAAGTGCAAAATTTGTATGTCCATGTGTAATTTATATGTCATGCATGACACTCATGTAATATTAAATTCATTTGTGTATGAAAATAACATGTTATTTTATAAACATGTGATGACTAACATATATAAATAGCATAATCTAGTAATCATGTCATGCTTAGGTCCTGATTTGTTTTTTAATATTTTGAATGTTTTTATATTTTTAAATTATTTTATTTTTTGAATATTTTAAATATTTTAAATTTGAAAAGTTCTAACCAAGATCATATCAATATTAGTTCCATGTGGAGTGCCTATATCAATTAGTGTAAGGGTCACCTATCATGAGTGAAAAGTACTAGATGTAGGAATGTGAGAGTTTGATAAAAAAATCTTGTGTTGTATAGTAATTATCATGATTATTTCTCATAAAATCACATGTATGATGGGTAAATACACAAGGATTAATATTCTTTGGGTTCCATGGTTTAGTAAGATATCACTACTTGTGTTCACTTTAAAACACATTAAACAATCTATGGTATTAACTAAGTACATGTTACATCATATGATGGCCTCTGTGAGCCTTGAATAATTATCTAATATGATGGGTATTTAATAACCAGATATTTAGTAGACTTGAATATTCTCATGTATACTAGGCATGTATAATTTTAATGAAATTAGTTATATATTTCACAATAATGATATAATATATCGTATAATTAAGAGTATAATAATGAAATCCACATAATAATTGAAAAAAGATCAAAATACTTGATCATTATTATTGATTTACTTTGAGGGGAAACCTCTATAATAATATAATTAGATCAAAATTTACAATATGATGATTAAATCCTAACCACTACCTGGTAAATATACTTTAATTATCCATAGTTATTTCATGGGCCAACCATACTAACAACATCAATAAATGAAATAAGATAATATGAAAGGTATGTAAGACACATGTCAACCATACATATCCTTAAACACACTATAGGTTATGGGTGTAACATTCCCATCTTATTAAAAGAAACATTTCCCTCAATTTTGAATTAACTCTAGATGATGTTTTAGGAAAGCTTCATCCTCCCATGTTGCATCTTCTCAATTCAAACTCTTTAGTTTGATCAAATACTCTTTAATCTTTCTTGTTCTTTTTTTTTTTTTTTTTGGTGAAGTATCTCCTCAAGTTAAAATATAAATCCACCTTCTTCATATAGTTTGGGTAACTCAATCTAGGTAAAAACTCTCTATCCAATGACCTTCTTTAGTAAATATACATGAAATACATGATGTATGAAATTGGATTGGGGTAGCTCCAAATTGTATGCCACATTTACAATTTTATATAGGATATGATAAGGGACATAATACTCAGGATTTTTTTTTTCTATTTCTTCAAAGACATCTTCTTATATGAATGAAAGTTAAAAAAGGCCTAATCACCAATATCTAAATTTCTCTCACTATGGTGTTGATCATCTTGTTACTTCATTCTATTTTGTGTTATTTCTAAATTCTCCCTTAAATTAACTAGTACATCTTGTTGATGTCGAATGTGTTCCTCAAACATCCAAACTTCAGATTACACCTTCAATGATGAGTTGATGGATGGTTGATGATAGCCATAAAGTTATATAGATGGATACCTTTTAAAAGAGGTATGAAAGTAAGTGGTGTACCATTATAATAGTTGTCATTAATAGACCCAATGTTCCTATTTATCTAATACAAAACAATGGAGATATCTTTTCATGAATTTATTGATAACCTCTATTTAACCATTATATTGAGGATGATATGATGATCTATGAGCCAAATTAGTACCCATACATGAAAATAACTCTATCTAAAATTTATTAGTGAATATAGTATCATGATCAATTATAATGATTTTGGGAATATTGTGTAAGTTTTGAACTATATTGATAAAATCAATATCTATTATACTAGATACAAATGGTTATGATAAGGAATAAAATGAGCATATTTTTTTATCATGTCCATAGATAACATGATGACATTTTAATCTTCAGACCTTGGAAACCCTAAAATAAAATCCATGGAAACCTCATCCCACCTCTAGCTAGGAATGTATAAAGGATGCAGAAGACCTGGTGTCTTAATTTTTTCTCCTTTATTTTGTTGACAAACCATGCATTCTACCACAAATATTAATATATTCCCCTTGGTTCCTTCTCAAAATAAATCTTTCTTGATTCAATTATATGTTTTTAGAAAATCATGAGTGATCCCTTATTGGAGATGAATGAAGCTCTTGAATGATCTTGTGTTTGAGGACAAAATCCTTACTTAGGTATAATTTATCTTTATACCATAACATGTTCCCTTCCTGCTCAAATTTTCCAAAAATACCCAAACCATACTAAAGATTATAAATTAGAACATGTGTATCCCTATCTTTATCATATTTTTATCTTTCTTCTTCTAACTAATCTACTTTCCAAATGGTCATTGTGCATAATAATGCCTCAACTAATCCATCCCTCTTGGAAAGTGCAGCTACTACCACATTATCTTTTCTTATCTTATGTATTATTTCAAAGTTATATCCAAAATTTTATCCACCCATTTTTTTTTCATTTGATGACAATTATTATTCAAAAAAATATTTTAAACTACTATGATTAGTCTTTACCTAAAAGTGTCAACCCATCAAATAAGGTCTCCATTGCTTGACTACATAAACAACAACCATAATCTATTGCTCATACATTGGCTTGAGATTATTTTTTCCCTTGATTTTATGACTCTCAAATGTAATGGGTATTATTTATTTCATTAATTCTATTACCTTGTCATATCCTAATGTATTACATTCAATAACAAATGTTTTGGAAAAACTAGGGGTCCCCAAAACTAGAGTGGTGCACATAAATCTTTCAATTTCTCAAATTTCTTGATAGTTGGTTCAATCCAATGGAAAGAATAATAATTAAACTATTTTATGAGTGGAACTAATATACTACCTTAAGTTTTTATAAATCTATGATAGTAACTTGTAATCCCCAAAAGTCCATGAAGGTTCTTTAGGGTCTTTAAAACTTTCTACCATATCATATCTTTTATATTATTATGATTGACTTTGAATTCTTCATGTAAAACAATATGACCTAATTACTCCACCTCATGGACTCCAAAAACACATTGGAAGGTTTGGCATAAATTCAATGTTGTTCCATTAAAAATACATATTTCACATGATTTAAATGTTTTTCTAAGTTTTATTGTAGATTAGTATGTCATCAAAAAACATCAACACAAACTTCCTTTAAAAATACATAAAAATATTATTCACAAAAAAAATGTAAATGTAGATGGTGCATTTTTGAAACAAAAAGGCATGACCATAAACTCAAAATGGCCTTCATGAGTTCAAAAGTTGTTCGAGGGACATCCTCATCTCTGATCCATATTTGATGTTATACAAAATGAATATTTATTTTGTTAAAATAAATAACACCATGTAATTCATCTAAAAAATCATCAATTACTAGAATAAGGAGCTTGTCTTTGATGGTGTACTTATTGAGTTCTTTGTAGTTGGGGCACATCCTCCAAGTGTCATCCTTCTTCTACACCATGACCACTAGGTAAAAATATTCACTTTGGCTATGCCAAATAATAACTACCTCTGGAATCTCCTTTAACATATTTTTAATTTAACGTTTTTGGTCATATAGATACCTATATGGTCTAATGTTTGGTGGTGTACTACCTGGAATCAATCTTATGTCATAATCATGTTCTCTACTTATTTTTAGTCCTTTTGGCATTGGCCTAAATTTTTTTGGGTGGTCATCAAGAATCATTTATAAATTGGGATGTGTAGGCACATTTTTTGTCTAAATTTCTATGGAAAATAATTGTTCTACAAATATTCTAGCCTTTTTTTAAAGAATTTTCTTCATATGATGTGAACTAATCAATTAGGGATATTTTGAGTGTAATCTGTATAGTTCAAATTTCCTACCTTTAGAATGAAAATGCATGAACAATTCATATAAATTCATCTCTTTTTTACCCAAATTCATAATCCATTATACTCCAAAAAAATGCTATCCCCACTCATGGGAATAAAAAACATAATAAAATTAAGCATGTAACCCCACATGGCAATCTTAATACTATGGAATTTTCTAAAACAGTTGATTATGCTAAAAGCTATAACCATGACTTAAAATTTTGGAGTTGGATAAATAAAATAGTTTAAACGAGTATTATGTGTGCTTATTTAGTAAATCAACACTATCACCTTCTAGTTCTTTAGGAATCCCACCACCTTAAGAGTTTTATGGGTACTAATACATGAAAGAACATGACAGGAGATAGTAAGGTGAGAATTTTAAGATTCCTCCTTGGCTCTTCCATACCCTCACCTAAGGCTTCATCATAAATTTTATATTCATTTTCTCCTTCATTCTATATCATCTTATTTTCAACATAATTATGTATTTTGCTCCACTTGTTTTCATAGCCAAAACATAACCCTTTGGCATGTTTATCTTTAATTTATTGAGGGGTCAATCGTGTAGGTTGAGAAATGATGGTATTGTGAAATTTTATTCACTATAATGAGTGAAATACCTTATTTTGAACAAATATTTTTCCTTTTCCTAGAATGAGAATGGTATGGAGTCAGAAATAAACATTATATTAAACATTCAAACCTCAAGTTGGGTGTTATCCTTGAGCCCCCCCCAAGAATAGGTTAGTCATTATTTCTCATTGATGTCATCCATTCATAAGGATATATTATAGAATTGTTGAATATAATCATTAACAATAACTATTTGTCATAATTTTACTATCTAACTAAAGTAGTTTTTAGAGACATTGTTGTGATAGTGCATCTATAGCTCCTCAGTAAACATCGACTAGGAACATGAGTTCCCTTATTTTTATTTTGAGAACACAATAACCTATACCAAGTGAGCTGATCAAGTTCTATATATAGATATGTTGTGGTCATCTTTTGCATACATGGAGTCTGATTTAGCTTGAATAATTTTTTTGTTTGATTGATATAATTGAGTGGATCCTTATTATCAAACTTACACACTTCCACTTTTGGTAGCATGTGCTTTGAACCAATATTAGAGTTATGATTATTGAATTGGTATAACTTGATTGGAGAGATGGAGGATTATTTTTTAAAATCTATGTCATAATAGGGCTCAGCTAAGCACTTAGATTTGACAACTAATTTTTCATATAATCTATGTCCCATTTTACTGCATCGATATCATCCTTCCTCACCATGATTTATATTTTTGATTGAATTTGTTGAAATTACATAGAAACTAATGGATCTAAAATTTTAGACTCCATATCATATTTGTGATGAGTTTTTAAAGTTTCTTGACCTTTTTCATGTCTGTGTGTGTTAGTATCATCCATGAAAAAACCATAGGATGGAGGGTTTTAAGACTAAAAAAAGTGTACCAGTAGATTATACCATTATGATCATCTCACCAAGATGAATCTAATGACTACTAATTTTCATAGGGTGAGAAAAAATTATATATTTTATTTCAAAAAAATTAATTTGAACAATACTACAAAACAAAAAAAATTAAATTTTTCTTGAATCACAAGTTAGGCTTTTTTAATCCTTCAGCTCTCCTAATCGCTACAAAACCAAATCTAGAAAGCAACACCATATAAACTTGAAAAAATAGATGATTTAATAAATTACATATATGTTTCACAATAATGGGATAATATAGCTTAAAATTAAGAGTAGAACAATTAGATGCAATAATAATTGACAAAAGAGAAAAATACTTTACAATTATGATTAAGCCATTTTAAGGGGATAACCTCCCAACAATGCAATAAGAGCATAATTCATAATATGATGATAAAATACTAACCAATACCTCATATATATACTCTACTTATCCATGGTTATTCCATAAGTTGACCATATTAAAAACATTAATAAATTCAATAAGATAACATGAAAGGCATGTAAGCCACAAGCTGGCCACACATATCCCTAGATGTATAATAGGTTAAGGGAATAATAAGAACTATTTTGCATATTTGTGACCAATAAATCTATATACCATTAGTTATATATTTTTTGGGTGTATCAACCAATTACATTGGTGGTAGTGGTGGAGGAGGTGATACCATTGGCTATAGAGGGTTCTCATATCATACACCTATATCTATGACTACCTTATTGCAGTATACGTAATTGATACATCGATGTATTGTAGATGGTATTTCATGAATATTTTATATCTAAGAAAGTCAAAAAAAAATGTCAAAGACCCTATTACTATATATAATTAATAATAATGTGGATAGTATGGTAGGACCCACCTAAATATGTAGCTTATGTTTTTGAGGGTATTCTATTTTAATCCATAGAATTCCTTAACTATTATTGACATATCTTTTATGTATTATTGTGTTTGTCCTAATGAGTTAAATTATCATTATGCACATGTTATAACTTAACCCATTGTTGATCATGATTCTATATACAAGTTTCTCATTAATAGTTCATGAAAATCCTAATTGCCATTGATAATATCACAGTCATCAAATTTGATCATAATACATTATAGTGAGGTGCCAACAAGTGTACCAATAATCATGTCTATTGGGTGATCATATATTATAGGTGGAGGATGCATATTATATGTATAATGTATTTTAAAAGTATCCTTAGTCTCTTTCATCTCATGTTTTATAAATGTATCATTGAATATTTTCAGCTTATACTTTCCATTTTTCTATGGTTTAGATTGATCTATAGGTCTATTCAACTCAATAGTGTTATCATCAATAAGTGCATGTATCTTATGTCTTAATTTAAAGGATATGTTTGTCGAATGTCCAAGAATTTTATGATTTTTATCATAATTATTTAGTGTAGGCCTATTTTTATCAATTTCATGTGGATAAGGAATAATGATAAGGTTGGACTTAAGTAACTTATGTAACAATATATGAGGAGCTAATTGTAATATTTACGATTACCTCTTTGGTGGAGTTTTCAATTTTAGTTGATTCATAGGTTGTGATACTAAATTAATTTTAATATTTACCTCATTCTTGTTATCAGATGTTTTGACCTTATATCTTGGTTTTCTTTGAAACTTCATTGTTGCAGTAGTTATAGGAGTAGGTGTACACTTGAGCTTGTTAAAAGCTATGAGGTTAACTTATCTATCCCTTACTATGTAGTTAAACTAATCTAAGGATTTGAATATATTTAAGACAATTGAATCATGGAGTGGTGTATCAAACTTTGTAACTCATTTTTAGATATAATATTAGTTATATTAGCTAGCATAATCTTTTAGTAAAGTACATAATAATTGATTTGATCACTGGACCCTTTCTTAATTTTAGCAATTTTGTGCATGAGATAGTTTCTCATTAATGTTGATAGCAAAAAATGTAATAAATTAATATTATAAATAGTTGAATACTCTTGTTGGCTGGATGAAAATGTCATATAACCATCAAAATGCATATTATTTGATAATTATTTGGAATATCTTGGTTAATAATTTGTCATTGTATGCATAATCTAAGCATGAAATGCAAAATGATCAAAGTTGTTTATTTGGATCACCTTTACATTGTATAATGGAAGATTAGGAGATATAAAAAGTTTAGGTAAAGGATAAGTCTTTATCATATGGAATAATGTATTATGAATAAATTCATGTGAATCCATTGAATAAATAACTCTAAATGAACCTCTCTCTAAATAAAAAAACCTTGACATGTAGTATTGTAAGATCCTACTCAAGGGAATTTGTAGTAGGTGAGGTTGGTAATGTAATATGTATAGTCATAATAGGAAGGGTAAAGGTTACCTATGTAATAATAGGTATTTAAATCTATTATAATAATTATGTTGCCACGACACTTTGGGTAGATGTCACATATGTCATTGGAGGTGTAAATGTAGGAATAGTACCAATAGAAGAAGTTTGAGAATTGGAAGTGGAGGTACAAGATCAAAAAGACGGGTTGATATCATAAAAAAGGTCATATTATTCCTTATATGTATTATCTTGAGACAATTTTTATTTATTTGTCTCTTGTGATATATAACATTTCATCAATCTGATGTGGAATAAATTTGAGATATTAAGTGAATTTTGTGTCATCCATGGCATCAAGTTGGTTTATAGTAGTTATTTCATGAGTATTATTAGTATCAACATAAATAAGGACTTAATGGTATGTATTGTATAGCCTAAATAGAGAGTGTGAAGAATGAAAGATGTCATGCATGCCCTTTGCCATTTGATTATAACAAGAGTTAACTCAGATTAGATGTTGTAACAATATGGTTTGAGTAAGTCTTTGGATTTTTCATTATTAATTTTAAAATTATTAGTGTTATTATATTTGATCCATTTGGATATATGATTGATCAAAATATAACATATCCAAGTGGGAAAATATGAAAATATTACCTTTATGACTTGTATTAACAAATAATGTTTATTTATGATATCCCTGGGCAATGTGTATTATTAGGGAATAAATAGAAACCATGTTTGGGAAATAGAACTTAAGGTTGAAATATGAAACCCTATAAGGATTAAACCCCTAAGGGAGTCTTAAAATTTGACATGGTTCAAAAAATGAATGGGTTTACCAATATTTTTTAACCTTAATTTGGTTTTAATATGATATAAACTATTATATGAAGAATAGATTGATATGGCATTCAAGCATATATTTGAATGTGAAATATTGAAACTAATTGTAACGATTTGGTACATAGCATATGATAAATATAGTAAGTATAAAAAATGGGTAAGTACTTGACTTTTATAATTGATTGTCTAATTATGATTATATTCTAATAGTGAAAAATAGACTAAAGTATGCCTATGATTTTTTTCATTTCTAAAATTGTGTTTATGTCTGTGTAGGGTCAATTATGTCAACTTTGGGTTAGTATCAACTATCAATACTAAATTTTAGTGGTTTAAAGTTACCTATGTAATAAAAGAGGTTATGTTACTATATGTTCACCTTCACCTGTATCTAAAATTTTTGTATGTGTGATGTTGAACCCTAATGATGTGTGCAACTCTAGAAATCAATGTCCTCCACCTTGAAACCTAGGTGTTCATGTGAGGGATATAAACCTAAAAAAATGTATGAAAGTGTAGTGGGATAAGATGACCCAAATAACCCCATTAATGATTGATCATTTATTACATATCCAATACTCAAAAGATGAAAATCAAGCCATATGCAATTATCCCACCTACTATGATTGTGCAATTGTGATCATTTGTTATATGAATATAGACAATGATTTGGATTTAATTCTTGAAAATGATTTATTTAACTTGGATTTATTATCTTCATACTTTGATTTTAAGTAATCCTAGTGATTAAGTCATGATCTAAAAAGAATAAGGAAACTTTTCTCAATGTGTAGTAGCGTATAGATGTGTTTCAAATAAGTGCCTAGTACTTTATCAAGTGGGCCTTGATTTATATATATGAGTTGAATTAGGTAATATATCATGCCATCGACGTGACAAGAATATGGGTTGACCCTATGGAAAGATTTAATTTTAAAAATTATCCATCATTTAAATAAGCTTGGTAATGTCTATGTTAGGTTAGTATTGACTATTGATAATGACTCAATTAGACATTACTAACCTATGCACAAAGTAATAAAATTGATCATATGGGCATGTATGTTCAAGATAGTGTGAAATTTTTAAATAGACATTGAGGTTCATATATATGTGTAGAAATAATAAAAAATATTCAAATTCTTAAGGTAATATGTAGGTGTGTTAGAATGGTAAGTTAGGACCATATTTGTATGCATAATTCTTGTATGTTAAATGTATGTTAAGTTTGTCATTGTCAAGTAATTAATATAATATTTTAATATCTATAGCTACCAAAAGCATCTACACCTTTATATATCCATCCAGGTATATTATGACAGTAACCTTCCTGATCAAAGCAACCACATAACCATTTTAGGGAATCTTTTATGACTATACATTGGCACATCCCACAACATAATGGAAACAAGTTAAGTACCCAATCCTCTTGGTAATTTATATAAATAGTAATTTTTATTATTCAATCTAAATGTTATTTTTAATATATATCTATGAAATTTAGACATATATGTTATACAATCTAAATTATTAAAATGTTTTAGCTTGTTTAAACCACTAAATTCAAAATATGTTAAAACAAAAATGATAAGAATGATAAATGAAAAAAATATTGAATATGTTAATTACGCTGAAAGAATAAGTGATATTTGAAAAACATGGAGGAAGCAAAGACATAAGTCCAAAGTAGGACATATTGAAAATATTTTAAAGCAATAAATAAAGGAATCAAAGTGGAAATATAACTTCACGGTAATTTGAAGAGTTAAATAAATAAATTAAATAATAAAGATAGAATATGTTAAGCATAGTTACCTAAGTCTCAATGAAGTGGGGATGGGGTTCCCTAGATGGGAAAAATTATGAGATTTTTGGTGTGGTAGGGGATGCTTATTAAAATAATATATAATAGTTTATATTTAAATATTTTAAATTTATTTAATGAAATTTAGAGATTTAAAATTTAGTTAATGTTTTTAGGGTGCTTTCAGGATTAGTGATCTTTTTTTTTTTAAATAACAATTTTTTGGGAGGTGACGGTTTTATTTTTAATTAAAAGCATAAAAATTTATTTTAGTAATTTGGAGATTCCCCCTCTAAGTCCCCAAGTCCCTAATACATTCAAAATGACCAATACATCACCAAAATCTAGGTATGCCCTTGCATAACACTAATATTAAGTCACAATCATAGTATATTGATAATCAAATTTAACCAATAATAGATTTATAATAAAATGATATATAATAGTCTTTAGGAAAATTTTATACAAATATAGGGTTTGGAGGCACCCAAGAATTAAGACATAGCAATTCATCTTCTAAGGAAATAGTATTCCTCATTAATGTACAAACAAGGTTATCCTCTAAATGGTATTCCTCATTAATGTTGGTTCACATAGATGTATCATGCCCCTTAGATTACCTTGTGGTATAAATTTTATCATATGCCCTCTTATAAGAATATACTTGTGAACTTACACTTTATGTTCTCTCTCCTTGAGTATACATCTTAGTTTCTCATGTGGTACCTTTTTTATCTCTTTTATTTAATCATTTAAACCTTGAGTCCAAATTATAGGCATTGATATATGGTTAATGGAATCACTTTCATTTAATGTAATGATAGTATTCTAAGTAATATATTGTCTGGTCCATTATTACGCATTACATGAGATAAAATTTGAATTGTATTTATACCTACTTAGATAGGAAAAATAATACAACCAAGAGGTTATCTACCTACACCATTATATCACATGATAATTTTTTTTGTGTATACTAAATCATTCTTAGTAAGTATGAGACTGTAAATAAATTAATTTCTACATGAATTTAGATTTGGCCCATTGTCTACCATTATTCCATACTTTTATAATTTGTATTTATTAAGGCTATTATGAATAGATTTTATTTGTATGAACTATCATATATAATTCCAATTTCATAAAAAATAATATAAAGTGAATATCTACTTATTTTGGTTGTGTCGATAACCCTAATAAAACCATCAATTAGATGGGCTCCATAGTCCAATGTTACATTCTTATAGTTTACATTGTCTATTATTTGTGTCTCCTTTCATTAAAAATATCATCTAAGTTTAGATGAGGATGCCACATATGATATGTATCATATCAAGAATACCATATGGTCACAATTTTAATATGTATACAAATTTGAGTGGTTCTAGTATGATAGGGTACCAAGATACTTTGAGCTAGCATAAGATGTTTTGCTAACCATTGTTTTAGATTAAGGTAAAAGCAAGTTTTGAAGGGACCCTAAAACCCTTTAATAGAATCAAAAAAGATAAAGCATTAACAACCACCAGGAACAGTAGTCCTGAAACCTATTGAAGAGTAGCAAAAAACCAAGTTTTATAGGGACCTAAAACCACAAAGATGTTATAAAATAGAACTGAGCAGATCAGGACATTAAAATTATACAAAATACCTTGGTTTCTTAGTCCCTTTGATTTGACAGAGACACCATTAGATCCAAAAATAATGATGGCCATAGCGAAGTCAAGAAAAAGGTCGTGCTCCACCACACCCTCAAACCCTAAAAATGCACATTTCGTAGCCCTAACATCCTTAAATTCACAGCACTGCTCATCCCAATTAGAGATCTAAGGGCCCAAGCTGTAAGAAGGACCATTGGGATCCCTCTCCAATTCCAAATCCTTAGGCTCATCCTCTTCTTCTACAATGGCCATGACCTTTGCACTCACATTGCTGTCAACAGCCGTGGTGGCCTCCATGAACACCTGGTGCAACTCCCCATGGCATTCGATGATGAGATGCTCATGGAAATCAGCCAGAACCTGACTCAGATCCCTGCAGCAGCCTCCATGAGCACCTATGTAGCTCCCCCATGAGGGTTTCCCCCATCCATTCACTATTTCCTTCACAAAATAGATAGGGATGGTAGTCCAACTCAGGCTAGAAATCCAGCCCAGGTTCTATCCGCAATACGGAAATCTGAAGCAAAAATAAAGTTCCACACAATAATAGATCTCACATTATAGAAATAGTGCAGATGATTATGGTTTGGGGGGATACACAGACGTGAGCCCCCTCTTTGAGCCCATTTTCCCTGAGTAGTGCGCCACCACGGCTTAGGGTTTTTTCCATTTTTTCCCCTGATCAGGGCACCGCGACAATTTGCTAACCATTGTTATCTAGCATAGGGAACAAAATTTCCCATGGAGGGATGAAGATCAATAAATGCATTCCTTAAAGTGTCACACACTCACAAATGATGAAGAGGAGGATGGTATAAATCTAGACCCTAGTGTTAATGATGTTGAAGCTATAAAGGGGTAAAAGGTATGGTATACTAAGGTTCACCTAGAACCACTATTCCCACTAGAGGGAGAGGGAGACTATCTTAAGGTGGGAAACAATGTATAAGATCCTAATAAGCCACAATTAAAGTGGGAGCGAGAAGAAAACTTGTTTTTATCTGATGTGATCAATAAGAGACCTGAGTTGGTGGTAGGGAGTCCTAGAGTAACATATCAAACAAGCCTATTTTTATCTTTAATTTAATGTAAAAAAGTTTATTGATTAATGTTTGATTAATTTTAAACAATGATAGTGAAGGATTGGACCATTACTATCTCAATGAGAGTACATATATTGAATTGAAGCATATTTGAATAAATATTTATCTAATTAAGTGAGTTGAAATTGATGTTGGGAGGCATTCCAAAATTTTAACCCAATCAGCAAGGATAAAGCCACATACCTTTAGGTATATTCCAACATGGAGGAGCTAAGTGCAGATCTTACACATGCAAAATCAAAGGTCATTTGGGTACATGATAAATTACACAATCATGAACATGCATCTCTTTTTTTGAGGCATCACTAACAACATTGATTGAGGAGAAAAATAAACATAGAAAAAAGGTGGTCATGCCCCCACCCACTAATGATTGGATTACTCAAACCATAATCACTGACTACATGCACTTATAATAGATATTTATTGTGGTTATGATAAATTTTTAGGGATATATAGATCAATATGCCTTGGGATCTGTTTCTAAGGAAAGGACAAAAACTAGGACACATGACCTCACATACACAATGTTCATTTCCCCGTAAGCTATATAAGAGGGGTGAGGGGATCATAACCTACATATAAGACATTATTTGTATGGGACATGTTCCCCTTGTGTGTTTTATACCTATGGATCTATAATATATTTTATCCATTAATTATATGTGTCTCTATATGTATGTATGTCAGTTGATATGTGAAAATGTGTGTTTTAGTGTAATCACAATGTAAACAATATTTTAACAACACCCAATTGATAAAAAAGAAATAGATTGTGGCATATTATGAAATATGGAATAATGCATGACATGAAATGAATTATTTTATCTCATATCACTTGCATTAGTAAAAAAATAATAATCATGTATAATAAAAATGAACACAAAGGAAAAATTAATATTAAACAACCAATGGGGTAATAAAGGGAACCCCTACTCAACCACTCTTTCTTTGAAAATGCATTGAATTAACAGAATGAACATACATTGTATTCATAATTATGAAATCACTTTAGATTTTTAGGAAAGTATATGGCACATAAAAGAAATAAAAAAATGTAAAAGAAAAAAAAATCACTAGAAAAGGCAATGTGAATAATAATAAATTTTTAAAAATAGTTAAAAACACAAACTCTAGGCAAATGCATATTTAGAAGACAATTAAGAAACCAAAAAGAATGAAATTAAAACCCAACATAGGTTAATAAATTCCAAATTCAAATGCATTTAAAAATCATAAACTCAAGGCAAATGTATATTCAGAAGATAATTAGGACACCAAAAAGAACAAAATTTAAATCTAACATAGGTTAACAAAGACCAAATTCAAAAGCATATTTTTAAGAATAAATTATTTCAAACAAAAGCGAATGTCTACATGTAATATAATAATTTTAATTGAAACAATATGGAAAATATTAACTAAGCTATAAACACAAATGATATTTTCAAATCATGGAGGAAGTAAAGACACAAATACAAAATGGGAAGCTATTGGAATTATTTAAAGCAACAATAGAGGAAAAGTGAAAATAAAACTTCACAATCATTTGAAGAGTTAAATTAATTAATTAAATAATAAATATGGAACATATTAAGCATAGTTACTTATGTCTTTGAGACATGGGGACATAGTGATGTGAGACGGGGAGTTTCCTAGATGAGAAAAAAATAAATTTCAAGGATGCCATGGGGTCTCCTATTTAAATAATATAAATATAAATATTTAAATATTTTAAATTTGTTTAATGAAATTTATGGATTTAAACTATATATAATGTTTTTAAAGTTACTTTCAAGATTAGGGTTCATTTTTTTTTAAACGAATTTTTGGGGGTGGAGGGTGTTTTTTTTAAATTAAAAGCTTCAAAATTTAAAAAAATGTAGAAGTCCCCTCTAATTCCTTGAAACATTCGGGACATCTAAGATGTCAAAAAAATATTGGGGATATGTCCCCACATAATATTGATATTAAGTAGTAATCATAATATATTTATGAGTAAAGTTAACCAATAATAGATTTACAATCAAATTGTATATAATGGTCACTAAGAAAATCAAATGCAAATGCAAGGTATGTAGGAACCCAAGAATCAAACCAAGATAAGTCATCCTTTGGAGGATCATCTTCAGAAAGGTTTTACCTAAATTTTATTCCTCATTAATATTTGTTCACATAGATGTATCATGCCCCTTTTATATCTTTGTGACTATAGATTGTGTTATATCACTCTTGTTGGAATATACTTGTTCACTTGCACTTGATGTTCTCTCCCCTTGAGAAAATATCTTGATTTCTTACTCGGTACCTCTTTATCTCTTTTATTGTAATCATTTGACCCTTGAGTCCAAATTATAGGTATTTATTTATAATAGAGAGAATCACTTTCATTTCATGTAATAATGGTCTTCTAAGTAACATATTATATGATCCCTTATTAGGCATTACATGAAATAAAATTTGAACTATCTTTAGACCAAAGAATATACAAAATAATATAATTAAGAGGTTCTCTACCTATACCATTATAACATGTTATAATCATTATGATGTATACTAAATCATTATTAGTAAGTCCAAAATCATAAATAAATTCATTAGTGTATGAATTCAAAATTGGGCCATTATCTATCATCATTCCATATGCAATCATTTGCATTTATGAAGGCTCTTATGAATAGAGGTTATTCATATGAACTATAATATATAATTTAACTTTCATTAAAAATAATTTGAAGATAATATTTACTTGTCCAATAAAACCATAAAATGGATGGGTTCTATAGTCCAATGGTATATTATTACAGTTTTCCTTGTCTCCTATGTTGTCATTTGCTTTGCCAATTAGTTGGCTGTTAAGATTTGGAAGAGGATTTGTGAAAATATTTAAGTGTTGATTTGGAGGAACCATTGATTCATATAAGTTGTTTTAGATTAAGGTAAAAGTAGGTTTTGAAGGGGCCCCAAAACCCTTTAACAGAAATAAAAAAGATAAAGCAATTACATCCACTAGGAAGAGCATTCCTAAACCCTACTGAAAAATAGCAATAAAATCAGGTTTTACAAGGACCTGAAACCATAAACCTAAACCAATAGAAGTACCTAGGTTTTATAGAGACTTGGAAACTCAAAATAAGTTTAAGACTAAGAACCAAGTATCTGGACCAAAAATAAAAACCAGTTAAAACATCCAGCAGTAAGGACCTGGATATGAACAAAATCAACAAAGAAGACCCTAGTCTTTTATTGCAATTCTAGGATCATCTTAATAGCCTCCTTTCCAATCGTAGCAGTATCCTACATGGAGATAGTAGCCGAAGTAGCAGCATCTTTCAGGGCTTTCTTCCTTGAGCTCTGCCTAGTCCTTTTACTTGGACCCTTTAAGGATATTATTTCTTCATTTGATCTTTTTCCAAGATTAGCTGCAGCAGCATAGATGCTAGATGTTACCTGCTCCATCTTAGTTCTACTTTCCTTGATGAGCATTCTAATATTATTCTCATAATCTTTAAGTTTATTTAGTATATCTCTCATTTGCATCTCCATATGGTTGATTTTGATCCGATCAACTTCCTGATTGTATTGCATTATTTCCACTTTCTTCTTCAGCCCCATTAATTCATTATAGATCAACGAATCAACTTGGAGAATAGAATCAGCTTTGAATTTGGAAGAATGTAGGAAGGAAAGCTTAGTGTCCCTCTACTGAGAGTCATGAATGTCTTTTGTATTATCATGTGGAGGGGAATCAACCTTTTCATTTTGTTCCTCTCTTTCCATATGTTCCTCCTCTTTAGTCTCAACAGGGTCTTCATGCTAAACAAGATCCTCCTTTTCTTGTTCCTCAATCTCCATAGCAGGAGTAGAAACCAAAACCATATGATCCTCCTCTCTCATATAAGTTGAATCATCAATTAAAATATTCTTATCCTTAACACCTCCCCCCAACACAGTCTGATTGTCCTCATTATCAAAAATGCTCTGTTTAGAGTTTCCCTCAATTATATTCCCTTCATTCCCTTTCTCAATTTTTCCTTTAATTTATAGATATCCTTCCAAATTAGAACTAAAATCCCCATCATCCATTCCTTCCTCTTCCTCTAGGACATCCTTCTCAGAACTTTCAGTATTTTCCAACTCAAATTCCTCTTCAACAATTTGTTTTTTAAAGTTGTTATTGACTCATTCTAATTAGATTTGTTTCCTTTCAATGAGACTTTGGATCTTATTTTTTTACATCTATGCATCTATTTGAAGAATAACCTTAGATTCTATTATAATCATAAAATTCACTTTGATCGCAACTTATAGAAAAAAGTATTGGAGAATAAAACTCCCTTATTAGAGTTAAAGTAATCATATTACCCTTAATAAATATCTTAAAGTTTCTTGTGGACTGTCACTAATCCCAGTGAATTTCATACACTCTCATTTTTGGGTTAAGATGAGATTTTGTGATGGTTTCTCTATGGTATTGACCTTATTTTATTATTAAAGTTTTCCTTATTTATAACTTTTGAATATTTGGGAGTGAAATCATTTGACACATACTTGAAAACATTTACATCTAAATTTTTTATTTCAAATTCTCTATCAACATGACATGGTTATTCAAATGAATGATAAGTGTTGATCACAAATGTTTATATAATGATTAAAAATAAGATATTGTCAAATATGTTTAGAGCTCACTATTTGGTGGCTCATAGGTCATATTTGTAAACATAGTATTAAATATAAGCACATATTCACCAATAGTTTCATTTGGTCCCTATTTTATTTGAGTAAATTTATAAAATATAAATTTCATACAAATGTTAACTTGATTGGGCTAAGAAATCATCATTGAGAGTTGTGGAAGAGTATATGAATATAAAAGGTAAATCATAAAACCAATTAAGACCATAATCCTTCAAACTCATAGGAAAAAACTTAGTCAATAATTTGTAATTGTGAGAAAAAAATAAGAAAGATGCATAAAGGACTTTAATGTGATGTAAAGGATCACATTTTCCATCAAACATTTAAATTTTTGGAGTTACAAAACCCATTGCAAAATGGTATGCAATAACTTCATAAAATAAAGGGTTTAAGAGAATATCAATGAAGAAACCCTCTTATTTGGTATCAATTTCCCATGAAATGAAGGGTATGCATCATAGTAGTCATTTCAGGATTTTGAGAAGAAGTGGTAAATGGATAAGTAACATATGTTATATAAGAAGAAGTATGAAAATATGAAGGATTGACAACATTTGGATAAGATGGTGGAATATTGTAAACAAAAGGATGTTGAAGAATATGAGTATTAGCAATCATATAATTTTTAACATGATAAATTTTAGCATATTTAGGAATGCAAATAATGTTATGAACACCAATATGTTGAGAAATAGGAGTATTGGGAATAATAGAATGTTTTAAAATAGAAGCATGTTAAGGAATGAAAGGAATATTAGAATAAATATCTTCTTAGGAAATAAGAGGAATATTATAAGTAAGAACATGTTGGGAAATAGGAGGAACATTATAATCATGTTGAAAAATAGAAAATTAGTAATTTTTATCAACCAAATTCTCACCCTAATTATGGATACTCTAGCCTCCTTAATTTTGGTGTAACATTGAAACACCTCATATGTTGTGGGTGACAATTCTTATAGGTGGGTCTTTAGATTGAAGGGATAACTCCATTTCACAACATCTAAAACTAACGACTAACCTACTTGATTTGAAGGAAAAGGGATATAAGGAGATTAACACCAGTCTAATAGAGGTGATATACCAAGATAAACTTCACACTCCTACTTGAACCTATACTATGGAAAATAACTTGCAAAACTAATCTCAAAACCCTAGGTTCTCCTAACAAAAGTGATTCAACATGAAGGTAGAATGCAATGTATTTCTCAAGGTAGATGAATATTAGGTATTATCACAGATTATATTAGTATTATTAGCACTTAAAGAAACACAAAATAAAAATTTAAACATCATGATACCTATTATAAGGTAGACTATTTACATAAAGCATGAAAGAGTGAGATGAACACAAAGAGAGATAATTATCACTTGCCATTCAACCATAATACTTGAAACTCTTATGCAAGAATTTGAGAGACTAAAAATAGTTTGAAATCATTATTTTAAAGGAAAAAATTATTAGTAAATTTATCAGGTCTTTTCCATACCAAATATGGATGCATTACAATGACAAAAGTGCCAACTTATATTAGAGAAATAAGGAAGAGAGAGAGGGGTGTAGAAGAGGAGATTGACAAGTGTCTAGTGTGAGTTAAAAAAAATAAAGGAGTTATGAAATAGTCCTAAAAGACTTATAAATACATATTTCCCTCATCTAAAGATGATTCATCATCCAAGTGGTATAGGAGTTAAAAACTCAGCTTGACACCTTGCACATCTTCTTCAAAACTACCCTTCTTTGGATATGAGAAGTGACAAATGGACCTTTTCATAATAAATTATCCATGAATATCTTTAGAACTTATAATTTGACACCTTAAATATACTTATAAACTTCCTTGATCTGAAATTTTAGTGACAATCATCATTCATATGCTTAAGTGCCTTGAAACCCCTTCATCTACCATGCCTAACCTTATCCAAATGGCTCAAAATTTGACTTCAACTTCATCAAGGAATTATATCTTCATGAAATGTATTTAAATACCTTATTATACTTGAATCAATATTTTTTTTCATGGAACAACTATGAATACTCTATTTTTTGAAGGAATGAGCAGGAGATACACAGGATCCACAAGATCAATCCAGGAGAGAGAACCCACAACAATAAACCTGCAAATATTTTCAGAGAATAAATAAATTTGTCACACCTAAAAAATAGGTGATAATCCACAAATTTCTCTGTATATTCTCAATAATCTCTCGTTAATTTCTCATATAATGCAAAGTATTTATAATACAAATAGTTTGTTTCATGTTAACAAACTATTTGTTTTCTCATACTACGAACAAATATATTGTTGAGAAATTCTCAACAATAAAATAAATTAACTGAGGTAAATAAATTTTACCCTCGGTAATAAATAACTTACCCTATTAACCCTAGGTAAGCTTAAATATGCATTATTCCAACACCCTCCCTTAAGCGAAACATAGGGAGAATGACAAACAAGGATGGGTCCCAGCTACTAGGCCTGATAAGGTACCCATGTACAAACCAATCAAAATATATGAAAAATAAAGGAAGGAAGGACTTCATGGGAAATCCCCCCCAAGGACAACTTCCTTCACCCCAAGCATCACTCGCAACTGAAGATAACGAGGAGAAGCCAAAGGTTTAGTGAAGATGTCTGCAATCTGCTCAGCTGTAGGCACAAGCTCCAAAGAAAGAAATCCATCCTGAATAAGATGTCGAATGAAGTGCATGTGAATCTCAATGTGTTTTGTCCGCTAATGCTCAACAGGATTGCGTGAAATAGAAATCATACTTTGGTTATCACACCAAAGAGTAGTAGGACCCTGCTGTGTGAAGCCAAACTCTCCAAGCAACTGTCTGTCAGGATACATGAACACCAAGAAGCATACAGTTGATTACCAAACCAAGCAACTTAATATGCAGAAATAAACCAGAATCAACAAGTAACTAGAATTCAGAATAACACATCCTATGAGAGACAATACACAACTTGTATTAATACTTATACAGAAAAGAATACAATAAAGAAGATGCCACTTCTTCTCCACCACCTCTTCAGAAGCTTCCCACACCTCAAGTGAACAGTAATTCTCTCCTCAAAGCTCTCTCTCTTAGGTCCCAACACACAACTCAAACACAGAGTTGGTGTTCACCTCCTGTGCTCCATGAACACCACAAGTGCTCCACACACTCCACAAGTACTCAAAGTACTTCAAGTAGATCTCCCATGAACTTGCAATAACCTACACCTCAATAGACCATACTTATGGAAGGAACTCCCTTGCCTTCCTCTTTGCTCTATCTGAGTACACACCTGTACTCCAAGTAGATCCTGCCTGATTCTGCTCCCTGTTGTGTTGCTGTCCTATCTGATCTTGCACACTTGCAAATCAACCTGGTTCTACACACTTGTGAACCTTGACCTTGCACACACATACACCTGCAGATCAACGATCTTACTTACCATGTAGATCTCCTATATAGGCCATGCACCTGTGACCAAGATCCTACACACCTGAAGAATCTTGCTGACTCTCCAAAACCAGCACCCACCTTGGTACTGCTGTGGAACTAGGAGGAACACCCTTGCTCACCTCACACACAGAAGGAGCTAACTTTGCTCAACTCAAACTAGCACGCCTTTCCAATACAACCATGAGTCTATTATATAGATCTCATCCAAACAATGATTAGACATCTAATTACAATAATTAGATCCACAGCTCTCAGTCTAAAAATAGCTCTAATCATGCAAACACTTGGTTCGTTAGCTAACTGCCCGTAATAAACTCGCAGTCGAACCACATAGGTGACCGACGTTGGTCCCTGTCTGCCTGGTGGTCACCGACGCCGGCCGATCCATGACTGAGGTCAGTTGCATTCCTGTCTTATCCTGCCGATGTCGGTTGGCCAAACCAATGCCAATCTCTGTGACACTCTGCAACTCTCCTGCAACCTCCTCCATGTCTGCATCAGTGAAGCTTTTAGCTCCACAACCTAACAATCTCCCACTTGGAGATAAACAGCTGCACTATACCTGTATTTGTACTCCATCTAATCTGTTTCTTAGTTTGTATCCCTCTTCAAGCTCAATCTTGAAGACAACCCACCACACATCCCATGGTGTACCTCCTGTCATCTGAGTACCCTACCGCATCTGAACCTACAAATCCATGTAGTGAAGTCCTGACCCTGCATAGCATGAATCCCTATTGCTGGTCCCTCTCAAATACCTGAGAATCCACTTCCCTGAATTGGCTCCTAACTCTCTGACAGCTCCCACTGCATGGGAATAATCAGGGCTATACTAGACCTCATGTGATTTCAGACACTATACCTATCCAGCCCTTAGTGTGCTCTGGCTCTACATCCTGAACCTCACCAACACCTGATTCACATCAGCTCCCACTGGAGACAAAATCAACCTATGATCTCCATGTCTCCCATGTCAAAGAATTTCGCTGCTCCAAACTCCTCATGACATGCCACTGAACTAACCTTACCCTTAGCTCAGCAAAACCCTGTATGTCTGAACCTGTACCAATTTCATCCTCCACATACAGCAATAGGATAATGTTGTGACCATCATCCACCTGGTAAGACAAACACAATGGTTATACTGACATTGACTAAAGCCCTGCTTTGTCATCCACCTGGTACCACCTATCAGTCCTGTCCCACTGTCCTATAGCTCCCTCAAGACCATATGCCTGGTCTTCTATCTCACGTATCCATTCACTCTATTCTTCAACTAAGGAATCCATTCGTCTCTGTGCTTTCATCCAGCTAGCAACCCTACCAAAACTCCTATTTGGTTCTGCATCATATCCATGCCATGCTCTCACCTGTTTCCTAGATCCTTCCTGCTCTACAATCAACAACATGTATAAAGAAGAGGAACAATGAATTTGAGGGCTACTTACATCTTCAGTCCTCCGTATGGGTGTTTGAGACTCCTTGACAGCGTGTTGTCCACCTAAAATCCATTACAGTGACTGACCGCGATCACTCCACAATTTGCATCCGACCGACGTCAGTTCCCATGCATCTATCCCTGACTATCGACCCTACCGACGTCAGTGTCCCTTATGCCGACGTCGATCCTCCTAACTGACATCGGTCCTACCTACTACCGACATCGATCCCCTGACCGACGTCAGTCTTACACTGCCCGACATCACCGGCTTCAGTCTGCACATGACCGACATCGGCACCTGTTTGTTCGATGCCAGTTCTTCCTGAATGATGTCAGTACCTGTGTTCGCTTGTGAGTGATGACTTTTTACCCGTGAGCTCCTTTGAATCAATCCCCATGTCCAAACTGCCCTGCTCAGAAGTAACCAGCCACATCCACTGGTCTCTGTCCGCCATCTCCTCCAAGTACACCAAGTATTTCCAGTTCTTAAGCTTGTCAAATATATCTGTCTTCCACTTAAGAACATGCATCTCCTTCCTACTCATGTGACCAAGCCTACAAAGCCACATCTCTGCAACAAAAGAAGAATCAGTAATATAAACAAGTAGATAAAGAGTACCTATTTTCTTACCACTAGCTAATTCAAGTGCATCTACTGTGAGAGTTCTTGTGCATCTCTCATCACCCAATCCTTCTGAAGAAATTAGCCATATCTCAAAACTTGGGACCTACATGACCTTCATCAACACCTGTGTGTTGGCTGCCTGCAATTTCAGCTTCACTCCCCCTTTGCCAATTCTTTGGCAAGGCTCACCAGCTCCTCTACCTGGGGTTGCATGGAAAGAGGCAACCAAATCTTTTGTCCAAGATTCAACTTTATCCAAGAAACCTCCCAGAGCATCCTATGAAACAACACCTACAACATCTGCTTCTTCAGTTCCTTCATGCTGATCTACTACCAACCAACAATAATCTTTTACCTACTCTTTCTTTCCATGGGACCGTAAGTGACCATCTGTGCTTTTCAACTCCTCCATTCTTAGCTTACTTTCATCTGCCATTGCTCTACTCCCACTCAATCAGAAACCCCTGAGAGTGACCTGTAACAAAACACAAAACCTGCTTCCTGAAACCTTAACTCTGATACCACTTGTAAGGATACGTGAACACAAAGAAGCATACAGTTGATTACCAAACCAAGCAACTTAATATGCAAAAATAAACCAGAATCAACAAGTAACTAGAATTTAGAATAACACATGATATGAGAGACAATACACAACTTGTATTAATACTTATACAGAAAAGAATACAATAAATAAGATGCCACTTCTTCTCCACCACCTCTTCAGAGGCTTCCCACACCTCAAGTGAATAGTAATTCTCTCCTCAAAGCTCTCTCTCTCAGGTCCCAACACACAACTCAAACACAGAGTTGGTTTTCACCTCTTGTGCTCCACGCACACCACAAGTGCTCCACGCACTCCACAAGTACTCAAAGTACTTCAAGTAGATCTCCCATGAACTTGCAATAACCTGCACCTCAATAGACCATACTTATGGAAGGAACTCCCTTGCCTTCCTCTTTGCTCTATCTGAGTACACACCTGTACTCCAAGTAGATCCTGCCTGATTCTACTCCCTGTTGTGTTGTTGTCCTATCTGATCTTGCACACCTGCAAATCAACTTGGTTTTGCACACCTGTGAACCTTGACCTTACACACACATACACCTGCAGATCAACGATCTTACTTACCATGTAGATCTCCTATATAGGCCATGCACCTGTGACCAAGATCCTACACACCTGAAGAATCTTGCTGACTCTCCAAAACTAGCACCCACCTTGGTACTTCTATGGAACTAGGAGGAACACCCTTTCTCACCTCACACACAAAAGGAGCTAACTTTGCTCAACTCAAACTAGCACGCCTTTCCAATACAACCATGAGTCTATTATATAGATCTCATCCAAACAATGATTAGACATCTAATTACAATAATTAGATCCGCAGCTCTCAATCTAAAAATAGCTCTAATCATGCAAACACTTGGTTCGTTAGCTAACTGCCTGTAATAAACTCACAGTCGAACCACACAGGCGACCGATGTCGGTCCCTGTCTGCATGGGGGTCGCTGATGTCGGCCGATCCATGACCGACGTCGGTTGCATTCCTATCTTATCCTGCCAACGTCAGTTGGCCAGACCAATGCCAGTCTCTGTGACACTCTGTAACTCTCCTGCAACCTCCTCCATGTCTACATCAGTGAAGCTTTTAGCTCCATAACCTGACAATCTCCCACTTGAAGATAAACAACTGCACTGTACCTGTACCTGTACTCCATCTAATTTGTTTCTTGGTTTGTATCCCTCTTCAAGCTCAATCCTGAAGACAACCCACCACACATCCCATGGTGTACCTCTTGTCATCCGAGTACCCTGCCACATCCAAACCTATAAATCCATGTAGTGAAGTCCTGAGCCTGCATAGCATGAATCCCTGCTGCTGGTCCCTCTCAAATACCTGAGAATCCACTTCCTCGAATTGGCTCCTAACTCTCTTACAGCTCCCACTACATGGGAATACTCAGGTCTATACCAGACCTCATGTGATTTTGGACACTGTACCTGTCTAGCCCTTAGTGTGCTCCGGCTCTGCATCCTAAACCTCACCAACACCTGATTCACATCAGCTCCCACTGGAGACAAAATCAACCTGTGATCTCCATGTCTCCCATGTCAAATAATTTCGCTGCTCCAAACTCCTCATGACATGCCACTAAACTAACCTTACCCTTAGCTCAGCAAAACCCTGTATGTCTGAACCTGTACCAAGTTCATCCTCCACATACAGCAACAGGATAATGTTTTGACCATCATCCACCTGGTAAGACAAACACAATGGTTATACTGACATTGACTAAAGCCCTACTTTGTCATCCACCTGGTACCACCTGTCAGTCATGTCCCACTATCCTATAGCTCCCTCAAGACCATATTCCTGGTCTTCCATCTCACGTGTCCGTTCACTCTATTCTTCAACTAAGGAATCCATTCATCTCTATGCTTTCATCTAGCTGGCAACCCTACCAAAACTCCTGTTTGGTTCTGCATCATATCCATGCCATGCTCTCACATGTTTCCTGGATCCTTCCTACTCTACAATCAGCAACATGTATAAAGAAGAGGAACAATGAATTTGAGGTCCTACTTATGTCTTCAGTCCTCCGTATGGGTGTTTGAGACTCCTTGACAGTGTGCTGTCCACCCAAAATCCGTTACAGTGACTGAACTCGGTCACTCCACAGTTGCATCCGACTGACGTCGGTTCCCATGCATTTGTCCCTGACTATCGATCCTGCTGACGTCGGTGTCCCTTCTGCCGATGTCGGTCCTCATGACCGACGTTGGTCTTACCTACTGCCGATGTCTGTCCCCTGACCAACGTCGGTCTTACACTGCCCGACATCACTAGCTTCGGTCTGCACATGACCGACATCGGCACCTGTTTGTTCGACACCGGTTCCTCCTGACTGACACCGGTACCTGTGTTCGCTTGTGAGTGATGACTTTTTACCTGTGAGCTCCTTTGAATCAATCCCCATGTCCAAACTGCCCTGCTCAAAAGTAACCAGCCACATCCACTGGTCTCTATTTGCCATCTCCTCCAAGTACACCAAGGCTTTCCAGTTCTTAAGCCTGTCAAATATATCTGTCTTCCACTTAAGAACATGCATCTCCTTCCTGCTCATGTGACCAAGCCTACGAAGCCACGTCTCTGCAATAGAAGAAGAATTAGTAATATAAACAAGTAGATAAAGAGTACCTATTTTCTTACCACCAGCTAATTCAAGTGCATCTACTGTGAGAGTTCTTATGCATCTCTCATCACCCAATCTTTCTGAAGAAATTAGCCATATCTCAAAACCTGGGACCTGCATGACCTTCATCAACACATGTGTGTTGGCCGCCTGTAATTTCATCTTCACTCCCCCTTTGCCAATTCTTTGGCAAGGCTCACCAGCTCCTCTACATGGGGCTGCATGGAAAGAGGCAACCGAATCTTTTGTCCAAGATTCAACTTTATCCAAGAAACCTCCCAGAGCATCCTGTGCAACAACACTTGCAATATCTGCTTCTTCAGTTCCTTCATGCTGATCTGCTACCAACCAACAATAATCTTTTACCTGCTCTTTCTTTCCATGGGATCGTAAGTGACCATCTGTGCTTTTCAACTTCTCCATTCTTAGCTTACTTTCATCTGCCATTGCTCTACTCCCACTCAATCAAAAACCCCTGAGAGTGACCTGTAACCAAACACAAAACCTGCTTCCTACAACCTTAGCTCTGATACCACTTGTCAGGATACGTGAACACCAAGAAGCATACAGTTGATTACCAAACCAAGCAACTTAATACGCGGAAATAAACTAGAATCAACAAGTAACTAGAATTCAGAATAACACATGATATGAGAGACAATACACAACTTGTATTAATACTTATACAGAAAAGAATATAATAAAGAAGATGCCACTTCTTCTCCACCACCTCTTCAGAGGCTTCCCACACCTCAAGTGAACAATAATTCTCTCCTCAAAGCTCTCTCTCTCAGGTCCCAACACACAACTCAAACACAGAGTTGGTGTTCACCTCCTGTGCTCCATGCACACCACAAGTGCTCCATGCACTCCACAAGTACTCAAAGTACTTCAAGTAGATCTCCCATGAACCTGTAATAACCTGCACCTCAATAGACCATAATTATGGAAGGAACTCCCTTGCCTTCCTCTTTGCTCTATCTAAGTACACACCTGTACTCCAAGTAGATCCTGCCTGATTTTGCTCCCTGTTGTGTTGCTATCCTATCTGATCTTGCACACTTGCAAATCAACCTGGTTCTACACACCTGTGAACCTTGACCTTGCACACACATACACCTACAGATCAATGATCTTACTTACCATGTAGATCTCCTATATAGGCCATGCACCTGTGACCAAGATCCTACACACCTGAAGAATCTTGCTGACTCTCCAAAACCAGCACCCACCTTGGTACTGCTATGGAACTAGGAGGAACACCCTTACTCACCTCACACACAGAAGGAGCTAACTTTGCTCAACTCAAACTAGCACGCCTTTCCAATACAACCATGAGTCTATTATATAGATCTCATCCAAACAATGATTAGACATCTAATTACAATAATTAGATCCACAGCTCTCAGTCTAAAAATAGCTCTAATCATGCAAACACTTGGTTCGTTAGCTAACTGCCCATAATAAACTCACAGTCGAACCACATAGGTGACCGACGTTGGTCCCTGTCTGCCTGGTGGTCACCGATGCCGGCCGATCCATGACTGAGGTCAGTTGCATTCCTGTCTTATCCTGCCGATGTCGGTTGGCCAGACCAATGCCAATCTCTGTGACACTCTGCAACTCTCCTGCAACCTCCTCCATGTCTGCATCAGTGAAGCTTTTAGCTCCACAACCTAA
This sequence comes from Torreya grandis, assembly GCA_037957365.1. NCBI lineage: Eukaryota > Viridiplantae > Streptophyta > Pinopsida > Cupressales > Taxaceae > Torreya > Torreya grandis. The sequence goes on along the minus strand of JARHVA010005081.1, from coordinate 1,172,816 downwards.
CAATCTCCCACTTGGAGATAAATAGCTGCACTGTACCTATATTTGTACTCCATCTAATCTGTTTCTTAGTTTGTATCCCTCTTCAAGCTCAATCTTGAAGACAACCCACCACACATCCCATGGTGTACCTCCTGTCATCTGAGTACCCTACCGCATCTGAACCTACAAATCCATGTAGTGAAGTCCTGACCCTGCATAGCATGAATCCCTGTTGCTGGTCCCTCTCAAATACCTGAGAATCCACTTCCCCGAATTGGCTCCTAACTCTCTGACAGCTCCCACTGCATGGGAATAATCAGGGCTATACTAGACCTCATGTGATTTCAGACACTATACCTATCCAGCCCTTAGTGTGCTCTGGCTCTACATCCTGAACCTCACCAACACCTGATTCACATCAGCTCTCACTGGAGACAAAATCAACCTGTGATCTCCATGTCTCCCATGTCAAAGAATTTCGCTGCTCCAAACTCCTCATGACATGCCACTGAACTAACCTTACCCTTAGCTCAGCAAAACCCTGTATGTCTAAACCTGTACCAAGTTCATCCTCCACATATAGCAATAGGATAATGTTGTGACCATCATCCACCTGGTAAGAAAAACACAATGGTTATACTGACATTGACTAAAGCCCTGCTTTGTCATCCACCTGGTACCACCTGTTAGTCCTATCCCACTGTCCTGCAGCTCCCTCAAGACCATATGCATGGTCTTTGGTCTCACGTGTCTATTCACTCTATTCTTCAACTAAGGAATCCATTCATCTCTGTGCTTTCATCCAGCTGGCAACCCTACCAAAACTCCTGTTTGGTTCTGCATCATATCCATGCCATGCTCTCACCTGTTTCTTGGATCCTTCCTGCTCTACAATCAGCAACATGTATAAAGAAGAGGAACAACAAATTTGAGGGCCTACTTACATCTCCAGTCCTCTATATGGGTGTTTGAGACTCCTTGACAGCATGCTGTCCACCCAAAATCTGTTACAGTGACCGACCTCAGTCACTCCACAGTCTACATCCGACTGAGGTCAGTTCCCATGCGTCTGTCCCTGACTACCGACCCTGCCGACATCGGTGTCCCTTCTGCCGATGTCGGTCCTCCTGATCGACATCGATCTTACCTACTGCCGATGTCGGTCCCCTAACTGATGTCGGTCTTACACTGCCCGACATCACCTGCTTTGGTCTGCACATGACCGACATCGGCACCTGTCTGTTCGATGCTGGTTCCTCCTGACCGACGCTAGTACCTGTGTTCACCTGTGAGTGATGACTTTTTACCCGCGAGCTCCTTTGAATCAATCCCCATGTCCAAACTGCCCTGCTCAAAAGTAACCAGCCACATCCATTGGTCTCTGTCTACCATCTCCTCCAAGTACACCAAGGCTTTTCAGTTCTTAAGCCTGTCAAATATATTTGTCTTTCGCTTAAGAACATGCATCTCCTTCCTGTTCATGTGACCAAGCCTACGAAGCCACGTCTTCGCAACAAAAGAAGAATCATTAATATAAACAAGTAGATAAATAGTACCTATTTTCTTACCACCAGCTAATTCAAGTCCATCCACTGTGAGAGTTCTTGTGCATCTCTCATCACCCAATCTTTCTGAAGAAATTAGCCATATCTCTAAACCTGGGACCTGCATGACCTTCATCAACACTTGTGTGTTGGCCGCTTGAAATTTTAGCTTCACTCCCCCTTTGCCAATTCTTTGGCAAGGCTCACCAGCTCCTCTACCTGGGGCTACATGAAAAGAGGCAACCGAATCTTTTGTCCAAGATTCAACTTTATCCAAGAAACCTCCTAGAGCATCTTGTGCAACAACACCTGCAACATCTGCTTCTTCAGTTCCTTCATGTTGATCTGCTACCAACCAACAATAATCTTTTACCTACTCTTTCTTTCCATGGGACCGTAGTGACCATCTGTGCTTTTCAACTCCTCCATTCTTAGCTTACTTTCATCTGCCATTGCTCTACTCCCACTCAATCAGAAACCCCTGAGAGTGACCTGTAACCAAACACAAAACCTACTTCCTACAACCTTAGCTCTGATACCACTTGTCAGGATACGTGAACACCAAGAAGCATACAGTTGATTACCAAACCAAGAAACTTAATATGCGGAAATAAATTAGAATCAACAACTAGAATTCAGAATAACACATGATATGAGAGACAATACACAACTTGTATTAATACTTATACAGAAAAGAATACAATAAAGAAGATGCCACTTCTTCTACACCACCTCTTCAGAGGCTTCCCACACCTCAAGTGAACAGTAATTCTCTCCTCAAAGCTCTCTCTCTCAGGTCCCAACACACAACTCAAACATAGAGTTGGTGTTCACCTCCTGTGCTCCACGCACACCACAAGTGCTCCATGCACTCCACAAGTACTCAAAGTACTTCAAGTAGATCTCCCATGAACTTGCAATAACCTGCACCTCAAGAGACCATACTTATGGAAGGAACTCCCTTGCCTTCCTCTTTGCTCTATCTGAGTACACACCTATACTCCAAGTAGATCCTGCCTGATTCTACTCCCTATTGTGTTGCTATCCTATCTGATCTTGCACACCTACAAATCAACCTAGTTCTGCACACCTGTGAACCTTGACCTTGCACACACATACACCTGCAGATCAACGATCTTACTTACCATGTAGATCTCCTATATATGCCATGCACCTGTGACCAAGATCCTACACACTTGAAAAATCTTGCTGACTCTCCAAAACCAGCACCCACCTTGGTACTGCTGTGGAACTAGGAGGAACACCCTTGCTCACCTCACACACAGAAGGGCTAACTTTGCTCAACTCAAACTAGCACGCCTTTCCAATACAACCATGAGTCTATTATATAGATCTCATCCAAACAATGATTAGACATCTAATTACAATAATTAGATCCGCAGCTCTCAGTCTAAAAATAGCTCTAATCATGCAAACACTTAGTTCGTTAGCTAACTGCCCGTAATAAACTCACAGTCGAACAACACAGGTGATCGACATCGGTCCCTGTCTACCTGGGGGTCGCTGACACCGGTCGATCCATGACCGACATCAGTTGCATTCCTGTCTTATCCTACCGACGTCGGTTGGCCAGACCAACGCTAGTCTCTGTGACACTCTGCAACTCTCCTGCAACCTCCTCCATGTCTGCATCAGTGAAGCTTTTAGCTCCACAACCTAACAATCTCCCACTTGGAGATAAACAGCTGCACTGTACTTATACGTATACTCCATTTAATCTGTTTCATGGTTTGTATCCCTCTTCAAGCTCAATCCTGAAGACAACCCACCACACATCCTGTGGTGTACCTCCTATCATCCGAGTACCCTGCCACATCCGAACCTACAAATCCATGTAGTGAAGTCCTGACCCTGCATAGCATGAATCCCTGCTGCTGGTCCCTCTCAAATACTTGAGAATCCACTTCCCCAAATTGGCTCCTAACTCTCTGATAGCTCCCACTGCATGGGAATACTCAGGTCTATACCAGACCTCATGTGATTTTAGACACTGTACCTGTCTAGCCCTTAGTGTGCTCCGGCTCTGCATCCTAAACCTCACCAACACCTGATTCACATCAGCTCCCACTGGAGACAAAATCAACCTGTGATCTCCATGTCTCCCATGTCAAAGAATTTCACTACTCCAAACTCCTCATGACATGCCACTAAACTAACCTTACCCTTAGCTCAACAAAACCTTGTATGTCTGAACCTGTACCAAGTTCATCCTCCACATATAGCAACAGGATAATGTTACGACCATCATCCACCTGGTAAGACAAATACAATGGTTATACTGACATTGACTAAAGCCCTACTTTGTCATCCACCTAGTACCACCTGTTAGTTCTGTCCCACTATCCTACAGCTCCCTCAAGACCATATGCCTGGTCTTCCATCTCACGTGTTCGTTCACTCTATTCTTCAACTAAGGAATCCATTCATCTCTGTGCTTTCATCCAGCTGGAAACCCTACCAAAACTCCTGTTTGGTTCTGCATCATATCCATGCCATGCTCTCACATGTTTCCTAGATCCTTCCTCCTCTACAATTAGCAACATGTATAAAGAAGACGAATAATGAATTTGAGGGCCTACTTACGTCTTCAATCCTCCGTATGGGTGTTTGAGACTCCTTGACAGCGTGTTGTCGACCCAAAATCTGTTACAGTGACCGACCTCAGTCACTCCACAGTCTGCATCCGATTGACGTCAGTTCCCATGCATCTATCCCTGACTACTGACCATGCTGACATCGGTGTCCCTTCTGCCGACGTCGGTCCTCCTGACTGACGTCGGTCTTACCTACTGCTGACGTCAGTCCCCTGACCGATGTCAGTCTTACACTGCCTGACATCACCGGCTTTGGTCTACACATGATCAACATCGGCACCTGTCTGTTCGATGCTGGTTCTTCCTGACCGACGCCGGTACCTGTGTTCACCTATGAGTGATGACTTTTTACCCATGAGCTCCTTTGAATCAATCCCCATGTCCAAAATGCCCTGCTCAGAAGTAACCAGCCACATCTACTGGTCTCTATCTGCCATCTCCTCCAAGTACACCAAGGCTTTCCAGTTCTTAAGCTTGTCAAATATATCTGTCTTCCGCTTAAGAACATGCATCTCCTTCCTACTCATGTGACCAAGCCTATGAAGCCACGTCTCCGCAACAAAATAAGAATCAGTAATATAAACAAGTAGATAAAGAGTACCTATTTTTTTACCACCAACTAATTCAAGTGCATCCACTGTGAGAGTTCTTGTGCATCTCTCATCACCAAATCTTTCTAAAGAAATTAGCCATATCTCCAAACCTGGGACTTGCATGACCTTCATCAACACCTATGTGTTGGCCACCTGCAATTTCATCTTCACTCCCCCTTTGCCAATTCTTTGGCAAGGCTCACCAGCTCCTCTACCTGGGGCTGCATGGAAAGAGGCAACTGAATCTTTTGTCCAAGATTCAACTTTATCCAAGAAACCTCCTAGAGCAACCTGTGTAAAAACACCTGCAACATCTGCTTCTTCAGTTCCTTCATGCTGATCTGCTACCAACCAACAATAATCTTTTACCTACTCTTTCTTTCCATGGGACCGTAAGTGACCATCTGTGCTTTTCAACTCCTCCATTCTTAGCTTACTTTCATCTGCCATTGCTCTACTCCTACTCACTCAGAACCCCTGAGAGTGACCTATAACCAAACACAAAACCTGCTTCCCGCAACCTTAGCTCTGATACCACTTGTCAGGATACGTGAACACCAAGAAGCATACAGTTGATTACCAAACCAAGCAACTTAATATGCGGAAATAAACCAAAATCAACAAGTAACTAGAATTCAGAATAACACATGATATGAGAGACAATACACAACTTGTATTAATACTTATACAGAAAAGAATACAATAAAGAAGATGTCACTTCTTCTCCACCACCTCTTCAGAGGCTTCCCACACCTCAAGTGAACAGTAATTCTCTCCTCAAAGCTCTCTCTCAGGTCCCAACACACAACTCAAACACAGAGTTGGTGTTCACCTCCTGTGCTCCACGCACACCAAAAGTGCTCCACGCACTCCATAAGTACTCAAAGTACTTCAAGTAGATCTCCCATGAACCTGCAATAACCTGCACCTCAACAGACCATACTTATGGAAGGAACTCCCTTGCCTTCCTCTTTGCTCTATCTAAGTACACACCTATACTCCAAGTAGATCCTGCCTGATTCTGCTCCTTGTGTTGCTGTCCTATCTGATCTTGCACACCTACAAATCAACCTAGTTCTGCACACCTGTGAACCTTGACCTTGCACACACATACACCTGCAGATCAATGATCTTACTTACCATGTAGATCTCCTATATAGGCCATGCACCTGTGACCAAGATCCTACACACCTAAATAATCTTGCTGACTCTCCAAAACTAGCACCCACCTTGGTACTGTTGTGGAACTAGGAGGAACACCCTTGCGCACCTCACACACAGAAGGAGCTAACTTTGCTCAACTCAAACTAGCACACCTTTCCAATACAACCATGAGTCTATTATATAGATCTCATCCAAACAATGATTAGACATCTAATTACAATAATTAGATCTACAGCTCTCAGTCTAAAAATAGCTCTAATCATGCAAACACTTGGTTCGTTAGCTAACTACCCATAATAAACTCGCAGTCGAACCACACAGGCGACTGACATCGGTCCCTTTCTGCCTGGGGGTCACCGACGCCGGCTGATCCATGACCGATGTCGGTTGCATTCCTGTCTTATTCTATCGACGTCGGTTGGCTAGACCAACGCCAGTCTCTGTGACACTCTGCAACTCTCCTGCAACCTCCTCCATGTCTGCATCAGTGAAGCTTTTAGCTCTACAACCTAACACTGTCGAAGCCAAAGTATCTCCTGACTAGCTTTGACAGCACCTCGATACTCAGCCTCAATAGAGGACAATGCAATAGCAGTCTGCTTTTTGCATGCCCAAGCAACTGGACCTGAACCAAGTGTGAAAGCAAATCCACAAGTGGACTTGCAAGTGTCAACATCACCAGCCTAATTAGAGTCAGTGTATCCAAAAAGCTGTGTAGAACTCTGTGGTGTGTAATGTATACCAAAGTGAGTGGTGCCCTGAATGTAGCGCAAAATATGCTTGGCTGCTTGCCAATGACTCTCATGAGGCTCATGTGAGAACTGAGAGACAAGGTTCACAGCAAATGTGATGTCGGGACGGGTATGAGTCAGTTATAAAAGACTACCTACAAGTTGCCGATACAAAGTGGAATCAACAAGAGGAGTCATACAAGTGGCAGACAACACAATACCTGACTGATATGGAGTGGGTGCAGGCTTACAATCAACCATGCCAAATCGATGAAGAAGATCTGTCGCATACTTCTGCTATCCAATAGAAATGCCCTCAAAAGACTAAAAAACTTGAAGACCAAGAAAATAATGTAGAAGTCCCAGATCTGTCAGATCAAACCTATCTGCCAACTTGTCCTTGATGTCATGTATCAAGGAATCTGAACTGCCAGTGAGGATGAGATCATCAACATACAAAACCAAAATGACAAGCTCCTCACCTTGCTTTAGTATGTATACATTGTGATTTGACTCACAACGAATAAAACCAAAACTCAAAAGAAAGCTATCCATCTTCTCATACCAAGCTCTAGGAGCTTGTTTGAGGCCATAAAGAGAACGACGGAGTCTACAAACCAATGATGAGTCCTGCACAAATCCTGGAGGCTGCTCCATATAGATCTCCTCATGGAGATCACCATGCAAGAAAGCACTCTTCACATCCATCTGAAAAATAGACCAAGAATGTGAAGCAGCAAGAGAGAGTACAAGCCGAATAGAATCCATCTTAGCTATAGGGGCAAAGGTCTCAGATTAATCAACCCCTTCAACCTGTGAAAAACCCTTAGCTATTAATCTAGTTTTGTACTTATCCACTGATCCATCTGCAGCATATTTGGTCCTATAGACCCATTTACATTTTACAAGTTTTCTTCCCTTAGGAAGAGGGACAAGATCCCAAGTATCATTCTTCATTAATGAAGAATACTCATCATACATAGCAACATCCCACTCAGGTATACCAATAGCCTCAGAAAACAACACTGGATCATCTGTACAAGCTTGTCCCAAAAGAGCAACACCAAATGTCTGTGAGCGAGTGCGATGAGAATCAGATGGATCACCAACAAAAGAACCAGCTGCTTGTAGAGTGCTCTTTGCCCACATAGGCAAAGGTGGTGAAGAAGATGGCTGTGGTGGCTAAATAAGTGTGACATCATCATCATCAACAATAGAAAGCAAATCCTCACTATCCTCAGTAGAAGAAGGAGGGGAAGAAGAAGAAGTAGATGTACACTCCTGTGGAGTGGGTAGCTCATCAACCTGAACATCCCGTCGAAATAATACATCATGTGTGACAGGATCAAAAAGACGGTAGGCTTTTACATCTTCACAATAACCAACAAAAATGAGTGGTTGGCTTTTCTTCTCCAATGCTTTACGTTTATCATCAGGAATGAATGCCTATGCTTGACTCCCAAAGATGCGAAAATCTGAAATATCAGGCTTGATCCCAGACCAAGCTTCTTCTGGTGTCATATTTTGCACAGCTTTATGAGGCATACGGTTTTGAATGTAGTTTGCACAATTTATAGCTTCAGCCCAATATTGTGGACCCAAATTTTTAGAGTGAATCATACAATTAGCCATCTCTTTCAATGTTCGATTCTTCCTCTCTGCTACACCATTTTGTTGAGGAGTGTGTGGTACAGTGAACTGATGTTGTATCCCATGCTCAATACAAAAATCATAGAAAGCATTACTGTCATATTCCCCCCCATTGTCAGTGCGTATCTTCTTAAGAGGAAGAGATGATTGTTTTTGAACAAAGGCTTTGAAGGCCTTAAAAGTCTCAAAAACTTCACTTTTCAACTTGAGAAAATATACCCAAGTTTTACGAGTGAAATCATCAATGAATGTGAGTGCATATTTAGCCCCTGAAAAAGAATGAGTTGGAAAATTCATCAAATCACTATGAACCAACTCTAAGGGTGCATTTGCACGTGTGGCCTTACCAACTGGAAATGGATCCTGGTGCTGTTTACCAGCTAGACAACCAGGACACACCCCATCAATACAAGAGACCTTAGGAAGGCCTTTTACAAGATGTTTTGTACTCATTTGTTGCATATATCCATAACTCAAATGTCCTAATCTCTCATGCCACAATTTGCTGAGATTATTACCATGTGCTATAAGTGAAGAACTAGAAGACATAAAAGACTCAAACTTATCAAAAGTATAGAGTCTTGCAGTATGGTCTACTGTACCTATAGCAACTATCTCACTAGGATCATTACATTCTCTTATTACAACATTATGTGAAGTAAACTCCACAATTTTACCAGTACCAGAATTACATATTTGATATACAGAGAGAAGATTAGAAGAGATTTGAGGTATAAGCAATACATTGTTAAAACATCCATCTTGTTTATCAACATTACCTGATCCCAAGACTTCAATCTGTGAGGAGTTACCCATAACAATATGTGATGTACTACAATCTGTAAGAGAAGACAATAGATCTTTAGAATGTGTGAGATGGTGAGAAGCACCTGAGTCAAAAATCCATTGATCCTGACATGAAGATATAGCCCTGGCTGAAAGTGCTTTCCCTTTTCCTGTAGAAGTAGAAGGAGATGGAGACGGAATGGAAATTTTGTGTTGTCTAACCGCTGCCTCTAATGCTTCCATCTTCTTAAAACATCTACTTTCATCATGATTAGGATCACCACAAAAATTACATGGACCAAATGTTTTCTTCTTTTGCTTAAAGGACTTTTTGGTCTTAGTAGATTTAGAATGATGAGGTGATTGGGTGGTGGACTCTGGAGGGTTATTTGAAGGTGCTTGCTTTTTAGAGTTAGGTGAAGGTTTTCCTTTAGAAGAATTAGCAACTAGAGCATGACTAGGACCAGGTAGAGCATCTAAGGCCATTAATTTTGTTTTCTCCCTAGTCAATCTTTCACAAAAAACTTCAAAGGAAGGCCATTTGAATTCATCACCTAATGTATCCATCATAGTATAAAAAGCAGAGGAAAAAACACTATATGGTCCTTTCAACTTTGAAAAAATCATGAAAATGCACTCCTGATCACTTTTATCCTTGTCACCAGCTTTCAATTGTGACCTTATAAATTTGAATTTTGCCAAGAATTCATCTATTGAAGGGAAATCTGATGGAGAGAGAGTACTCAATTCTGCATCTAATTGCAAAATTTTAAACTCATTAACTTTGCCAAATAGGTTTTTAAATTTCTCCCATACCTCTTTTGGCATAGTAGCATCTGAAATGTGAAATTGAAGATTATCTGAGACGTTGAGGCAAATCAATCCAAGAGCCTCATCCTGCTTACAACCATATGCATATTTATCTTTTTCAGTGGTGAATGCTGCAGGTGTCGTTTCAGAAAAAAATCTCCATAAGCCCTTTGATTGAAGGAGTTGTTGCATTTTTGGCTTCCAAACATGGTAATTTTTAGAATTTAGAGGTTCAAACAATCGAGATTCCATTCCCGAGGAAGATGATGAAGTTGACAAGAACAATCTAGACATTTGTTTTTCCTCAAAAAAAAAAAACACCCCTCCCGTTACAATTTAACGTCTCATGACGAAATAAAAAAAAATTAGCCTTAGCTTATACAAAATTAAAAAATGGATTTTATGCAAAAATAAATGTAGGGGGATTTGACCCCAAGACCTCCTCCCTACAAATTTTTAACAAAATTTCTCTAGCCGCTTTAGCAAAGTCAAATTTGAACTTTCAAAGCTAGAGACTTGCATTTAAACCACTAAAAATTAAAATAATTAATTAAAAAAAGGCAAAAAATGACTCACACATGTGATATATCAGCTTAATAATCTTTGGCTTTATCAAAAATAAACTCTTTTTCCAGCAAGGCGTGGTGGTCAGGGAAATATTTGAGAAAAATAGCCAAGGAAAAAACACATTTCAGCAATGCAGAATGGCTCCACTGGATTTGCCAAAAAAGACTGTACGTCCTGCTCCAAATCTGTCCTTCTCAGCATGAAATGAAATCTTTTGAAGTTTTCTATCACATGAAATTCTCATATTTTTATTTTATATATAATAAGGCATTCAAAAATGAGAAATCCGTACGGCTATACAGCAGGCAAAAAAACAGTTTTTAATTTCCTGTTGTTGGCTTCCAAAACATTGTACGGCCTGATCCAAATTCATAAAAATTTATATGGATAGAAATATATAAGATTCATCTTTCATTAACAGGTCTCATATTTGAAAAAATTCAACCGTACAATCTGCCACATCAGAAAAATGGACAGGTACTGCAGTCTGCCAACAGTCTGCCAACAGGGACCAGTCTGCAAGTTTTTGAATGAAAGAGCTGTACGTCCTGATCCAAATGTGAAAATTAAAATTTAAATGGATTCATTAATTTATTTAATACGTCCTCATGAAAAAAAATCTGATTTTTTAAATCTGTACGGTCATTTAATGAGCATAAAGTACAGAATTTTCCAAAAAAAACTTGTAAATAAGAACCAGAATTTGAGAGAATTAAAAATATCTGTAACACATCAATAAAATAAATTTTTTGAATGTGTTAAAAGATGAAAAATTTCAGGGAAGAGGATCTTCAACTGGAACTCCAAGCTCTGATACCATGAAGGAATGAGCAGGAGATACACAGGATCCACAAGATCAATCCAGGAGAGAGAACCCACAACAAATAACCTGCAAATATTTCCAGAGAATAAATAAATTTGTCACACCTAAAAAATAGGTGATAATCCACAAATTTCTCTGTATATTCTCAATAATCTCTCGTTAATTACTCATATAATGCAAATTATTTATAATACAAATAGTTTGTTTCATGTTAACAAACTATTTGTAATGATTACAAAATAGAGAAAACAAACTATTTGTTTTCTCATACTACGAACAAATATATTGTTGAGAAATTCTCAACAATAAAATAAATTAACTGAGGTAAATAAATTTTACCCTCGGTAATAAATAAATTACCCTATTAACCCTAGGTAAGCTTAAATATGCATTATTCCAACATTTTTCTCTTCAAGCTCTCATTAGGCCTCTTTTCCTTATATCCCTATAATTATGTAGACATCCTAATATATGACAGAGTACATATTGTCACTCAATTTTACACCCTTAGAGAGGTAGTTCAAGCCTATTCCAAATTTAATGGAACATGGGATTACCCCTAGGCCTATGGGTTTCTTATATTATGGGTAAACCTCTAGATTAAAGGGCTAGTTCCCTAGATTTGTCTTGATTGCTCATCACCTATACTACTCACTTGTTTGGATGAAAATGGAGAGAGAAAACATGAAATAAACCTATCCTAGTGAGGTGATTCACTAAATATAAATTTATCACTACCAACCAAATGAAATTTCACTTCAAATAAAATCCTAACCTATACATGGCACTCATCCAAATCTACCTTTTACATAAGTACTTCTCATGGAGGTTTGTGAAGTAAGTTTGAGCTAAGACAACTAAACAAGAGGTCATGACATGAAACTAGTGAAGAGAAAACTAATTAAACTCATGAATACTTCATTAAAAAACTTCAAGATACATACAAAATACTTTCAAAATTGAATATGGATATAAATAAGGATAACATGCCAAGGAAGTGAATCTATCACTGAGGAAGATCAACTAGTCTAACAAACACATTGAAATAGTTCATGAAAAAGGTAAACCAATTGTTATTCATTGATATAAGGATAAAAATGAGTAGTGATTCACCATATTAAATGGGATGATCATTAAAAACTTAGCAAAAAGTGGTTACTTATATATAGAAAGTGAGAGAGAATAATAGAAGGGAATAAAATATAGAGAGTAGACAAGTGTATCATGAGTTAAAAACAAGAGAGGAGTTATGGAACTACCTAAATAGGTTAAATATTCCATGTGTATCTCCTCTAAAGATTATTTAACTCTCTAAATGGTGTAGGAGTTAGAAAACTTGCTTGACACCTTGACTAACTCTCCAAAATTTCCCTTTGCCTTGGCATATTGAGTGACAAGTGGCATTATTGATCATAAAATCAGGTTATATTAAATATTTTCTATGATATTTAAACCTCTCAACTCATTCCATTATCTTATTTTTGACACATCACTTCCATTTTTTGTTAGGTGTCTAAAATGCTCTTCATCTACTTAGGCCAATTTTGCATACAAGTGTCAAAACTTGATTTTTTCTTCATATTGTCCAATCTTCATGTATGGCATATTAAAATTGTATCACACCTACACCAATCCATTTTGAGGTCTAAAACTAGCCCCAAGAATTCATTCTCTACCAAAATCCCCAATTAGGCCTAATTCCTTATATCCCTAAAATGATGCAAACCTCCTTATGTGTAAAAATTATGGATGTTAATGAATAAATAAAGGAATATTATAGGACTCAGTATGTCCTTATATCTCCATGTTAAATTTTAGGATCAAAAAGTGAGTGGAGATATCTTTTTTCTACTCTTCTCTCTCCTAGTTAGGCCTTAATTAGGTCTCCCCATGAAGAGACTGAAACTTGGATCTACAAGATTCCCACACATGATAAAACAAAATAAGCATGTAATTCAATTATATGACCTCCTCACCATTATCCATGTAAAATTTAGAGATCTAACACCTTGTACAAACATATTAAATAGAAAAACAAAGTCTTTTTAGGCTTATTTTGTATAGTCATGTACCTACAAGTATAGTCTAATGGCATGGGGTGATTCTCTAGGGAGTATTAAACATGATATAGGTAATTTGGAATTTTTTCCAATCCATCTAGAGGCGTAGAAGATCATTTCTCTATCATCAGGTCTTTTTAGCTCTCCTAGGAAGCCTAAAAGTGCTTTGAGTTCTTAAGGATGATTCATAAAGCTTAGGGAAGGAATAAATCAACAAATTACACAAAATAGGAGTTCACCAAGGTGGATAACTTCTAATAGGATCCAAAATTCCCATGTAACACTTCTGAACCATACTAAGCAATGAAATATAGCCTCTCGGGCTACAACTAGGCATTCTATGAGGTTTAGGCAAGATTGAGGTCTTTAGATGCATGTTTTGAGTTTGATCTAAAAACACTTCAATGAGGTATATGAAATTAATATTTACCTATTCACATGATCTTATTGTTAATTTCTTCCTCAATCTCTCTACATATGCCACTAATTGGTACTTAGGGTTCTCAAGCCAACATGTCTATCATACCTTAGCTAACTATATTCATTTCTTTCTCTCACTATCAGATGTCAAGAACTTCATGAAATGAATATGCAGGTCCTTAATCATCTTATCAGGGTATCTAAAGTCATCATAACTCTAATTTTATCACATCTTAGGACTGACTACCCATACAGGCCTATTCATGCACTTAGGATTGTACTTGACTAAAAAGGGTCTACTAACATGTTTTTTTATTACTTGAGTCAGAGGGTGTGATGGAACAATGTCATCACCATTCAATAATCATTAAAATACTTATTTTCCCTCATCCCTTCTATAGATCTCTAAATACCTCAAATAACAAATATTTCTCATGAGGTAGGCTTGTATATGCCTTGGCTAAGTAGGCAGAGTATTTAGTGTTTCCACTATCTTGAGATGAGTCAAAGACATTTGTGAGACTCTATTATGATGATGAAAATATTAACCAATTCCCACAAATCTATCTCTCTCAAACAAGCAATTCCCTTCTTTGGAGAGGTAGGCAAACTTGTTGCTATCAAGTACTATGTGTATGCAACTGGGCCTATGACCCTTATTTGGTATTTTTATCTTTAAACTCTTTTATTGGAACCTTCTTGATATTTAAGGACTTGGTAACATTGAGTTAATCTTTGACCTTAAAATCACACATACGAACCACTATCTCATGTTTTGGAGAGTCCTTATTCACATAAATAGACCTATAGGTGATAGTTTGTCTGTGCATATTAGGACTATGACTAAAAGATTGGTACTCTAAGATTCCTAATTTCAACATTGAATGTCTTCAAACTCTTATCATGTTATTGAATTGATAAGTAACTTCCTCAATACCTTGAAACTTTGTACTCCACCATCATCATTATGTGAGACAATCCTTTCAATGAATGGTTGTAGGTGGTCATAAAAGGGTTTAACTATGTTTGAGGAGTTACTTGATCTCCAAATACAATATTCAATTCTATCCATTATTATGTTTCATGTTATTGATATCTCAAAACCTTTATCAATGTCTTAAAAACTCCAAATCTCATCAACATCACTATTCAAGGATAATTCTCTCAACTGGTTATAGGTAACTGTAAGAAAGCTATGTATATGTATTTTTGAGTTTGGTCTCCTCAACTAGGTCATTGGTTTTCTTAAAGTGAATGATAGTAATTATGGTTCTTTTCTCAATTCATTTCAAGTATGTTAGCCTCTTCAAAACATCTTTGATCATCTTCCTGCACTATTTCCACATAGTCCTTTAAGTCTTTATTAGGATTGTTAGCTTATCATTCAACCACCACTTGGATTTAGTGCTTATAAATCCTTATTAGTCTATGACATCAACTTTAAACCACCATAATGTTTTCATGGCTATAAAATCTTTATTAAACATTAACAATCATTGGATTTCCATTGAAGTTGTAGACCTACAGGTCTACAACCCTATGTAGAAGCATTTAAAAAGTACAAAGCATGATTTTTAAGATTGAAATATAATCGTATTATTTAGATAAACACATTCACTATGAATTTTCATATCTCCAACTCTTTTGAATTTCACATTCAAACTCACTCAACTCAATTGTTATGTTGACACACAAAACACAGTTCATAAGGTGGATGGAGATGTGACCATTTGAAACTTGTACATAATATTTGACTGATTATAAGGCCAGTAATTAATTATGAGTAGGTTATAAGACCATAATGATTCAATTAGATGTATCAGACCACTTGAATAACTATGGAACACATAAATATGGTAGTCATTGAAAACTATGCACAAGAGAGGATTTTCTTGCCAAAATTCCAACCACACATGCCACCATGATGAATGAAAGTGTAAGATGTATATAATAACCTATAATAACTCGCTTCAATTAGTTTTATGTATCCAAATAGTTCACATTTATTCTAGAGTTACACAAAACTCAGTCTATGGGGATTTAGGCCTTTAAAAAGTAGTCTAGCTCCTTAATGATTATTCATAATGATAAAGACACCAATCCAAAAAAAATACCACAAATTGGAATCCAATATGGTTCCCAAACTCTAGATAAAATCTTGGCCCCCAACTCTACCTCTATGTCCTATACCATGTAATTGAATTTGGCCTTCAAGAGTTTATGAATGGAGCAATGGAGGAGATATAGATATTTTTATAACTTTTGGACTTGTAACTTCTTAAAATTCTTGATTATAACCTATGTAATCTCAAAGGACACTTATGAAATGTTTTCACCTACAAGTGACTTCAAGAAGTTTGTACAAGTCACTTAACTCCTCAAGATGGCATTGAAACTCAAGAATCTGACCTTGTTCTAACTCTCTAATAGGTATGGAAGTTTTTTAACTTCTCTAAGGTCCTTATAAGATGTGTGGTACATATTTTTCACTTATGTTACTTTGACACACATTAGAGTTAGATAGAAATCACATGTTCAGGTATTTTCACCATCTTCAAGATTACAAATGAACTTTAGACACTCCAAAACATCATGAAATGTTATGAAAAAGTGATTAGAGGATAAAATTACTTTGATAAACTCTTAATTACCTATGACACAACTATACAAAACATTATCTCTCCATGACATGTCTAGACCACTATATGACCAAAACATGACATTACCTTAACTTCTCCAAACTAACCTTAAACAATGCTAATAAGGTTTAATGAAGACATTTAGGGACCATATAAGCATTACAAGAACACATGAAAATACTATGAAAATTTCAATATAGAGGGGGTAACCAATTTTTACTTGGGGTCAAAATTTGCTCAACATTCTTAGTGATTCATAGGGGTAGCATGCTTGCAATGTTAATGGACTAGTAGCCTTATTTGTCCATTGGGAAATAGAATATCTTGCACTCAATTTTAGTGTTGAAAATACCTTGATCATGACATAATAAAATTATTAGACCTTCAAAACACACAAAAAAATAATACACATAAAGCAAAGAATAAGACACACACATGTGATATCAAGCACTTAGAGAACACAACAACAACAACAACATAAACAAAATAAACTATATACAACTAACCTAAAAATAACTTATTCCTCCTAGATCAAATGGGAAGCTTATACAATATATTTTTCCATGAGATGAGTCAAGGAATGAAGAAGGTTTTTTCTTGAGCCTTTCTCTTGGTGTCTTCATATTCTTCATACTACTCCTTTTGGCATGATTTCAAATAAAATAATGATAGATGCAAACATGTCAGTTATGGAGGTGAAATCATCTTGTGTTTCAACCATCTTCTCATGACCTCTCTTTATGGTTTTGCGTGCCTCAAATGATTCTTCATGTAATTATACTTATTTGACATTCATGGCATCTTGAATGGCATTAGACCTCTTTCCAGCTATTAAAAGTTCATTAAGCTCTTCAAGGAGCTTCGGATACTCAATCTAATCATTATCATTATCCTCAATGAGAATATCTTGTTTAATCTCTTTATGAACATGATCTTCAATAGGCAACATACCTTTTGAAAGGTTTTCAAGTTCTTAAAGGATTTCAATATGCTATGTCAATCACCTTTGTTCTTTTTTTATTCAAGAACCATAAGGTTATCAACAATTCCAAGTCTTTCTATGTAGTCATAAGGTTACAAGGAATTATTTTAAACTTCATCTTATTTTTCATTATTCACTTGGTCAACCTCAACTTGATCACTTAGATAAAATTCAAATTTAAGGCTAGTTGCAACTTCAAAAATTTAGGATGGCATAAGATCTAATTTTTAAAACACACCATCAAGAGGCAAGGAACATTCAAGAGTCTCTTCAAATTGACTAGCATGAGGTGTAGGCTTATGAAGGGCCTAAAACTCATCACATATATCCTTGAATTTTTTCCATAATTCATCTTGATCTATGGAGTTAGCCGTAGCTTTGTTTTCTATTGGTTTTACAAAACCAATCTCTTGATCATGTTCATGAGTCTCAACCAATGTGATGTTTCCCTCAAGCACCTTCTCTTCCATATCTTGACCAACCTTTTCATTGGTATTTATATCTGATCTAGATCATCACTTTCTTTACTCAAGATTTATTTGTGTTTTTATTCATAAAGGATTGTACCAATAATGAACTCTTCATCATAGACACTTGAGTCATCTTCTTAATCAACTACAATTTTAGCTTTATCTTCTTCACTTGTTTCCCATAGTATAGGTTATTCTTAAATAAGGTATGTGGTGGGAGGGTGATGAAAAGGTTCATGGGTTAGAGAGGGACTATGAGGTGTGGTTTATGGCTCATGAATGGGATTGGTAATGGATGTTTCTTGAATAGGTTTAGATTCTTGGAAAGGTAACAAGTTAGGTTATAGAGGGAGTATGATATATTCTTTAACAAGAACTTCACTTTCCTTATATCCTTTTTGAGGCTCTTCAATATTTGTAAATTGATTCTCAACCTCTTTATTTTACCACCTATCTAATCTACCTATCCACCATTGGATACAAGTTCTCACTTGATACAACTCCTCATTGATAGCATATTGAGTTACCTATTTAATTAACCTCCACATACTCATAAAATTTTGAATTGAATTTCTCAACCTCTCTATGAGGTGAATAGGGATCACATCAAGCTCTTCATTCTATGTTCTCATCACCTCTTTTGATGTTATCATATTTGGCATGAGTGCCAACAAGGATTTGGCTTGAGATGGAATTAAAGTAGGATGAGGAGGAGAGGAGTATGACTGCTAAAAGTCATGATAAGGATGTTTAGGTGTGTAATATGAATCATATGAGGAGAATGTAGTGAAAAAATAGGGATAATATGACTCATGAAAAGGCTAATAGGAATCAAAATTAGGTTGATATGGATCATGGGGCTAGTAGGAGTCTTATTGAGGATAATAAGAAAGCACATCTTCAGCAAGAGCTTCATTTTCTTCATAACCTTCTTGATATCCTTATTGATATTATTCTTGATAGGGATCCTCATAAACTTATTCATAGGGATTATAAACAACATCATGGTCATGTAGAGGTAGAATAGGCTGACCATAAGGTTTCCATGACTCATAAGGAATGTAACAAGCTTGATATGACTATCGAGGTACATAGTTGGGGTCATGACAAGACTAATAATGAGGTATTTAATAGAAATTTTCCTCATACCTAACCATCCCAAATTCATGAGTCAAATGAAAACACAAGATATTATCAAATAATTTTCATAATAAGTACCTATGTTGATTTCATTTAGAGTCATCATTGGTGTTTATTGAATACCTCCAAAATCTTACAAGTAAAATAAAACACCAAGAATTCTTCCACTTTTTTGGACCCTAGTCCCACTTGGTGTGCTAGAACTATTGCCACTCAATTTTTCACCCTTGGAGAGGTAGTTAAAGCCTAATCCAAATTTATTGGAACATGGGATTACCCATACGCCTATGGGTTGACTATAGTAGGGGTAAACCTCTAGATTTAAGGGTTATCTCCCTAGATTTTTCTTGGTTGCTCATCACCTATATTGCTCACTTATTTTGATGAAAAGGGATAGAAAAAACATGAAGTAAACCTATATTAATGAGGTGATGCAAAAAATGTAAACTGATCACTACTAAACAAATGTAATTTCACTTCAAATGAAATCCTAACTTTCACATGACACTCATACATATTTACCTTTTACATAAGTACTTCACATGGAGTTTTGTGAAACAAATTTAAGCTAGGAGGACTAAACAAGAGGTCATGGCAAGACACTAGTGAAGATACAACTCACTAAACTCATGAACACTTCATTAAAACACTTCAATAGACCTGTAAAAGACTTCTAAAATTGAATATGGATGCAAATAAGGACAACATTCTAAGGAAGTGAATCTTTCACTTAGCAAGATCAACTAGTCTAACAAACACATTGAAATATTTCATGGAGAGGGTAATCTATATTATTTTTCATTGATAAAAGGATATAAATGAGTATTTATTCTCCATACTCAAGTGGAGGATCATTACAAACTTATCCAAAAGTGGTTTCTTATATAAATAAAGTGAGAGAGAAGAAGAGAAGGGTGTAGGAGATAGAGAGTAGACAAGTGTCTCATTAGTTAAAAACAAGAGAGGAGTTATAAAAATACCTCAATAGGTCCAAGATGCCATGTTTATCTCCTTTAAATATGCTCTAACTCTCTAAATGGTGTATGAGTTAGAAATCGTACTTGAATCCTTGACTAACTCTCCAAAACTACCCTTTACCTTGGCATGTTGAGTGATAAGTGGCCTTATTGATGGTAAAATTAGGTTCTCTTAGATCTTTTCTCTAATCTTGACACCTCTCAACTCATTCCATGAGGTTTTATTTGACACATCACTTTCATTTCTTGCTAAGCGTCTAGAAGGCTCTTCATCTCCTTAGGCCAATTTTGCATACAAGTGTCAAAACTTGAATTTGTCTTCTTTAGCTCATATAATATTCATAGATGGATTATAAAACTCATATAAAATCTTAAAAAATACATTTTAAGGTCTTAAACTAGTTCCAAGAATTCATTTTCTACCAAAATCCCCAATTAGGCCTCTTTCCTTGTAGCCCTAAAATGATGCAAGCCTTCTTGTGTGGATAAAAGTACATATGGTACTAACAAATTTAATGCATTCTATTTGACCTAGTATGTCCTTATATCTCAATGTTCAATTTTAGGATCAAAAAGTGAGTGAAGATACCCTTTTTCTACTTTTCTCTCTCTTAACTAGGCCTTAATTACATCTCCCCATAAAGAGACTAAAAATTGGATCTAAAATATTCCCGCATGTGTTGAAACCAAAATAAGTGTGTGATTCAATTAGATAATCTACTCCCCATTCTCCATGTCAAATTTTGAGATATAACACCTTGTATGGACCTGCCAAATAAAAAGGTCTTTTTAGGTTTATTATATATAGTTATGTACCTCCAAGTACAATCTAATTACATGGGGTGATTCTTAGGGGATTATTTAACATATTATAGGTCATTTGGAAATTTTTATAATCCATATGGAGGCATATAAGCTCATTTCTCCCTCATCAGGTCCTTATAGCTATCCTAGGTAGCCTGAAGGTATTTTGAGTTCTTAATGATGATTCATAAATATTGGGGAATGAATCAACCAACCAATTCCACAAAATGGAAGTTCACTAGGGTGGATAACTTACCATAGGATCCCAAACTACCATTCATCACTTTTAAACCATACTAATCAATGAAAGATGGCCTCTTAGGCTACAACTATGCATTATATGAAGTTTAAACAAGATTGAGGTCTGTAGGTACATGTTTCGAGTTTGATTTGATCTACAAACACTTCAATAAGGTATGTGACATTAATTATAACCTATTCACATGATATTATTGTTACTTTATTCTTCAAACTCTCTACATATTCCACTAAGTGGTACTTAGGGTTCTCAAGCCAACCTATCTATCATACCCTAGCTAGTTGTATTCATTTCTTTTTATCAATTTTAGATGTCTATAACTTTATGAAATGACTATGTAGGTCCCTAATAATATTTTTAGGGTCTCTAAATTCATCCTAACTCCAACTTTACCACATCTTAGGACTGACTACCCATATAGGCTTATTCATGTACTTAGGACTGTACTTGACTAAACAAGGTCTGCTAATATGTTATCTTATTATTGTTTGAGTTTAAGGGTCTGATAAAACAATGTAATCACCATTAAATCATAATTAAAACATTTATTCTCCCTTATCCCTCTTTTATATCTCTAAACACCTCAAATAACAAATATTTCTCATGAGATAGGCTTGTAAATCCCTTGGCTAAGTAGGTAGAGTATTTAGTGTTTCCATTATATTTAGGTGAGTCATATATATTTTTGAGGATATATTATTACCATGAGACTATTATATAATTCCCAAAAACCTCTCTCTCTCAATCAATCAATTCCCTTCTTTAGCTAGGTAGGAAGACTTGTTATCAAGGACTATGTGTATGTAATTAGGCTTATTACCCATGTTTGGTCTTTTTATTTTCAAAAAATTTGATTGGAACCTCATTGATATTAAAGGATTTTGTAACCTTCTAACCTTCAAATCACACATATAAACCACTATCTCAAGTTTTGGAGAGTCCTTAGTCACCTAAATAGACCTATAGGTGACTATTTGCCTGTGCATATTAGGACTATGATTACAACCTTGGTGTTCTAAGAATCTTGATTTTAACATTGAATGTCTTAAAAATATTATCATTTTATTGAATGGATGAGTACCTTCCTCAACACCTTGAAACTGTATACTCCAACATCATCAATGTGTGAGACAATCCTTTCAATGAATGGATGTAGGTGGTCATGAAGGGGTTTGAATGTGTTTGAGGATTTCCTTTATCTCCAAATCAAATAATCAAATATCTCCATTATTATTTTTCATGTTTTTGATATCTTAAAACCCTTATCAATGCCTTAAAAAATCCATATCTCATCAACATCACAATTTAAGGCCAATTCTCTCAACTGGCTATAAGTGATTGTAAGAGAGTTTTGTGTATGTAATTTTGAGTTGGGCCTCCTCAACTAGGTCATTGGTTATCTTAAAGTGAATTATAGTAATTAGAGCTCTCTTTTCAATTCATTAAAATTATATTATCCTCTTCAAAACATCTTTGATCCTCTATCTTCACTATTTTCACACAATCTTGTAGGTCTCTAGTAGGCTTGTTAGCTTATCATTCAACCACCACTTGGATTTAGGTGCTTGGAAATCCTTATTAGTTTATGACCTTAAATTGAAACCACCACACTGTTTTCATATCTAGACAACCTTCATTAAACATTGATAATCATTATATTTCCATTAAAGTTGAAGACCTACAGGTCTTCAACCCTACGTAGAAGAATTTAAAAATTGTAAAACATTTGGGTCAACACATTCACTAAAAATTTACAACTCTCAATATCTTTAGAAATTCACATTAAAACTCACTGAACTCAACTATTATGTAGACACATAGAACACAATCGACAAGGTGGATGGAGATGTGACTATTTGAGAATATTTGACTAATTATTAATCCATTAATGAATTTTTAGGAGTTTAGAATACCATGAAGAGTCACTTAGATGTATTAAACCACCTTAAGATCTTTGTAACATAGAAATATGGTAGCCATTGAAAACTATACATAAGAGAGAATTTTATTGCCAAAAGGCCATCCACATGTGCCACCATGACTATTTAAAGTGTATGATGCATCTAAAAACCTATGATAACTCATTAAAATTGGTTTCATGTAATATATCACATTTATTCTAGAGTTACACAAAACTCAGCCTGTGGGGATTTAAGCCTTAAAAAATGTAGTATGGATCCTTAGTGATTGTTAATAAATATAAGGACACTAATATAATAAAAATACCACAAATTTTAATCCCATAAATGTCCCAAACTTTGGCTAAAATCTTAGCCTCTAATTCTACATGTATGATCTGTACCATGCAATTAAATTTGGTGTTCAAGAGCTTGTGAATGGAGGGATGGAAGAGAAAGATATTTATGTAAATTTTTTACTTTAAAATTATTCCAATTATTATTTTTGACCTTTTTTAAGCTCAAATTACACCTATTAAATGTTTTCTCCAGCAAGTGACTTCAATAAGTTTGTATAAGTCACTTAACTCCTCAAGATGGCATTAAAACTCAAGAATCTGACCTTGTTTTGAATTTATGATTGGTGCAGTAGTTTTTAAATTTATACAAGGTCCTTTTAAGGTTTTTGGTATGTATTTTTCACTTATGTTACTTTAACACACATTAGAGTTAGCCAAAAATCACATTTTCATGTATTTTCACCACCTTCAAGATTACAAATAAACTTTAAACACTCCAAAACATCATGAAATGTTATAAAAAGTGATTAAAGCATAAAATGACTTTAATAAACTCCTAATAACCTATGATACCACTATACCAAACCTTATCTCTCCATGACATGTCTAGACCACTATATGACCAAAACATGACATTACCTTAACTTCTCCAAACTAACCTTAAATAATGCTAATAAGGTTTAATTAAGACCTTTAGGGACCATATAATCATGAAAATACTATGTAAGTTTCAATATATAGGGTGTGACTAATTTTTACTTAAGGTCAAAATTTGGTCAATAATATGAATGATCTTGGGAAATGGAAGACATATTTGAGGACCCAATATGGTTGTACAACTCCATGCCAGGTTTTAAGCTTTGAAAATGAGTAGAAGTAACTTTTTTATGTTTTTCTCTTCTCCTAATTAGGTTTAAATCAAGCCTCCTTGCCTAAAAGACTATTTTTATAATCCAAATCTCTCCCACATGTGTGAATCCACAAACAAACATATTATTCACTTTCCCTATCCTATCACCAACCTCCATGCCAAATTTGAGATCTTGAGACCTTATGGAATTATGGGAACCATGAAATGGTCTTGAAACCTAGTTTGTTTTTTAACCTAGTGAAGACTACCTTGAAAAATAAGGTTTGTTTGATCACTTTTAAGATGTCTTGTATATATTTTTAGGCTTTAATAGCTGTAACACATCCCAAATGACCTCTCCTAATAGTTTGAAAGTGTTGCACTATCAAAAACCCTGTAAAACATTAAAAAAAATTGAAAATAGGGCATTTAATTTAGTTTATATAGTTGTAACTATAGATAAAGTACATTATTATAACCTACATGAAGTGCTCAATAATATTTATAAGGTTTAAAAAATAACTTAGGTCATTTAATGCACTTTAGAGGCTCATCTCTCTCAACTAGTCATTACTAGTGTTTAAATAGGTTTTAGAGTGACTTAGGTTCTCAAATATTGTTCATAAACAATAGGGCATTAAATCTTGAACCAATGCCATAATTTTATAATAAACAACCCTCCTCAACTTTTCCTAGGTGCTCAAGTTCTCATGCATCTTGTTTGTATAGTTCTGAGTGCAAGAAGTTGGCTCTCAAGTTGAAAATAGGCCATTAGAGAGGGGTATGAGTTCTTATGCATTGTTCATACATGTTATGGATATAATCCAACAACCAATTTTAAACTATTTAGGTATTGGGACCTAGTTATCATCCTTGAAAACCTTTTAGCTCCATGCATTAGGTTAATTTCACACCAAGTGAGTAAAGGTTGGTTTTAAACTATAGTCATCCATTTGGTGAGACTCAAGGAGGTTTTATGATCTTTAAATGGAATTTATTTGTATTTCCTATCCATGTGTGCTTATCTATGATCTATTACAACATATTACACTTTCTAATTCCCTTAGGCCTTCATGTAACCTTCACCAAATTTTCTTTCTCATGACTGCACCTATGGTTTGCCTATGTAGTGTTATGATCTAGAGGCCTAGATAAGGATTATCTTTATTATCCTCACTTTTGATGTGTTTGAGATTTATATGGAGTCATAATATTACCATTAAACCACATCAAATGGTTTTTTTCTTCTCAAACCTCCTCTCTTCACTCTAAACAATCAACCTTCACTTGCCAAGGTAGATAGACCTGTAGCTCAATTTAACTGTGTATAAAGGGTTGAAGTGAATCCTATAGACAATAAAATATTCTCTAAAATTAATTTGGATCTTTTTTAATTTGAATGACTCTATATATTATCCATATTCTTTAACTATACTCCAATTCTCCTTTTGTACACCCTTCCTTCTCTATAGTCTTAAAACTGGCCTACTTCTTGAACAAACCTATAGATGATCACTATGATTATTTAAATACATTTAAGGGTTTTAGTAATTCAATTAAAAACTTTGAATATATATATAAATCTTTTTATATTATTGAGAGTTTGGATCCTCCTCAAATTTCCCAAAATACTACACCTTTCTAAACTCCAAATTATTCTTTACACCTTCTCAAAGTGTCGTTGAAGGTGGTCATTAGAGAAGATTTTAAATATGAGCCTTAGATTTGATCTTATCAACTATATCATTTCCCTTTTAAATTATTAAAACTTCATGGTAGGTTTATTTACACTACACCACAAGGTTCATTTTCCTTTTCATATCATTCTATAGAGTTTTCCTCCTTCCTTCATACACAAGTTTGTGCATGAGTATCAAGCTTATAGACTCTCTCATCATAACCCTCATTGGATTTATAAAAGTTAGGGATCATCATTATTTTGTGAATTTTCTCATTCTTATTTGTAATTATTCATGCTTCTAAACCAATTCTTTTCATGACAATTGGTTTCAGTCCAAAAATGAAGTCCTATAGGTTTAGGACATGTAGATCTACCTTTTGCTTGTATAGGATGCTAAGAAAAACTTCTTGAGATCTTTGTATTTCACATAAATTTTGATTTATTTCCTAAGAAGAAAATTGTGAAACTTAAAACAAGGTTGAGTTTAGTATAAAATGGATTTGGATTATGCTCTATAATCCAAACGGTTATAGATACTTCTCTTTGGCTTGGGAAGAATGACCTATAGACAAAAAATCACTAATGAAATGGTTGATTAGTTAGATAGTAGGGTGGATTGCCTATTAAGATATATATAATAATGAAAATATGCCTTGGAGGATGTCAATCCAACTTTAAAAAAATTAAGTTATGAAAATGAAAGATAAATTACTTGCAAGAATAATAGAAGATACTAAAATGAAATATAAGAAGTGCTTGAAAGAGATAAATTTGCCTAATTATAGTAATAAATGATTAAGTATTAATGTTAAATGAGTCATACATGGTTCAAAAAATAGGGATATGTTCTATGATCAGGCATAAAGTCATAAAGTGGGATTTGGTTAGGGTCTAATAGGTGGAATAAGCTTGTTGTTGGAATTGTCACACAATGACCATTAGTGGTTGGGTTAACCATCAGCGGTTAGGTAACTGTCGGTAGTTGGGTGACCATTAGTAGTTGGTTGACCATCTATGGTTGGGGGCAAACCATTAGTGGGTAAGTGATCATCGATGATCACTATCATATTTGGCGTAAGGGTAGGTCTAGTTGGGAAGGTGGTTGAGTGATTCTAGGAGGTGGGTTTAGGCTAGATGCTTGTTGCAAGATATAGAGGAATATTTAGGACTATCTAGTTTAGAGTTTTGGTTGGGAGAGAAAAAAATAATGAATTACTAAAAATAGATACTTAGATTTGTTGTTGTTGATATGAAGAATGTTGAAGTATGTGGTTGAAAACTCATTGTGGAGCCTAGAGTAATTTTGGTAGAGTGTTAATGTCTTGGTTATCATTGATGAATTGTAATGCTTGTGTTCTCTATCATGATCATTAGAAGCTTTCTTGGATTCATTAGAATAAGACCTACAAAATAATTTTTGATATAATAAGTTCTATTAATTATTGATCCCTTTTTCACCACCTCCTTTCTTTATATAGAAGGAAAGGAAAGGTGAAATAAGAGGTTTAACATGGTTTCTAATTTTAGTCTTAACATGCATAATTATTTGAGTGGATAAGAGTAAAAAATCTAAGTGGATTTGAGCTAGAGTTAACCCTTAAGGTGGTTAAAGGTTGATCATTGGTGGTCGAGCTAACTATCGATAGTTAGGAGTCAACCATCAATGATCGATAGGATAAGGTTTGAATAATCAAAGTTAATAATTTTAACTTAGGTTTATAGTTTAATGGTCAAGAAGTCATCCCTAGGGGGTATCAATATGGTCTAAGGGTTAATGTGACATCTAGAACTGTAATGCATGATTTTCTAGTGTCTACATTTACCCTTTTTTATTATGTAGTTTGTATTAGCAAGTTGTAAAACAAAAATGGATCACAAGTCAAAGGTTGGATTACCTGAGTATGGGAGGAGGTGTTCCCCCTTAAATTAAGAAATGATGAGGTAAAATAGAATAAGATATGAGTTTGATGAGTGGGTAATTTGGTGATAGTTGATGAAAGGTGGGGCACTAAAGTGCAAAAAAACACATAATATATGACTAAGTGTGATAGCATAGATCATTCATATATTATATTTCCATATTTGAGTTAGTTTTTAAAACATGGGGTATTATAAATACAAGTGATAAGTGGACCAAGTGACCACATTTAGGTATGGTAGTTAGGTTTAACTCGTAAACTCAAGTCTCCTAGTCAAGGTTAATGTATTCATAGGTTTCCAAGGTAGGAAGTGATCCTAGGAAGACATAATTAGTTAGGGTGAAAAAGTATCACAAGTTCAAAATGTTTAGCATGTTAATTTAGTCGTTATGGTTAAAATGACCAAGACAAGGTCATCATGGAATATGTGAACATTGGGTAAAAAGGACTAGTGGTGGTTGTCAGAGGATGTTGTATCCATTGGTAGGTAGTTGGTAATTGTTAGGGTAAAAGTGGTTAATAGATACTTTGATCATGTTTGAAATGATAAGTTAGGTTGGAAAATTTCGAGGTCAACCATTAATGGTCAGGGTCAACCATCGGTGGTCACCTACTAACTGATGGCAGTCATATGTCATCCCTAAAAGGGGTGATAGTAAAAAGGCTACTAAGACTTTTAGTTATTTATTTATGTATTTTACTCTTGGTAATTACCTTGTAACTCGAGTGATAAAAATGATGACAATTTGTTAGTGTGATTTGAATGATTGATTGGGTGAGCTGAGTGAGGTTAATTGGGTAACTAAGGATGCACAGGGGTCAAGGTAGAGCACAGAGTATGGTAGTGATTTCTAGGGTTCCTCCATGATGATAGTTTAGGAATGAGGTATGTTTTATACTTTTATTTCTAGATTAAAGTGGAATTTGTGATTGTGTTTTTATGTGGTTAAAAATTTGTGTTGATTTATGGTTTACTAGGGTTAAGGTTTATTGTGTTTTATTTTTGGTGAGAAGTAGGTATGAAGTGGGATAGTTGAGTAGGTACTTAGTTTTGTGAATGGTAGTAAAAGGTTGGCTTACATGGGTATAGTGAAAAATTTTAGTGTTTGGTGTAGTTTGTAGGTTGTTTGGTTAAGCCATAAGGTGTGAGGATCACTGCAGTCACTACACAGTGACCATCAATGGTTGTTATCGACTAATGATGGTTGACAAATGACCCCTAAATGGTCATTGTGTAGATAAGCAGTATTTGACCACATGATTTTTGGTGGTTGAAATTTTATCGGTGATTATTATAAAAGGAACCATCACCAGTCGACCCTAGACCATCAGTGATTGGGAAAAGGTTTAGAAAAGGGTTAAAGGTGTGGGGTAGAAGGTGAAATTAAAGTTTCTAGGTTAGTGGTCAAGTGTTTAGGTTAGTGTTTAAGGGTGTAGGTTAAGAGGTTAAAAGTGTAGGTTATGTAAATGTGATAAGTTAGAAAAGATGAATTTGAAGGTATGTCTCATGTATAGGTTGGATTAGGCATAGTTATTTTAATTGAGATGAGTAGCTTGGAATAGGAGGTAAGGGTAATTGATAAAAATTTTAGGAAAATTATGTTAGATTTAGGTGAACTAAGGAACTAGTTACAAACCTTTTAGGCAAAGGAGTAGTTGCAGATGCATGACAAAGTGCCTTAGATCCTTGACAAGGTACACTAAGGCATGATAAATGTAGATTAGGATCACATGATCAAGGTATGTTCAGGAGGAATGAGGTACTATCATCATGTTCCTTGGGATGTAGTGATGTTAGTGGCACTCATCAAGAGATAAGATCCTACCACTAACACTTTCTTTATTTTGACTAGAGAGATGACTATTCTAGTGAAGGATATCCATTAGATAGTATAGCTACCCATACAAGGTGAGCCTATATACCACATCAGTAGTGATGAGAGGGATGAGAATATGGACCACTTATTTAGAGAGGACTTAATTTTTGTGAGATGGAACTTAGGAGGATTTCATTACACACCTTTATATTAGTTGGATAGGGATGTGAGATGGATATTCATGATAATGATGATAGTCATTACCTGTTATGCATTACCATATTCTTGTAGTGGGAGGTTTCCATACTTATTATGGGGGCTGTTTATGGATATGTGGTTGGATCATAAAATATCTTATTAGGAACCTATATTATTGTCTTAGATCTATCAGGAGCTATGGGGATACTGAGCTCACAAGAGATATGGGATCAATATTGGGTTCATGCTACATTGTTAGGCCTATGAGCATATTAGGGTGCTCAGACCAGCTAGAGTGCCATGAGAGGGATTTGCATAGATGGAATTCAAATTTGGGTACATGAGATGGAGAGACAACTATGCTTTCATAGGACCAAGAGGAAGAGACTGAGACCTTGACCAATATAGAGACCGATTGAATGCTTTGGTTGTGGGAGATGTGATTTGTAATCCATATGTCATATTTCTAGTATGAATGAGATACAATCAACACATTATTACAAATATATAGATGGATATTTAAGAGGTGAGATCATCATATCAAGCTTATCCATTTTGATAGGGTGAGGGGGTAGTTTGGATTGATATAGGATATCTTAGGGAGTTCCCTAGATACAGGAGGGAAGATGCAAAGTTCTCATTACTTGTTCTAGATCCAGTCGAGGTATTTATTTATTGTAAGGATATGTCAATGAGGGTTAAGATTGATGATGTGGGTATCATAGATGAGTACCCTACATGATTCTAGGCTCATTATGATATATCCATTTTTTGAGATGATGATGGTGGCTAGTAGGACATGGATGTGGATGTAGAGGTGGGTGGAGATTAGGTGCATGGGGGTGGTTGAGATAGATAGGCACTGATCATTGAGAGGGACTAGGCATGAGTAGTACTAGCCATAACATAGGAATCTCTAGAAATAGCTACCCAGGAGTGGAACATGACACAAGGCTAGGTGGACACACTAACTAGGGAGAGGGATTAGGCTAGGGCTTAGCTAGCCATGGTTACTCAGGGGAGATATTTTCTTAGGAAAGTAGAAGTAAGAGTACCAGTAGTTACAAGACCACCAGTGACTCTCTCAATGGAGAGATATGTAGTGATAGTCAAGGATCTTTGATACTATAAGGCCTTGGTTTTTATATGTCTACCAGATAAGCCCAAATGAGGTGAGTGCAAAGACATGATCACTAGAGGGGTTAATAGTGTGACACCAATATAGTGGGTTACATCTATAGGTGGATAGGTAGGTTTGAGAGGATAGGCTATAGGAGGTAGTGGTGCTCCAAGGGCTTAGACTATTATGAGACATTGTATTTTCAATGTATCATATGATTTTGATATTGGCCTACAAGTTGATGTAGTGATATGTATATATCCATTGAGAGACATGTACATTATTGTATATATGATCATTATTTTGATTATGAAATAATAATATATATATATATGTGATCATGATTTATGGTTCATTATTTATGGATACGATGTTGTTTATTTATGATATGATGTTATGATGATTAGCATGTTATGGTTTATGTGTATTCACCTAGCTAGGAATGTGATGTTATGGATATTTATTTTATGTTCATGATGATGGTGATATTGATGGATGTTTATGTGATTATCGATGATATAAATGTGATGTTTTTATTAGATGATGTGATGTTATTTATAGTTACAAATTTGATGTTATGTTCATGGTAATGGATATGGTTAGTGAGCATGATTTTCATGATGATTAGGTTTGTGATGTTGATATGACATTGTTATTATTATGATGATGTAATTGATGTTTGTGACATGATTAGAGTTTATGAATCATAGTTCTATGGATGTGATAAATGGTAGGATGATTATGATGGTATGATTATGTGATGGAATGTTCATGATATGATGATGTTTTTTATGATGAGATGTTTTGTTGCACATGTGGATGTTTTGAATTAATTAATATTTGATTCCTTACCTATCTAGGCATGTGATGGATAACATATTTGGATGATGTATGATTTAATGGTGATAGACGCTTCATGATTAGTTGGTATTGTTGGTTATTCAGATGAGATTATTATGATGTTATTTTGAGTAGAGACATGTTGAGGTAGATTGTATGTGATGATTTATTGACTTAGGATGTGATAAAAGATAATTTTGTGATGATTGTATGTTTTTATGATCAAATATGATGGTAAATATTTTCTTGTGATTAAAAACACTTAAACAAGGCACAACACATAATAAAACACATAATTGGTTTTTAAATGTTTGTAATGAGATATATATGTTTAGATGAAGGTGGTTCAATATTTAAGAAACATAAAGTAAGTTGGATTACAAAACCAAATATGAGAGAGATAGGATAATCAAAAGACAAGGTCATAATGAATGTATCAAAAATTATATATGTGAGAATAATGATAAGGCATGATGCTTCTTCATTGGTAAGGACTAAAAAAAAACTAAAGTATGATCATATTATGAACATAAGTCTTTTGAATGCTTCGCATTAGCATCCGATAGTTGGTTAAAAATGTGTCTTGATCACATAAATTTAAGTAAGCTCAAAATTACTCATTTATATAGTGTATGAAGGAGAGATGATGAAAATGGAACCTTCGTGTGAGACTAACATGCCTCTTCGATAGATTACCAAAGATCCAATATAAACAAGTCCATACCATATAAGGTGTAAACTGATCGATGTGGGAAGTATACTCAGAGAATTGATTGGGCTTCCAAATTATTTTTGATTTTTCTAATTTTGATAATGGGTATTTCAATATTTTTTTATTACTTAGAGGGATAACAAAGTTGATCGATGTGGGAAGCTTCCAAGAAATTTCTATGCTTTGACAAATGTTGTACCCATCTATCCTTCAAGGGAGTGGTTTAAGTTTGTGAGATTGTTTTAAGGTTGTTGGATAACTATCCTTCAAGGGAGAAATCCACCTTATATTGAGAAATTTCAATATGTTTTGGCATTTTTCCTTCAAGGGAGTAATTTACAAATGCTTGGAATGACCCATGTGAGTTTTCGCTTTATTGTGTGTTTTTCTGATTTATTCTGTTTTGACTATTGACATGGATTTTCCTATATAGGCTCAAAAGTTTCACCGTTATGAAGGTAAAAATAGATAACAATAAGGTTGATGATGGGTAAAAGAAGTTTAAGCAACAATGACCATGGGAATCCATCTTATAAGGGGATGGGAAGTATCATGTGGACCGTGCCATGGGTAGAGCTGTGGTACCCATGTTCAAGATTAAGCAAAGGTTGTAACTAATAATCACATGATTTATCTTTAATTAGTTGTCCTTAAAATAAAGGGATACATGTGGGTGAAAATAAGGGATGAGCTTAAGTTAGACAAAATTGAGTTTGACCTTGTTTAACAAAATAAATGATGTAGATACAAAGCATTGAGGGGCTTAGGTTATGGCTTCCCTTCAAGAGAGGACAACTGATAAGCTCCTGATCCATACTTGTGTGTTATGATATAAGGTCCAAGTCAATTTAAATCCAACTTTCCCTGCTTTCTTTTCTCCATAATGGGGACATGTTGATTTTCCTTTAAGATGAGATCTTTGATGTTGAATTCTTGTACTTTAAGGTGTTTGTTATAAGTACGCTTGATTCATTCTTGATAGATATGAAGGTGAGTAAGTGTGGCCAAATGATGTTTATTAAGTAAATCAAGTTGGGTTAACCATTCTTGACAATAATCATCTTCATAAATGATATCCTATAGGGATATGTGAAGAGAGGGAATTTGGAATTTGAGAGGCAAGATGGCCTCATCTCCAAAAACTAAAAAAAAAGGGTAGCACCCATAAGGGTTTGAATGATATTAATACATTCCTATAAGGTGAAGGTGATGTGTAAATTCTAATCCTGACTAGAAGCATTAACCATTTTAACTAGCATGTTATTAAGATTTTTGTTAGAAGCTTTGGATTATCCATTAGCTTGTGGGTAGTAAGGTGTTGAGAAAGTTAATATGATGTAAAATACATCACAAAAACCTTGGAATTTCTTCTTCTTAAAATATTTATCATTATTAGTGATAATTTTATGTGGAACACCAAAATGGCAGATGATGTTATAGTTAATAAATTTGATGATATTTTTAGCCTAGGTTAAAATGAGAGGGTCAACCTCTACCTACTTGGTGAAATATTATATTTTATTGATGATATAATGATGTCATTATGAATAATGGGGGTTAATTTCTCTAATTAGATCCAGACCCTATTGTGAAAAAGGCCAAAAATATTTGGATACTTGAAGACTATGACTAGGTATGTGATGTAAATTGGCATTTTGTTGACACTTAACACACTTCTTCACATAATCACAACAATATTGGTTTAGATTAGGCTATTAGTATCCAAGGCAAAGGATACATTTATCAATAGCTATACCACTAAAATGTCCTCCAAAAATCCCATCATGTGTTTCATTGATAGCATGAGAGGCATTGTGACTATATAGGCAAAGGAATAAGAGACCATCAAAGCCACATTTATAAATAATTCCCCCAATTATAGTATAATGTGAGATGATTTGGATAAACACTCTTGGATCATTCCTAGAAAGGTCAAAAGGAATGATGGCAAGGTTGAGATAGTCAAAGGTTTGCTAATACCAAAGGTTAGGTTAAACCTCCTCTACATTGAAGATGGTAAGAGAGTCTAATTTGATATAAGAAGGTTTAGTTAGTTGATGGATAATGATATATAGCTTAGATTCATAGGATATAGATGGGATATGGGAAATGAGAGAAGCCATCGTATCATCAAAATTGTTTGTAGATTATGGAGTGGTTTGGATACGATAGTAGTCAAATGATGCTAATAGTATATCAGATAATTATTTATATTGTTGAAAAACATCATTATTACATTAATAAGATCTATTTATTTGATTTAACATAAGTTGAGAGTCACCAAAAATGTTGATCATTTTGACTCCCAAAGTTAATGCAGTTTGGAGACCTATCATTAGGGCTTCATACTTAGCCATATTGTTGGTACATTCAAAATATAGATTAAAGGATAAAATAAAATGTTAAATATGAAGGGGGATAAGGATGATACTAGCTCGCCCACCACATTAACACTTTGATCCATCTAATAACATGGTCACTTGATAGGTAAAGTTTGCTTGAGAAAGAGTTGTGATGGACTCATCTAGAAACTCAAGAGGAGGAGGTTGGTTATCTACTAATGGTGATTCGACCAATTAGTCAGAAATGATTTGCCTTTTAATTGAATTATAATAAATGAACTCAATGTCAAACTCATCTAAAATCATGAGTCACTTAGCCATATACTAGTTTTGGTATGGCTTAGAGTGCATATACTTGAGAGGGTTGGTATTGGTTATGACATAGGTCTTGGGGTTGAGAAGGTAATGGTGAATTTTTGTGGCCAAAAAGACCAAGGCAAGGTAAAGTTTCTCAATATGGGTGTATCAAGTCCTGTAATCTACAATCATATGACTAATATAGTAGATGTCTTGCTCTTTATGCCACTCATCCCAATGGGTTAATATTGCCACTAAAGAATGGTCAGTGGTAGAAATATAAAGGTAAAAAGGTTGATCTTATTTGGGAGGAATGAGTAAGGGTAGAGACAAAAGGTACTCTTTAAGTGTATCAAAGGCCTTTAAATTTTTTTTTCATCTAAAAGATACATCCTTCTTCAAAAGGTGGTGTAAAGGTTGCATTGATCAGAGGGTTGAGATATAAAGTGATGAATGGATTAGAGTTTCCCCTATAAGCCACAGAGTTGTTTGAGGTGGGTGGGAGGAGGCATGTCAAATATCACTTTTATTTTGGTGGGATCAAACTCACTTCCATGAAGGGAAATGATAAAGCTAAGAATATTTCCTGACAAGACCCTAAAAATACACTTCTTGGGGTTCAGGCAGACATGATAATGGATGAGTCATTCAAAGATAATCTTAAGAATGTACAAATGATCTTTATGACATTTGGATTTCCCAAGAAGGTCATCAACATAGTCTTATATGAATTTATGAATAAGGTCATGGAAGATGTAGGTCATAGCACGTTGGTAGGTTGTACCAACATTCTTCAGACCAAAAGGCATGACCCTATAAAAAAAGTTTCCCTAAGGGGTGATGAAGGTGGTTTTGTGTTAATATTCAGAGGCAATTAAGATCTGGTTGTAACTTGAGAACCCATCCATAAGAGATAACATCTCATAGCTAGTTGTAATATTAATAAGCTAGTCAATTATTGGTAAAGGAAATTCATCTTTTGGGCAAGCAAGGTTAAGGTCATGAAAGTCCATACAAATGCAAAGTCCTCCTATGGCTTTGGTGACAGGTATAATATTTGAGACCCACTGGGGACAATCAATGGGTTGGATGAAATTAAATAATAAGAGACACTAAATCTCTTATTTGATGAGAAGGGTTATGCGAGGGTGCATTCATCAAAGTTTTTGCCTAATTGGCTTGACATCATGGTTGGTGACTATATTTTGGGTAGAAATAGAGGGGTAAATTCCTAGCATGTCAATGTAAGACTAAGTAAATGCTATTTTGTGATCTCACAAAAAGGGGGAAGTCCTAAATATCCTCAAAATTTAGTGATTAGCCAATTTTGACAATACATGGGTTATCTAGAGTACCTAAGTTGATATCCATAGTAGATTCATTCAACATGGTTGAAGTCTTAGGAGGAAGAGATTTGTGGATAGAGGAATCTTCTACACCAAGATATGTGAGAAAGGAATTATCATCCTAACACTAAATGGTATTAATGGTAGGATATTCATCTACTACCATCGCATGATGAGTTAGATGAATGGTTATAGTTACCCCATCCTTTTGATAAATTAGGGGTTTGAGGTTGATCATGTTGATGAAAAAATTTAGTAGGGATGATGTTGGAATCCATAGATGTTGATGGTGAGGATGGGATTTCCTCATCAATGATGGTAATGAGAGCTAGGTTGGTTTGCTTTTTAGGTGGTGTGAAACTAAGTCCATGTTTTTCATGAGTTTTTTGGGACTTGATTGGAATCAACTCATGTGGATTGTGTTCATACCAGCCTAGACCAAATCCATTCCAATCACACCTTTAAATATATGTCTTGGAAAACTCTAGTTTATCTAGATAGTAAAAATTGGAGGTGAATGGTCAAGGTGAAGAAGAAGTGGCATAAGTGTCAAGGGGTTTATCAAGTCCCCCATTGAATAAGTTGGTTTGACAAGTTGAGGGCTTGAAAAGAATAATGAATCTAACATTGGTTTCATAACTAGGTTGTTGGTTAAGATTCTCATAATCTTAGGGAGTAGTAAAATTTTCTAGTGTCAAAAGGCGATACTCCCCCAATGAAAGATGTTTGAAGGTTGATTATAAAGGGTCTATTGTGGGGATTTAGGTGAAAGGAATGGATGAACTGGTGGATGCTTCATTGGTAGAATAAGATGGGGCTTCATATTTTATTGATGAAGGTTTTTTGGATGAAGGAAGGAGAACATCATTGGCTTAGTACATCATGTTGCATGATATAAAAGGACTTGGGTCAGCTTTAATGGTAACAACTTGACCTTCATGTTTAAATTTGATACACCAGTATAGGGTAAATAACACACAAATCATGGAATAAATCCATGGGCATCCTAGTAAAATGTTGTACTAGAAATCACCTTATACTACATAGAAGATCTCAAGAAGTGTACGAGGTCCTAAATGAATATGGAGGACAATAGTTCCCAAAGTTGTGGCCATGGTGTCATTAAATGATTAGAGTACCACCAAGGTTTTTGACATAATATTCTCTAGTAATTTGAGTTGGTCATATGTATGAGAGGAGTTAATGTTGATTCTAGATCCCCCATCAATCATAACCCTCTTGATCTAGGTTTGGTTGATGTATATGGTAATGAAGAGGGGAGGATTTGGATCATCTGGATAGATGGAGGGTATTTCAAATCCTTGAATGTAACAAGGTTAGAAAGTTGAAGAGCTTAGACAAAGGCTGATAGAGGTTATGGGTCTTTTTGTTGGACCTCTATGGATTATAAATCCTCTATCATTACTTGATAGTGATGGGGTGAGGTATTGATTATTTCATACAAACTCATCTTCATTGGTGTTTGGTGAAGTTGTTTCAGAACTACTCATTGGATTGATTCTAATGGGTTGGATTGAGAGGGACCTAAGATGGACACCTTAGATTTGGTTGAAGGTAAAGGTGCTTGGTATTGGTTGGGTGGTTAGGTGGTGGAAGAGGGATATGTCCATGGAATGGGTACCTTTCCCTTTCCCTTTCCTTTAGTTGAGCCTGTGATCATGTGACCACATGGATGGTATGGATTTGGGAAAGAGTTGGGCTAGAGGATTTATTTAGTTTCACTTCACTTTGAGATGAGAGTGGGGGAGTAGGTAAGTGTTGGTTGATGGATCTTGATTCTTGGTTTAGTGGTGGGATCATAAGAGGCTCATCTAATAATAATTCATCTTCATGATATAACTGATGTATTAATACTTAGAGAGATTTATAGTTCTTAGTATCATGCCCAGGTGTTTTATGGTATGAGCATACTAATTTATCATTATATCAGGATGAATTAGGACTATGTGGGTCAAATGGTTTGATAGGTGGAAAGTTTAAGCAGGATCCCTATAATAACCTCTATAGGATGGTTGAGTAAGACTTAGGAAAAGGTGGCAAATGTGTGGAGGTCTTAGGTTTGGTAGTTGAAGTGGAAGCCCTTTTAGGAGTAGGTTTTATGGTAAGAGATTTGGGTGAAGGAGCATTCTTTGTGGATGGTTTTGGTATGGATTACTTGGGGGTGAAAGGCATTGGGGTAAATGCCTAAGAAATAGGTGGTTTTGTTATAGAAGGTTTGGTAAAATTAGGTGAGGATGAAAGCAAGAGTGATGGTGATACCAAAAGTTGTGGTTGGATTTGGGTTTTGTCTGGGATGGTTGGTTTCCTTACTAAGGTAGAAGCGCAAGGTTACAAAATAGAAGGCAAAGTGGAAAAGGGAGGTAGAGTTTTAATTTTTGGGATTTTGGGTGGTTTTACGCTTTTTATTGGTTTAGCTTGGGATTTGTTTGGTGGTCTTAAATCCAATTTTATTGATGGGTAAGGTTCTGGGTAGGGAGCATGCTAAGGTTTTTAATGGATGTAGTTGTAATGAGGGAAGCTACTTGGGATATTTTGGGTGGAGTTAGTTCAGTCAACTCAACTATGGTTTGAGGGGTTGAGGTTTTTAAAGGTTTAGTTAGAGTGATGGTGGGTTCAATAGTAGAATTAGAAGGTTGGGTTGACAATGGCATGGTTGAGGGCTCTTGCTTGGTTGGGAAAGGAAACCCAAGATGATACTAAAACATGGCATGATTTGCATTGGGTTGGGATAATTGCTCCAAGTTTTGAACTAGTCTAGATAAGGGCTTATAGATGGGTTTGATCCCTTTGATACTAGTCTCAAAGGATAAACCCATAGGTGGAGAGAGAGAATTGGTTACCTCATCCTTTTCTTCAATCAAAAGCTTCAAGGTTTGGGAAGATGAGTCTCTTATAGGAGAGTTGGGTAGGATGATCTATTCCTTAGGGATGATTTCCAAAGGAAGAGTAGATTATTGTATGATGGAGGAGAAGGATACAGTGGTAATGGCTACCTATTTTAGTATGTCTTCCAAAAGAGAGGTGGGTAGCTCCAATACCTCGATGAGTAGAGAAAGGGGAATAGTTGTTTCCTTGGTCTCATTTTCCAAAGGAATGGAGAGTGACTCCAATACCTCAATAAGTGGAAGGTAAG
The DNA here is from genome assembly GCA_037957365.1 of Torreya grandis. Classification (NCBI taxonomy): domain Eukaryota; kingdom Viridiplantae; phylum Streptophyta; class Pinopsida; order Cupressales; family Taxaceae; genus Torreya; species Torreya grandis. The sequence continues at coordinate 1,133,330 of JARHVA010005081.1, read as the reverse complement.
TAAAGGTAGTTTTATCAATGGTTTGCTCAATATGAGTTCACTAAGAACCATGTTAATGGTATGGACCTCATAGTTGTGAGAGGATTTTGCTCTATTATTCTCATTGTCTATGGAAGGGGAATGGTTGGGGAATGGTTGTTTACATATCTCAAGTGATTGATTTGGGGGAGCGTTGGGGTTATCCAACATAAGTTCCCCTTTGTTGATGAGATTTTAGATGATGTTCTTGAAGTTATTTACCCTAATAACATCATGTCCAATGACACAGTGGAAGGAACACAATTCATTCTCCTTATACCAACTAGGTATAGGATGAGAATAATAAAATTTCTATGGAGGTTTTATTGGTGGGAGCTGTATGATATTTTTTTTCAATAAACTTTTCTAAGACTAAAGTGTATGACTCCCTTAGTGGAGTAAATTTATTTTAGTTGTTGCATTTTGGGTTTCTAGTATTCTGATTGGAGTAACTAGAGGATTTGGGTTGGTTAACAACTAGTGGAGGAGTGGTTTTAAGGATAACCACATTTATGTTTCCTTTTTTTTTAGAGTTAGTGTTGGTTTGATTGTTAAGTTTGGAGGAGGGAGTCTCATTTGATTTAAAGGTGGAATTATTGTTTCTCAATTCAAATTCCCCTCATCAATGGCTTTGTTCTCTAATTTCTATGCCATGGTGAAAGCCTCATCAAAGATCTTGAAAGTCTAAACCCACAAAGTGGAGGAAATATGTTTGGTAAAAACTTGAGTAAAGAGATAAATCATCTTGGGTTAGGGAAAAGATAAAGAGAGTTGATTTATCAAGCCTACCTAATGGGATGTGATGTCGACAATGGACTCATCATCAAATTGTTGAATGGAGTAGAGATTGGTAATGGAAACTTTATTAGAGATGTTTATGGAAAAGTGATCTAAGAAAGCCTAAGCTATTTGGGCAAAAGAAAAGAGGGAGTGATTTGTAATAGCATTGTACCAATCTAGTGTGAGGGAGTGCTTTGTAATAGCATTGTACCAATCTAGTGTTGGACCTAATAGAGATATGGGAAAGGTGCGAAGAAGGAGAGCATCATCATAGGAAATCAAATAGAAAGAATGCCTAAATGCTCTTAGATGATATTGAGGGTCTTTTTTGCTCTGAATTTTTGAAAATTTTGGAAGTTACCATTAAGGAGGCTCAAGTAAAATGGGGATGGATGGATTAATTGGTTCATTGTAGATTTGGTCATAAGATAAGAGGTTATGGGCACCAGATATGGATGACTCCAAATTAGTAATTTTGTCCATTAATATTTTGACAAGATCCATTTGTGGTTATGCACCCCCATAGTTATAAGGTAGATTTTGTTGGGTTTGGGTAGATGTAACATATAGATATCTAGTCAGGGGTTGAGGAGTTGCCACATATTGGTATATGGACATGGGTGGTTAGGATGATGCCACATATGAATACATGGAGAGAGGTGGTTAGGCAGAGGGTAGAGGTATATACCCTTGTGGGTTAGGGATGTAGATTGGGTTTGGTGCAATGGGCACCTATTGAGGGATTAACATAGGTTAGATAGGAGGTTTGGTTGGGTTGGTAGGCAAAGGATATGTGGTAACTTTGGTACTAACGGGTGGAAGGGTAGAAGGTATGGGGACCACCATGATCTAGAATGGAGTGGAGGTAGGTGGGTTAGAAATAGGAGGAAGGGTAGTGACACTAGTAGAGGGTACTCCCATGGTAAGTGGATTATTGGTACACAAAGGTTGGGTTGCTCCTATACTAGAAGGGTTGTTGGTTGGGGTGGAAGGTGTTTGGATGTTGGTTTTTTGGGTGGGATGGTTTTAGATGGTCGTATTGGTGGGATTATTGGTAGTTGAGGATGCTTGGGTGACCAAGGGTTGTGTGGAGATTTTGGAAATATAAGTGTTTCCCATAATATGGGATGGAAAGCCATAGGGTAGGTCAACAGGCAGAACCAAAGTAGGGGTACGATGGGATATAGTGTTAAGGTAATGTTGGAGGGCTATAAGGTTGTTATCCAAAAAGGTGGTGAAATCCATATCACCTTGGGAAATCATTTGAGGGATATTAGGACTTTCAAAAGGATGGGGAGAATTATCTACATGTGATACATACTCCATGGATGAGGGAGAAGAGGAAGATGGATGATTAGGAGGTGGATCCTAATTTTCTTGGTTTTTTAGTTGTTTCCTAGTTAAAACCATGTAGATAAGGAAAAGAGGAAGATACAAGCAATATAACAACTCAAACAAATAAAAGATAAGAAAAATTAAAGGAAACAAAACACACACTAAAAAGAGAATTAAATCCTAAGGTTCTTTTTAGTCTCTCTTAAGGTTTATGACTTAAGCTTTAAGAATTGTCTTTAGGTACTGAGCTTGTAGAGCAGGTACTAGAAAATAAGTCTATGGTTGGTTTTAGGTTGTGTTTAGGATCTCAAAGGGATCTATGTTAGAAATTAGTATGTGGCTTGATATTGGGGCCTACCCCATCACTTCACAGATCAAAGGGATAAGGGTATCAAGTGCTTATCTAAGATATACTTATTACCAAAGATTACACTCAACCAATGAACTAAGTTGGTTCTCCCCTTGGTGATGAAATCCAAGTAGGATAGCTGAGAAAGGTGATTTTTAGGTGACTAAATCCCATTCAGGCCTTATGTCAATGTTTTTATGCTTTGATTTAGTGTAAGTGGTTTGGTCTTGTGTGTGTGATAAGAGTGGAGATACTATTAATTCACTTGATTAATTAAGCTATGTGAGCTAAAATAAGTAAGCAAATAATGTATGCAGTCAATTTTAAGCCCAAAATGAAAATTTTATTTCATTATATGAGTATAAGACAAGAATAATAAAAACTTAGATGTAATTATGAACCCAAAAAAAGACTCAAGGGTCCCACCGAGCGTGCCAAAATGTTTCACTTAAATTTTTCTTTATTTTTTTAGAAGAAAATTGTAAAACCTAAAAGAAGGGTGAGGTTAGTAGAACCTGGATGTGGTTTGTGCTTTGTAATCTAGACGGTTGTAGATACTCTTCTTTGACTTGAGAGGAATGACCTGTAGACAAGAAATCACTAAAAAAATGGTTGGTTAGTTAGATAGTAGGGTGGATTTCCTAGAAATCTAGATCCAAGAAGCACAAGCTTCCTTGGAGGCTATCAATCCACACTTTTAAAAAATCAAGTTCTGAAAATAAAAGATAAATTAATTGCATGAATAACAAAATATATTGAAATCAAATACAAGAAGTGCTTGAAAGAGATGAATTTTCCTAATTATAACAATAGACAATTAGATATTAATACTAAATGAATTAGACATGGTTCAAAAAATAGGGACATGTTTTATGATTAGGTATAAAGTCAAAAGTGGGATTTGGTTAGCGTTTGATAGGTGGAATAATCTTGTTTTTGGAATTATCGCATAGTGACCATCGATGATTGGGTAAACTATCGATAGTTAGGTAACCATCGATGGTTGGGTACAAACCATCAGCAGTTAAGTGATCATCGATGGTTACTATCATATTTGGCTTAGGTGAGGGTAGGTCTAGTTAGGAAGGTGGATGAGTGGTTATAGGAGGTGGGTTTAGGCTAGAGGCTAGTTATGAGATAGAGAGGAATATTTAGGGCTATTTGGTTCTAAGGTTTGGCTGGGAGAGAAATAATTAATAAAAATAAATACTTAACTTTATTGTTGTTGATCTAAAAAATGTTGAGGTGTGTGGTTGAAAACTCATTATGGAGCTTAGAGAAATTCTTAGAAAGTGTTGGTGTCTTGGTTGTGATTGATGAATTATAGCATTTTTGTCTCTGTCACGTTCATTGTAAGCTTTCCTAGATTTGTCAAAAGAAGACTTATAAAAGTTCTAATATAAGAATCTTTGATAATTATTGATCCCCTTTTCACCACCTCCTCCTTTATTTATATAGAAGGAAGGGATAGGTGAAATAATAGGTTCAAAAAGAGGTTTAACATGGTGTCTTATTTTACTCTTAACATGCATAATTATGCAAGTGGTTAAGAATAAAAAATCAATATCGAGTTGAGCTGGAGTTAACCCTTAAGACGGTTAAAGGTTGACCATCAGTGGTTGAGTTAACCATTGGTAGTTAGGATTCGACCATTGGTTATCAATAGGATAAGGTTAGAATAGTCAAATTAAGTCATTATGACTTAGGTTTATGAGGTAATGGTCAGGAAGTGGTCCTAAGGGGGTCTCAAGATGGTCTAAGGGTTAGTGTGACATCTAGAACCATAATGCATGGTTTTTTAGTGTCTACACCTTGAACTTGGAGTTTCATCAACTCATTATCAATTTTCATTTCACCTCAGCTTGTGAACCTTTTGACTAAGCATTATTCCATCCCAAAATTTATTCCTTTATATGTATAGGCCTATGCATATAGTCAGTTCCTATGTAAGGTTTATACATGGAAGTTGGAGATCATTAATCCATTAATTCGTATGATGATGATGTGTACTATATAAATTTCAAGTGAATGTTTTATGAGTATATTATATATTTCTCCATTACCAAAACATCTTAAACATGAAACCTAGGCCACAAATATCCACCTACAAGTCTAGAGACATGTGGGTGGATGAAACACATCCAAGTAATTAGAGAGAGTGCATTTGAGCTTCATGTTCATTACCTTTGGATTATAAATTTTTCAATAATTCTCTCTCATTATTTCATTTCTAATTATTATTTGAGCCAAATTAAACCTCTATCCTATAGGAAACTATTCATGCATAGTGTCATGCTTCCATGCCTAAGAAACCTGGTTTCTCTTGAAGGATTATCCACAAAAGAATAATTATAAAGGAGAGGTCACATGAATAATTATATAATGAAGGTTTTTCTATGAAAAATATATTACCTATAAACTTTTGAAGGTATTACCACTTCAACCCAACCAAAACACTTGCAGTAGAGATGACATGATCCACACACTTGAGACACTTTTCTCCTTGATGATGTCACTTCATGAAGTTGAGTTGGTTGATTAAAATAGAATTTAAATGAATATTTTGACCTCTTAAAACATCCCAAAAAACCATTCTTCGCCATCAAACTCTGAGGTGAAAAAATAGAAGCAACATTAGACCTTACTTGAATGGACAAGGCATAATGACCTCCTTGTAGTCTTAACAATCGCTCATAAAGGATGGGTAACAAATATGAAAAATAATGACACTAAATTGAATATAATTATGACCCCTAACATTTACCAAAGTTTTATCTTTCAAATTTCTCTCTCCTAACCATACCATGCATTTGAATTTTGCCTTTCAAAACTTGTGAAGGCACTGATGGAGGAAAGAGAAAGAGTTGTTTGATATTTTATGACTTGAAACTTGATCCCAATATTTAAACTAACCCATGGAATCCAAATAGACTCTTTTAAACCATTTTCACCTATAAATTTATCTTATAAGGTTGTACAAGTGCTTTTAAAGGAGTATTTTCCTTAATTCAAGCGTTAAACTATAAATTTGTCAATCCCTGACCATATCTGACCCATATCTAACATCAAGTATGATATGAAACTTATTTAAACATTTTAATTTGATATTGATACGTAAAAATCCTCCAAATTAGCCAAAAATGTGAACAAAATAACTTTATAGTGCATAAGAACATAATAAGAGGCTAATACATGATAATATGACCTTAAAGACACAAATATAACCTCATTTAATGAATCCAAACCATGTCATGACCTTTACCACATTTTAAGACACCATGAATCATAAATTAACCTTAATACTATACAAGTACATGAGACCAAACCTTCGACAAAGCTAGTCAAAGACCAAAATGACCACATAAAGACCATTAAAACACCATTACAAGACTATTGCAAGACCATATACAAGTTGTAATAACCCTATGAAAAGTTTCAACCTATAGGGGTTGACCATTTTGAATTGGGGTCAAATTGGTAATTCACAGGGGTAACATGCCTTCAATGTTGATAGATTAGTGGCCTTATCCTCCCATTAGGAAATGGAGTCACTTTTATGCTGAAAATTGAAACTGACATGCCTCAAGAAAACTCAAACTCACGCCAATCTACACAACAATAAGTAAACACACTATTTCAAAAAAAATTATTGAAAACACAATAGAAAACACATAAAACAACACACCTAACCTATTATTTACAAACCTCAAAACAATTTTGAGGTTATGAGACAACTCTTCTTGGTTCAACTAGGGTAAAAACTAATATCAAGAGTCATAACCATTTCATGAGAAAAAACCATCATATGATGATTATTTTTTAATGAAAACTTGTTTGTGAAGGTGATCAAATGACTTACCATTATTAAATCCTCTACTAGCTACAAGTACATCACTTGAGACTCCTTTGAATGAATTTTTTAGATATCCTTAAGGCATGTTGGACATTACAACCTATTTAGTCTCTTTCATGCTCATTTGGCACTTCTCAATCTATTCTTTAGGGATCATTTTACCTTTCCCAAATTCACCTTAATTTGAGATATGATATGTTTGATGTCTATGTAGACACTTGAAAACCACACAAAGTGTTTCTAGTCAACAAGTACCCCAGACCCCCTCGAACCATTTCTTAAGTTCTCAACTACCAACCATAAAGGTAAAAGGCTAATTATAGTCATTTTTAATCCTTTATCCCCAACCACTGATGGTCAACCCTTGACCACTGATAATTGACCCTAACCATCGAAGGTCACATAAGGCTACTTCAAATAACATAATCAAAAGAGTTAATTGCAACTCAACTACAACTCACTCTTTGCATGATTAATCCATGATAGTTTACATGAGCAATGCATGTTGGACTAGCTTATTTTTACTATTTGTTATCCTCCTTGATTTCAATGCTTCTTTTCTTTATATTAAGATATGAAGAGAATAAAAGGAGGTTGAATTAATTTTTTTCTAGAAGAGATATTCTTACTCTCGAGAAAATCAAAAAGCTTCCCAATAAACTAGGAACTAGGCTAGAGATCTAAGGAACTTCTGAAACTCATTAGAAAGAGAAAGGATACTATTACTCTACAAACATCTCTCTAGAATCTACAACAAATTTTATCCAACTTCTGCATTCTTTAGACTAGCAACATCTGAAAGATAAGTATATGTATTCTTTTATCAAAATTTCAATAATTAGCTCCATTTGTTTCATTCCTCTTTATTCCCCTTTCACCTTATTTTCCTATCTTAGAGTTTTTCAACTCCAGACACCACCTAATCACCCAACCAAACCACCCACAATTTTTTTCAATTACCCAAATGCCCAACTTTTGAAATAGATATCCCTAAGCAATACCTTTTATCTTAAAACCAACATTCAACCCAAAATAAACCTCTAGAACCCCTCTATAACCTCCCTAATAAACTTCTTTTCCCAAACCTGAATCCATAGTAATTACTAACAGTTAGCCCTAACTATTGAAGGTCACCTAACACTGATTGTCACCTAATTATTGATGATCACCTAACTATCGATGGTTGCCTAACCTCCAATGGTTGCCTAACTAATAATGGTCATTGTGTGTCTTTCATAACAACAAGTTGATTTGACACATCTACCCACACCCAAATTTCACTCTCTAAGTTTTTGTTTCATCACAAAATTTCAACTTATTTTTTGAATCAAGTTGGATTAACTTAACATTAGGATTCAATCATTTATTGCTATTTTCATTCAAAATCACTTGTTGCTCTCTAAGCATTTCTTATATTTAATTATAGTATCTTCTATTATTTCATGCAGTCATCTATTTTTATCATATTATAACTTAAGTGTTTTAAAAGTGTGGATTGATAGCCTCCAAAGGAAGCTTGTACTTCTTAGATCCAGCTCACACTAGGCGATCTACCCTACTATCTCACTAATTGATCATTTTACTATAATGATTTCTTATTTTTAGGTCATCCTCCAGAAACAAAGAGGAGTATCTAAAATCATCTAGATTCATGTATGCACAACATATCGAGGTTCTACTAACCTTAACCTTATTTGAGGTTTCACAACTTTCCTCTAAGAAAATAAAGCAAATTTTTTGTGAAACATTCAGGGACGCCCAATGGGACCCTTGATATTTTTATTGGGTTAATAGCTATAGTACATTTAGTTACATTAAATAAGAGTCAACAATTGCATTATTTTCTAAAAATTAAACGTTCCTTATTTCCTTTCTTCCTTTCCGAAATGTAAGTTCTAGTTTCATTTCCTTTCTTAGAAAAAAGTAAAAATTGTCTTGTTTTGCTTTCACTTCTGAAAATCAAAAAGTACTCATTCTAGACCTAGGATTTACATCATCATCTAGGTGAATTTTGGTTATTTTTATGTTCATTTGAACAGATATCAAAATTTTCTTTTGGATTAAAATTAACTTTGCATCCATTGTTTGCTTGTGTTGATTAGCTCAAACAGATTAATTTAACTAAGTAAATTAATCATAGTCTCACTTCTCTACACACACAAGACCAAACCAAACATTAAATTAAACATAAAAACATTAACATAAGACTTTATTGGGATTTAATCACCTAGAAATCACCTTTCCTCAGCTATCCTACTTGGATTTTGCCACCAAGGGAAGAGTCAACGTAATTTAATTGCTAAGTATAATCTCTAGCAACTCAATATATTTTGGCTAAGCACCTGATACCCTTATCATTGTGGTGTATGAAGTGAGGGGTTAGGCCCTAATATCAATCCATATACCAAGTTATAGTATAGATATTAAGAAAATTTAACTACCTAAAACCATCCTTAGATATCTTCTTCTAGTACTCATTCTACAAACCTAAGTTAGACCTTCATAACTTATTTGAAATTGAGGCATAAGCCTGAAGAGAGATAATAAAGTATCCTAGGATTTTAATGCATTTTAGTGTATGCATTGTTTTCCTTGATATATTTTTATTTTGATTGCTTTTCTTTTGAGTTGTGAGATCTTTTGTATCTTCTTTTTTCCCTTCCTTGCATGGTTATCACTAGACAACAATTAATAAACCAAGTAAATCAGGATCAACCTCCCAACCACCCATCTTCCTCTTATTCTTCATCCATGGAGTACATCTTATATTTAGAGAACTCTCCCCATACTTTTAGAAGTCCTAGTATCCCTTAGATGGTTTCCAAAAGTGATGTAGATTTCTCCACCTTTCATAATAATAACCCCATAGCCCTCCAACATTACCTTAACACCATATCCCACCATACCCTTGCTTCAGTTCCACCTATTGATCCAACCTATGTTATGCCATCCCATATTATGAGTAGTACCTCTATTCCCACCATTTCCGCATAACCCTTAGTCAATCAAGCATCCTCTTCTACCAATAATCCCACCAATACTACCATCCAAAACCAACCAACCCAACCAACCAACCAACACCCAAATGCCTTCCACCCCAACCAATAACTCTTCTAGTATAGAAGAAACCCAACATTTGGGTACCTATACTCCACTTACCATTGGAGTACCCTCTACTATCATTTCCACCCTTCTTCTTATTTCCAACCCACAAACCTCCACTCCATTCAAAGCTTGGTGGTTTCCATACCTTCTACCCTTCCATCCATTAGTACCAAGGTTAACACCCATCCTCAACATATCAATGCAACCACACCTCCAATCTAACCCATGTTAATTACTCAACAAATGCCCATTGAACCCAACCCAATCTATATTCCTAACTCACAAGGGTATATAGCTCCATCTTCTACCCTACCTCTTGTATCCACTTACCCATACATGACATCCTCCCAACCACCCATGTCCACATACTAATATTTGACAACCTCCCAACCTTCCACTAGCTACCCTTATGTTGTACCTACCCAAACCCAATAAAATTTACCCTATAACTATGGGGGTACATAACCGCAAATGGATCTAGTTAAGATGTTAATGAATAATATGACCAATTTGGAGTCATCTATTTTTAGTTTCCTTAACTTGTTATCATATGATCAAATTTTACAATGAACCAATTCATCCATCTGTCCCAATCTGATCTTATCCTCCTCAATGAGAACTTCCAAAATTTTCAAAATTTTAGAGCAAGGAAGATCCTGAGTAACATATTAGAGCATTTAGGCACTCTTTTTATTTGATTGTTTATGATGATGGTCTCCTTCTCTGTGTGTTTCCCATGTCCTATCCGATCTAGCATTAGATTGGTATAGTGATATTACTAGTCACTCCCTATTTTATTTTGCCCAATTAGCTTAAACCTTCTTAGATCATTTTTCCATAAATATATCTAAGTTTCCATTACTGACTTCTACTCTATTCAACAATTTAAGGATGATTTGATTTCCAATTTTGTGGCCCATTGGAGAAGTTTGATAAACTAACTCTCTTTCTCTTTGCCCCAAATTGAGTTGATTGAGATTTTCTCTCAAGATTGTGCCAAACATATTTCCTCCACTCTGTATGTTCAAAATTTCAATACCTTTGATGAAGCTTTTACCATGGCATGGAAATTGAAGATTAGAGCCATTAATGAGGGGAAGCTAAAATTGAGAAACAAGAACTCTAGTTTCAAATCAAATGAAAATTACTCCTCTAAAACCAAAAACCACTCCAATACTAAAACCAAAAATAAGGGAACCATGAATGAATTTGTCCTTAAAACCACCCCTCCTCCAATTGTTAACCAACCCAACATTTCTAATTCTTCCAACCAGAATACTTGAAATCAAAACCATAACAACCAAAAGCAATACACTCCACTAAGGGAGTCGTACACTTCAATATTGGAATTTTTTTTGAAAGCAAACATCATACAATTTCCCCCAATTAAACCCCCATAACAATTTGATTCCTCTCATCCTACACCTATTTGGTATAAGGAGAATGGATTGTGTGCCTACCGCCATGTCATTGGACATGATGTTAGTAGATGTAATACTTTCAAAAACATTATCTAAGGCTTGATTGACAAGGGGGAACTTGTGCTAGATAATCATAATGCACTATGAAATTAGTCACTTGACATATTTAGACAACCTTTTACCAACCATGCCCCTTCCACAAACAATGAAAATAATAGAGCAGAACCCTCTCACAACTATGACATCCATACTATTAATATGATTCTTAGTAAACTCATTGTTGAGGAAACCATTGGCCAAACCACTTCTTCTTCCCCTCCACTTATTAAGGTAGTGGAGTCACCTTATATTCCTTTAGAAAATAAAATAAAGGAAGTAATTTTTCCCCTTTCTCCACTTGTTGAGGTAGTGGAGCTACCAACCTCTCTTTTGGGAGACATACCAAAATAGGTAGATATTACCACCATGCCTTTTTCTTCCATCGTAGAGGAATCCAATCTTCTTTTGGAAAGCATTCCTAAGGAATAGGTCACTTTATTTACCCCTCCCATGGAGGAATCACCTTCCTAAACATCAGAGTCTTTCATTAAGGAAAAGGACAAGGTAATTTTTCCCCTCTCTCAACCCATGGGTTTCTCCTTCGAGACTAATATCGAAGGAACCAAACCTATCTATAAGCCTTTTTATAGAGTGGTTCAAAACATGGAGTACCTATCCCAACCTAACATAGAGTGTGCCAAATTTTGGCACCATCTTAGGCTCCCTTATCCATTCAAGAAAAAATAATCAACCATACCATTGTCAACCTGACCTTCCACTTCCATTAGTGAACCCACCATCACCCCAACCAAACTAATAGACACCTATACCTCTCAAACCATAGTTGAACTAACCAAATCTACTCCACCCAAATTAATTGAAGCACCTTATACCATCCCAATAAAGCCCATAAAAAACTTAGGCATGATCCCTACTTAGAGCCTTACTCACCCTCTATTAAATTTATATTTGGCACCACCTATCCTACCAAAGAAACCCCGCACTAATCCAACCAAAAAAGTGGATCCACCTAGGGTCTTAAAACCCAAAACATTGTCACCCATTTTTACCTTACCTTCAATTTTAAGACCACATCCTTCTTCCATCTTAGAACCTCATCCTTCCATGAAGAAGGCATGTCTCCCAAAGATTACCCAAGCCTATCTTCCTCTTTTGTATAGACCTTTACCTATTCCTTCTATGTCTTTTACCTCTAAACCCTTCACCACCAAACATTCCACTTCTAACTCTTCCATCTCCAATCCATCCACTACCAAATCTTCTATTCCCAAGTATTCTACGTCAAAACCATCTACCTCTACACCTTTCTCCTCCAAACCATTAAAACCCAAGAAAATTACTCCAAAAACACCTACCAAGAATATTCCACCACCCAAAAATCCCATTTCAAATCCTACTCCTAAGAAGGCTTTCACTTTAAAATCCAAAGCCAAAACCCTAAAACCCTTATCACCTTTGATTGAGTCTTACTCAACCATATTAAAAATATTATTGAAATATTCATGCTTAACTTTGCCTCCTAGAAAACCATTTGACCCCCACGGTCCTAAGCCATCCTAATTTAATGACAATCTAATTTGATCTTACCATAGGGTGTCAGGACATGATATAGAGAACTGCAAAGCTCTCCAAGTCCTAGTCCATTAGCTATGTGTTGACGATGACATATTATTAGAAGATATCCCATGAACCCACCACCACTCCAAGAACTAAAAGCAACCACCCAAAACTTGTCTAGTCCCACACTTTTAGCTAAGAGTGAGGAGGAACTGAAGCAATCCTCTATCCCAACTCTTCCCCATATCCATACCATCCATGTGGTCACATGATCACAATCCCAACAAAAGGATAAAGGGAAGGAAAAGGTGTCCATTATATAAACATATCCTTCTTCCACCACCTAATCACCCAACCAAACCCAAACACCCTTACCTTCACCCAAACCTAATGTGCCAATCTTAGGTACCTCTTAATTTAACCCTTTCGAGTCAATCCAAAGAGTAATTATAAAGAAACTTCACCAAAAACTAGTAAAGATGAGTTTATATGAACTGATCAATACCTTAACCCATCACTTCCAGGTGATGATAGAGGCTTTTTAGGCCATAGAGGTTTAACCAAAATATCCACAACTTCTAGCAGCCTTTATCAAAGCCCTTCAACTTTCCACCTTTGTTACCTTTAAGTATTCAAAAATACCCTCCATTCATCCCCAAGATCTAGATGCTCCTCTCTTCATTACCACATATATCAACCAAAACCACATCAAAAGGGTTATGATTGATGAAAGAGATAGCATCAACATTATCTCCTCCTATGCATATGACCAGCTAAAATTATCAAAGAACATTATGTCAAAAACCACAATAGTGATTTGTTCCTTCAATGACACTATGGAAAAAACTCTAGGAACTTCCATCCTCCACATTCATTTAGGACCTCATACACCTTTTTAAATATTCTAAATGGTAGAAGACAAGTTATAGTATAATTTTTTGCTTAGATGCCCTTGGATCCATTCCATGAATTTTGTGGCATCTACCCTACATCAGTGCATCAATTTTGAACATGAGGGTCAAGTAGTTATCATACAAGCTAACCCATGTCCTTTTACATCATGCAACATGATGTATCAGTCAAATGATGTTCTCCTCCTCCCACCCACCAAGCCTTCACCAACTAATGATGCCTCCACCTATTTTACCAAAAAAGCCTCAACTATCTCATCCATCCCTTCTACCCAAATCCCCATGAAATAACCCTTGGAATAAATATTCCAACATCTCTCACTTGGGGAGTATCACCTTTTGGCATTAGATGCCTTTCTTACTCCCTAGGAGTATGAGAACCTTGATCAAAACCTAGGTTACAATCCCAATATTAGAACCACTATCCCTTTTAGACCTTCCAATCTCTAAATTACTCTTGTCTATGGGGAACTTAATCATCTACTGGCTACCTCCTTGACCTTCTCTTCTCCCTAGCCATTCACCCCTGAGTTATCTTATCTAGATATACTAGAGTGTTCCAAGACATACCTCCATAGGTGTGTTTGGAATGGATTCAATCTAGGATGTTACAAGCATAGAACACACAAGTTACTTCCATGTAAGACCTAAAAGCCTCTTGAGATATTTGGTCTCATATTCACTTCATCTAAAGATCCAACCAATTCACCTCCCATTACCATCATTGATGAGGAAATCCAATCCTTACTACCCACTTCACCATCAAAATATAAGTATTTTGACATCATCCCCCCTAAATGTTTTTTTCATGAACATTCTTAGCCTTAGACCCCTAACTTATCAAAATTATGGAGAAACTATAACCATTCCTCTATCTCATCTTGAGATGGTAGAAGATGACTCTCCTATCATTAATACCATTTGGTATTAGAATGACAATTCCCTTCTTGCATATATTGGTGTAGAATATTCCTCTATCCACAAATCCCTCCCTCCTGAGACTTCAACCATGTTAAATTAATCCACCATGGATGTCAACTTGGGTACTTAAGATAACCCACACATTGTCAAAATCAGTCAATTGATAGATTCCTTGGAGCTTCAAGATTTTCCCTCTTTCTTATGATATTGTATCATAGCATTTGCTTGGTATTATAGTGACATGATAGGAATTGACCCTTCCATCATTACCTATAATATTAGTAATACCTATGATGTTAAACCTATCGATAAAAATCTTCATTGAATGCACCCTTGCATAGCCCTTCTCATCAAAGAAGAGCTTCAATGCCTCATGTCCATAATTTCATCCAACCCATTAAATATCCCTAATGGATATAAAATTGCATCCCTATCACTAAATAAATAGGGAAAATTCATATTTTTGTATACTTCTATGACCTTAACCTTGATTTCCTAAAAGATGACTTTTCTTTGCCAAACATTGACTAGCTTGTTGATCTTACAGTTGGTCATGAGATGCTATTTATTATGGATGGTTTATCAAGCTATAATAAGATCTTGATTGGCCCTAAAGATCAACACAAAATTTATTTTATCACCCCTTGGGTAAATTTCAACTATAAGGTCATGCATTTGGTCTAAAAAATGCTAGTGTAACCTAGCAATGTGTTATGACCTACATCTTTCATGACCTTAGTCATAAAATCATAGAAGACTATGTCATGACCTTCTTGGGAAATACAAATGTCATAAAGATAATTTGGAATTTTTTGATATTATCTTTGAATGCCTCATCCATTACCATGTTTGTCTTAACCTCAAGAAGTCTATTATCGATTCTTATCAGGAAAACTCCTTGGCTTTATCATCTCTCTTTGAGGAATCAAAGTCAGTCCTACCAAAATAAAATTAATCTTAAACATTCCTCCTACCACCCACCTCAAGAAACTCTATAGTTTTTATGGGAAGATCCAATCCATTTATCACTTTATCTCTCAGATTTCTAATCAATGCCAAACTTTCCACCACCTTCTAAAAAAATATGTATCTTTTAAGTGGAACAAAGACTATCAAAAGGCCTTTAATTCACTTAAATAGTACCTTATTTATCCACCCATCCTCATTCCTCCCAAAGAAGATCAACCTTTTTACCTTATTTTTTTCAATCAACCAATCCTTAGGGTTAATGCTAGCACATTGAGATGAGAAACATAAAGAGCAAGCCATCTACTATATAAGTTGAACACTTATAGAGTATGAGACTCGGTACACCCATACTAAAAAACTTTTCCTCACCTTGGTATTCATGGCCTCCAAACTCCACCACTACCTTCTCAACCACAAGACCTATGTCATAACCAATATCGACCCACTCAATTATATGAACTCCAAGCCATACCAAAACTAGTGTATGGCTAAGTGGCTCATGCTCTTAGCTAAGTTAGACCTTGAGTTACTCTATCAAAAGTCAAAAAAAGGGAAATTAATTTACAAATAATTGGCTAAATCACCCTTAATAGATAACCAACCATTTCCCCTTGAGTTTACGGATGAGTTTATCACAACCCTTTTTCAAGTGGACATCACTTATCAAATGACCATTTTTTTTATGGATCAAAATGTCAACATGGTGGGGGATCCAGTATCATCCTTATTCCCCTTGATCCTAAACCTCTTCCTTTATCCTTAAAACTTGACTTTGATTGTACTAATAACATGGATGAGTATGAAACCCTATTGATAGATATCTAAAGCACTTTAGCCTTGGGAGTCAAGACGATCAGTGTTTTTGGTGACTCTTAACTAATGGTCAATCAAATCAATGGTTATTATCAATGTAAGAATTATGTTTTGAAAAAGTACAAATAACTAGTTGAGGTTCTCTTGGTATCATTTGAATAGTATTGTATCCAAACTATTTTATAATCTATGAACAAGTTTATTGACACAATGGCTTCCCTTACTTCCCAGATCTCATCCACACTTTTAGACTCTAATCTATTTATCAGTATATATCATCTTTAAAAACCTTCTTATACCAAATCTAACCCTCTTTCTATTTATAGTGTGGAAAAATACCCATCTAATCTTTGGTATAAGTAAATATTTGACTATCTCAACCTTGCCATCATCCCTTTTGATCTTTCTAGGAATGGTTGAAGAGTGTTCATTTAGAGTACCTCTCATTACACCATACAAAGGGGAATCCCTTACAATCATGAAATCAATGGCCTTTTTTCCACTACCTACATAACCATAAGATCTCTCATGCTATCAAGGAAATGCATGATGGGGTTTATGGAGGACACTTTAGTGGCCTAGCTATCGCTAAACATATCCTTCACCTTGGCTACTATTATCCCACCCTTAACCAAGACTATTGTGATTATGTAAATAAGTGTGTTAAATGTCAACAACATGTCAATTTACATCATTATCCTATCCATAATCTCAAATTATCCAAGTATTTTTGGCCTTTCTCACATTGGGGATTGGATCTTATTGGTGAAATTAACCCCCATTCTTCATAGTGACATCATTATATCATCACTGTGATATAATATTTCACCAAATGGGTGGAGGATATTCCTCTCATCTTAACTAAAGTTGAAAATATTGTCAATTTTATCAACCATCATATTATCTACCATTTTGGTGTTTCTCACAGGATAATCACTGATAATGGTAAATATTTTAAGAATAAATTTTTTTAAGGTTTTTGGGACACATTTGGAATTAAGTCAATTTCATCCTCACCCTATCATACACAAGATAATTGATATGTGGAAGCTTCTAACAAAACTCTTCAAAAAATGCTAACTAAAATGGTTAATGCATCTAATCAGGGTTAGCATTTGCATATCCCCTTTGCCCTATGGGCATATCATACTATAATTTAAACCCTTATGGGTGATACCACTTTATCTCTCATATTTGGTGTAAAGGTTTTCTTGCTTCTCAAAGTCCAAATTCCCTCTCTTTCCATATCTCTACAATATATCATTTCTAAAGGTGATTATCATCAAGAACATTTAGCCCAACTTGAGCTCCTTGATGGGCATCATTTAGATATGCTTAACCATATTTACGTCTATCAATAATAAATAAAGTGTGCCTATAACAAGCACATAAGAGAATGAGAATTCAACATCAGAGACATTATCTTAAAGGATAATCATCACGTAACCAATATGGAGAAAAGTAAATGTGGTAAGTTTTCTTTCAATTGGCTTGGAACGTATATCATAACACATAATTATGGATTGGGAGCTTATTGGTTATCTTATCTTGAAGGTAAACCAAATATTGATCCTCTTAATGCTTCACATCTACATCCTTTATTTTGTTAAATAGGATCAAACTCACCTTCTGTCTAACTTAATCTCATCTCTTGATTTATAAGATTTTGCCTTTCACCCCATAATTTGATGACTATCGATTGAAACATCAAATAATTTGATTTTATATCATAGTTGTAGCCTTAATCTTAAATATGGGTACCATGGCTCTACCCATGGCATGATTCTCATGGATACTTTTCATCCCTAATAGGATGGAATTCCATGGTCATTGTCCCTCAATGAATCCTCTCACCCACTATATTAACCTTCTTGTGCTTTAGTTTTACCTTCATAAAGGTACATGTTTTAGCATATATTTGGAAGTCTATGTCATTAAAAGTAAAAAAATTAACAACCATCTCTCCTATGGGTCATCTCTAGCATTAGCAAACTACTCTGTTGAAGGATAACTATCAAAATACATCAAAATGGCTAATATAAGTTGGACTATTCCATTGAAAGACAAATATCTCAAAGCCTAAAGAAAGTCTCAAAAGGCTTATACCACTCCCTTGAAGGATGGATAAGTAAATGCATTTGTCAAAAAATAATAATTTCTTTGGATCTTCTCACATTGTTCATTTTCCCAGATTAATAATAAAATATCAAAAGACCCATTATTTGGAAGTCACAATCGTATTTTACAAGTATACTTCTTACATCGATCAGACTACACCCTATATGACATAGACTTGTTTATAATGGATCTTTATCAAACTACAGAAGATTTAAATCTCACCTCACACAAAGGTTCCTTTATCATCCATCTCCCCTTTTATACCCTCTATGAAAAAAGGGATTTTAAGCTTACTTGAAACTATGTGACCAAGCACCTTTTTAACCAACCAATAAATGCCAATGTGAAGAATGTGATGGGATTATGTTCATAATCCAATCTATCTTTATTTTGTCTTGGTCCTTGCCAATGAAAGATCATCTTGTCCTCTTCTTCTTTCTCATACATGTTGCTACATTCATTAAAACTTTGTTTCTTGATTATTTTATCATTTTTTTGTCTTTTCTCACATATTGTTTTATTTTATTAAAGGTAAATTTTGATTTTAAAGGGACCCTACCCATACAATAGGATAACACTTCTAGATAAACATGAGCCACAAGAAAGCCTAGCTTCCAAAACAACTAAAGAAACCCAAAATAATATTAATAGAAAAAAGACAATAGAGACATAGCAAAAAAACAACACTCACATATGGTTTTACTATCCAAACTCAATCTATGTGTTTTTACAACTAATCAACCTTCATCTAATTCAATACAATTCATTAAACAACATTTACATAAACATTTGCTTTAACCTTTTTTATTTAAGTGTTTTTACCATAAAAACATTTTAATAAATTATCCATCTCATATATCAAAATCATCTCATCTCTCTAAAAAACCAATCACATCTCATTAATCACCATCTTTTATCACATTTGTAACCATTTATAAAATAATGAGTGATCACATATGATCCATCACATGTCTATATAGATAAAGGAGAACATATATTCATTCATTTGAAAACATTTATATCATTTACTTAAAGCGTATATCTCCTAAATTCTAATCACAACATCATATCATAAGCAACATCATCGCATCCTAACCATAAATACAAGAAATAATCATAATCATAAACCACATCCATAAAAATATTCACATCATGAACATATATAACATCAAAAGAAATGACCACAATCATAAACCACATCCATAAAATCATAATCACATCATGCACTCATAAATCATTCATAATCATATATATAACATCATGTCTATGTCTCTCATAAAATCATTTACATCTCACTACATTAGCTTGTAGGCCGGTATCAAAATCGTATACTACATCAAAATGGGAGTCTCATAGGAGCCTAAGGTAGAGGAGCACTACTTCTCTTTGGGGTCTACCTATCTCCAAAATATATTTGTACACCTACAAATACTACCCACTAACCTAGTGTCATATTGCTAACTCTCGTAGTGACCAAGGCTTTGTACTCACCATATCAAGTCTCATCAGGAAGCTATCTGAAGACCAATGCCTTGTAATATTTGAGCTCTTCCACAGTGACCACATATCTCTCCAAAGGAATGTTCCTTGAAGCTCCTATAAGTGTTGGTTCCTACCCTCCTACCTATCTAAGGGCATTTCTTTATTTTGTAACCAAGGCTAGCTAACCCATAGCCTGATCCCTCTATTGTGTTAGAGTGGCCACCTAACCCTGAGTCATATCTCTCTTAAGGGTTACTATTGATAGAGTTAGCTATGTTGTTCCTAGTGCTACCATGGCTTGGTATCTCTTTTTAATAAGTGTCTACTTGTTAGGGTCATCCACATCCATCTTATCCCTACCTCCCTCTTCCATATCAACATATATGACCTACTACCTAGCCTATCCACCATCAACTCTGAACACTACAACCTCATAGTGTGCCTAGAACCATACTTTGTAGTCCTCAGTGACACATGTATCATTAATGTCTTCCCTCACTAGTAGCAACTCATGATCGATATACTCATCATCTAGCTTTGGAATAGGTAGGATAAACTTCACATCCTCCCTACTATACTTCAAAAAATCATCTATAACATCCTACACTAGCCTAAACTATCTTATCACCTTGTCAAAAGTAATTAACTCTACCTCATGATCTTGTCTACCATAAACCCACCTATAACTCTTTAGTGATAATATCTATCTCATATGACCTACACATGCAATAAATTGGGTATATGGCCTCTAAATGACCTCCCCATCAACCAATGCCTCTAGTTTATCCCTGAACCACTCTAGGTCTCATGCTCCTCCCCCTAGTGGTGTGAGAGTGTAATCATACCTCCATTGCATAAAGATAACTCTGAAGTCCATCTTAACCCATTCATGCCATAAAAATCTACCTAATCAAAGAACCTTAATGTACTTGTATGCCTTGAAATACATCACAAATCTGACACTGATGCCATACTACCTGTGTAACCTATAGCCCCAAAGATCCTATTAGATTTGTATTAGTAAAATTGGAGCCAAAGCATACATTGTTTAGTCCATAATCATAACTACTAGAACACTTAATAATAAAGAGGGAAATATGACACTACTTAAGTTTGGTAGTGCATAATAGGTCATAGCCATCATAATCATCATGACAACCCATCTCGCCCCTTATCCATATGATACAAAGGTGTATAATGGAGGCCTCCTATATTCCACCTCACATGCACCAATTCCTCTCTGAACAACACATCTATGAGCTAATCTCACTCCTCACCATTGATGTGCTCTATCAACTCACCTCATATTGGTAGCCTCAAAATTTGGTAGAAGTCCTCTAGTAGGATGGTAATCTCTCTAGTCGGTAGTAATAATGTGTTGGTGGCTAGGTCCCATATCTTGATGAGGGTCACCAACATAACCACATCTCTAGGCACATGTTGATATTATATGACGCTTCTTAGGCCCACTATTGTCATGTGCTCCCACTCCTAGTCTGTCATTACCCTATGGACCTGATCTAGGAGCTGAGGCAATCAATCCCAAACTTATAGTTGCTCCCTCACCTGTAAGGTTAGATGTGTGCCTTAGTTTACTTTAGTTTATTTTACCTTTCCCTATTCACCTCATATACATAAACACTCACATAATTCTACCTAAACCAAACCTTACCCTTAAGCCTATCCCATTTTACCCATTCACCCTACCCCCTACCTTAGCATATTTTACCTCATTTTTATAAAACTTACCTAATCATACCTAAAATACATCATACCTTAACCCTATCTTACTACACCCCATCTACCATCATACCCAACCTTCAAGATATTAAAACCCTTAACCCAAACCCTCAACCTATTCCTTGTACCCCTCTTTTAACCCTCTTCTAACTCTTTCCTCAAACCACCAATGGTTGAGTATCGACTAGAAATGGTTCCTTAATGAATCATCATTATTCGACCCTTGACTACTCATGGTTAGGTATTGGACTACTGATAGTCTACATATTTACCATTTGATAGTTGTTTATTAATTAGTGATAGTCGATAGCAACCATTGATGGTCATTATGTGGTGACCATCGGTGATCTAACCATAAGTCTAACCTACCAAACTCTCAAAATCATCAACAAAACCACTTATTATCCTACCTCAACATTCTAATCTACTCCCCTACCCTCTCTCCCTCATAATTTTTCCTCTTCCTCTAATAAATTCTTGGTTAAAACTCACAACCCCCTAATTTCCAAACCATACCCACATAATAACAAGAAACAACAAAGAAACAAAACCAAAAAATACAAATTTAAGTGCATCACCTACCTCATTACTTAACCTCCATCATGGTGGATCCCTCAAAACCACCACCACCACTCAACCTCTACCTTGATACATCCTTGCTAGTTATCCACTATTCTAGTTGACCTCAATCAAAAATCCACATCGATCTAACCTAGGTCAAACTCACCTCACTAATCAAGCATGAGACTTAAGGATTAAATGCTCTATCATTTTTTCCAAGGTCAAAGGGAGGCACCATAGGTTGATATCCAATTAATAGATAAGACACATTTTGAATATTTTAACCATCATGGGCCTTTATTTTTAGGGCTTATGTATTAATTTCTAATGATCACTATCAATATCTAACAATCAACCTTGACTATCGATGGTCACCCCTTTCAAGATTTTCCCCACTTAGCCTAACTTTTACCTTTTCAACTCCTCATTACAAAATAACTTTTACCCACCAAACCTCACCTTGGTCATTTTAGTCCACCTTTCACACTTTTTGTGATGACCTACCCTTGGTCATTTTAATTGTATTGATTACCTTTCCATTTTTTATGAACTTGCACTAATTTTTGTCCACCAACCATTTAGGTGCCTCAGAGTATGGCCCCTCATGGTCCTGACACCTAAAACCATTTTATTCTCTCAATATCACATCCTACCTTGGCTACCTATGATTACATTGACCTTAACTAGGAGACTTGAGTTTATAGGTGCTAACCAAAATGCACACATTGTTAATAAACCTAGTTACCTTGTCACTTATTCTTCTCATTTAATCTTGTTTTACACCCTACCTTAATTATGTCAACTTAGTCTATGTATAATCTATGATATCACACTTATTCATATTCTTTGTGCCTATTAGCACTTCAATAGCCAATGACTTAACATACCTACTTTACACATTTTTAACAATAATTTATCTACTTATCAAACTCATACTTGACTTTGTTTCACCTCATCAATTCCCATTTTGAGGGGGAACACCTCCTCCCATTATTAGGGTATCCAACCTTTTACCAACTTCTCCATTTTTTATTTTGTATCTTGTTAACATAAACTACACAATAAAAAGAGGCAAAATGTATACTCTTAAAAATTATGCAATGCATTTCTAGTCATCAAGTACCACATGACCCCCTCATACCATTTCCTAACTTCTCAACTACTAACCATAAGGGAAAAAGGCTAATTGTAGTCATTTTTAATCATTTCTCCCTATTCATTGATAGTCAACCCTTAACTATTGATGGTTAACCCTAACCATTGATGGTCACATAATGCTACTTTAAATAGCATGATCAAAGGAGTTAACTATAACTCAGCTATATCTCACTCTTTGCATGATCAATCCATGATAGTCCACATGAGTAATGCATGTTGGACTAGCTGATTTGAACTCTTTTTTATCCTCCTTGATTTTAACACTTCTTTTCTTTATATTAATATATGAATAGAAGAAAATGAGGTTGAATTGATTTTCTTCTACAAGAGATATTCTTACTCTTGGGAAAATCAAAAATCTTCCTAGAAAACTAGGAACTAGGCTAGATATCTTGGAAACTTATGCAACTCATTAGCCAAGATACTATTACACTACAGACATCACTCCAAGATCTACAGTACCTTTCATCCAACATCTACATTCCTCAAACAAGAAACATCTAAAAGCTAAGTATATGTATTTTCTTATCAAGATTCTAGTAATTTGCTCCATTTGTTTCATTCCTATTTATTCCCATTTCACCTTAGTTTCCTATGTTGGAGTTTTATAATTACAAACAACACCCAATCACCCAACCAAACTACCAACAACCTATTTCAATTACCCAATTACCCAAATCCTAAACCAGATATCCTTGAATAATACCTTCTATCTTGTAACCAACATTCAACCCAAAAGCAACCTCCAAAACCTTTCTGCAACCTCCCTAATAAAATTATTTTCCCAAACTTGAATCCATATTAACCATCAATAGTTATCCCTAACCATAGATGGTCACCTAACCATTGACTGTCACCTAACCATCAATAGTCACCTAACTGCTAATGGACACCTAGCCGCTGATGGTCATTGTGTGTCCTTCACAATATTAAGATGATTTAACCTATCTACCCACACCCAAATTCCACTTTTCAAGGTTTTATTCAATCATAGAACTAAAAATTATTTTTTGAATCAAGTTAGATTAATTTAGCATTAGTATTCAATCATCTATTTATATTTTTAGTCAAAATCACTTGTTTCTCTCTAAGCATTTATTGTATTTAATTTTAGTATCTTCTATTTTTTTATGCAGTCGTCTATTTTTAGCATATCATAACTTAAGTGTTTTAAAAGTGTGGATGGATAGCCTCCGAGGAATATTGTGCTTCTTGGATCTAGCTCATGCTAGGCAATCCACCCTACTATCTTGCTAATCAACCACTCTTCTAGTGCTTTATTATCTACAGGACATCCTCTCCAGATAAAGAGGAGTATCTACAACCATGTAGATTCATGCATGCAAAACATATACAGGTTATAATATAAACTTACCCTTCTTTCAAGTTTTACAACATTTTTTATAATAAAATAAAGTAAAATTTTAGTGAAACAGTCTAAAATCACCAATTTTATCTTCTTATTTTCCAAATACATTTGCAAGTGCATCAAGATTAAATTAATGTCTATGTTATTCCTTACTCTCACAAAATTATACCTTGACCTGATCCCATTCCTCCAAGGCTACCTTATTCTTTATTTATATTTCACATTATTATTTGTGATCATTAGGTTCATCATTGACCTCATCATCAAGCTTATGCTTCTTATGGGGAAAAGCAAGACCACTTACTTGTTCAAACTCTTGCATTATCGAATGGTACTACTAACATAGATCATCACATTCTAATTGAGTGTCATACTCATGAATCTCTTCTTCCTTAGAAGGCATAAATGCATCTTGTTCTTGACTATCATGATCTAGTACACTTAGAACAACATCATTATCATCCATATGCAGAAAATAGTTACCCCATATAGCTTGTTGAAGAACATCATCAAAACTTACCTTAGGAAACTCATCACTTTCTTCATGAATGATATATGTTCCCATACATTTTTAATTAATGAGTTTGTGTGGATAAAAACCATGTTGATCATCTCCCCACTCATCAAGATAGAGGTTAGTTATGCCATCAAGAGGTGTCAAATATTCTTGGTCATTAGGATGGTCTTCCTCTTCATTGATAGTGAAATTCATGTTTGATGTGTTAGGTACATATGGATTTATAAACTTATCCAAAGTTTTAGAATTTATAGATACCTTAGCACCATACCTAGTCCTAAATTCCATATAGGACTAATCTGAAGTCAATTACCCCCAATCTTAGCAATAAAGTCCCTTGACAAGCAAAGTGCAAAATGAGGTGATACATTCACAACCACAACATATTGAGAGATATAGAATGTAGGAAAATCATGGAAGTGAGATAAAAACCTTTGATTATACCCAATATTTTGGTATCTAACCTATCGATCTATAACACCCCCTTATATGTGATTCATACTTCAAATTCAACTTGTTAGCTACTTTTTTAGGCATGATTGATGTGCTTACTTCACTATCAATAAAATAATTTTTGACTAATGAGTTTCCAATGATGATAAAGAATTAAAAATGAGTATTATTATCTATTCTTATAATTTTTATTAGCTTCCAATCCTTAGTATTTAATTCATTTGTCAAAATTGCCCCTCTTTCACTAGGTTACCTAGATGATGCATTGAGCTTAGAGAGCTCATTTTGGAGGAAGTCTCTTTATCCAGGGATGGGAATTATTTTCTATTATTGCTTAAAATTTTATCAAATTTGGTTTATATATTTCAAGAAACACTTCTCATTTATGGACTTATATTTTCCATTGCATGAATTTCCTATTATGATAATCCTGCTACCTTTGGTGGAGTAGAGGCAAAACAAATGAACTATTTCATAAATTTATAATGTTTGGTTATTATAAGAAACCATGGTCTAAATATAATCTATTATATTGAATTTAATATATGCTAATTAGAGTTAATTATGATCAAACCTAAGTCTAAAGCTAAACTTTAATGAACCTAATCTAAAGTGAATTGATAAAAAAAGGAACACAAAGAAGGGTAAGGTATAGAAGATATATGTTTCTGGTATTTAATACATATATTATGAAAAAGTTTAAATGTCATATAAATATAAACTTAATACTAATGTATAGCTTGAGATAACATAATCTCAAATCCTACTACACATTAGGTAAGCATATAAGGAAATGAAAGAATGCAGATAAAAGCATGGTTCAATTTAAAGATTTACCCTACAAGTAAACAACATAAGAACATTCAAATGAAAGGCAAAGATAATGAAATGAACTTAAGAATCTTCAACTAACCTAGTATTATCATAAGTTAACAACTCTACATTTAAAAAATTATACATTAAGAATCACTAAGAACCATTTAAATCTAAATTACAAACCAAACAAGTGATAGCAATTCACACACACAAATTTGGACAAACTTTGCAAAATTCCTTGCTTTTATCAATTGCTCAAAATTTAAAAATAGTTTTTGGCTCAAAAACTCCCTCTTATTTATAATGGGTAATACTTATTTATATAGATAACTAATAAAGTATTTTGGTTAGTCATGTCAAATGTTAAGGACACCTATCCTTTAACAATCATTCTAGAACTTTTTAAAGACTCCAAATTACTAACCTATAGGCAATGTACTTTACAAGATGTATATGCCTTTACAAATAAAGAATATTCTATTTTCTAAAAATATACAATGTCTCTATATAATAGAATATTCTAAGTGAGCTATCTTTACTTTAAGACCCTATTGTTGTAGTCTTTTACTTTTCTTGCAATATCTTCATCATATAATGTTGTTCACCAATAAGCTAGAGGTTGATAATAGGTCTCATAAAATTCTCCCTTTTTTGCTCCTTTAGGCCTCTGAGATCTTTTTTATCTCTTTCTAAAGCTTATTTAATGCCTTTAATATCTCTTATCTTCTCCTCAAATGATAAAAGCAAGCCCATGATCTTCTTATTTTCCACTCTTATTTTCCTTTTGCCTTGATTTCTTACTTACCACATGAATTGAGTAGTTTTATGCCTAAACTCCTCATTAGTGATATGACCTAATGGGTTGAGTATGGTGGGCTATTTGATCATGATATCTAATATGCACAACATCTTACCTTTCTGCTATTTGAGATCAATACAAATTTCTTCCATTTACTTGGACCAATTACTCAGGGCCTTGATCTTATCCACTAATATAGCCATATCCATATTAAGGTAGGCTAGGATAACTTTTATAAACTCAGATACTTGATTCTTGGTCAAGGATTTGATCAAATATTTCACTTGATAACCTGAATCCTACCATTGGCCAACTTGGCCTATAGCCATGGTACTTTATTTATTCACTGCATCTTGCTTAGCCCTGACTAATTTTAAAGAACTGAACAAATCATTCATGGCATCCTTAAATTTCTTGAGCCTATCTTCTAAGATTGACAACATAGCTTTTTCTTCCAAATTCATATTTTGTTGAATTATGCCCTTGATATTTATTTTTAATTGATCTAACTGTACCTGAGTTAATTCAATAATATTTTCTTCAAATACTAGGTCCTCCCTAGGTCTCTATCCTTCCATTGGAGATAAACCAATGAATGGCTCTACTTTCTGGTAGGTGATCTCTTCACCCCTATCCTAACCTTATTTTCTATGACCCTTTATAAACTACCAGTTTTTGGGTCAAACTTAACACCAAATAAGGATTGTGCTACCTTTAGAGCTAAGGTCTCCATTTTTTATCCACCTAAAGCTCTTGGAGAAACCATCCCTTTCTCCTCTTCTTTTTACAAGAAAACTATCCATGGTTTCATCTCTTCATGAATAGGGATATTAATGGCTTGCATCATAGCCCAAGGATGGTGTTTAGTAGGCACTTTCTATAATTTACCATAGATGAACCATTATAGAATGGTTGGTCCATAAATCAAATTTTCTTTACTAAATAGTTTGACTTCACTCAAAGGATGAGTGAAAGTCACCTTAGGCTTCTTGGCCTTTACTAAAATCATATCTAACTCAACTTTCCTTTTAGAGGGATCCATAAGGAGTAGGTCTAATGTTATTTCCTTCCCCTTTACTTTATCTACCTCCTCAGCTTGATCTTCCTCTTCATCAAACTCATAAACACTAGATAGAAGTTTGAATGCATCCTCAGCTATCTTTCCAAGGTCTAATGCTACTATGTGAATTTCCTCAACTAGTGATCCTGGTTCCTTGGCTTGGGATGAAGAGGATGGAATTTCATCATGCCTTATTTACTCTTGATTTTACAATACCTATGCCTCTAGTTTGGGTTTTTTTTGGGGGTGAGTTGATGGATGTTTGTTTGATGTATTTCCTAGAAAATGGTATTACCTAGGCCCAAATTGCTATCTATTATCTTCATTTTGTTCCTTCAACATCCTAGCTTCTGGATTGATGTTGTGCTCTTTCAATCTCCTAATGACTTCAGAGAATGAGGATGCTTTTATGTATATAGGGTCAAAAGGACCAAGCTGGTGATCATAAGGCACATTCAACATCCCTTTTTCCTTCAAGTGTTCCTTAACTTTTTCATGGGGATACCACTAACTTAGCTCATTAATTTGAATATTGAAAAAGATCTTGTGTTTTGAAGTAGCTTCAACATTGTCCCATAATGTAAACATAGTTATACCAATGGTTTTGGGGAGGGTGTGGAGTAGTCCTTTCCTTTTGGTCTTGTAAAGACCATCTATTCCATTATATATTTGATAAGCCACTTCTTGCTCTGCTAGCTTGATTGGTACATAGACAAGTAGCTTGAGTGGGGTACATTGGGTCCCTTCAATCCTAATGATTTTACAATGAGTATATAACCATATTTCCCCCATGGCTTCAATAGTATTATTTATTAGTGAGTTAATCTTCATCATTGGGTTCCCTATGGTGGCCTTATTAAGGGTAGGATAGACATAATCACATATAAATTAGATGTGATCCCTGTATTTAAAGATATGTAACTTGGAGTAATACTGTGAGATAGTTTGTGTCCCATTAGGTGACTATTTCCTAAGGTTGGGAATTTTTGTTATAGTAATAAGGGCATCTAGAAGGTATGACATCATGTGGAATTGATTCCTACTCTTCTTCTTCATTTTAGAAAATTTTCTTCTCAAATAGGTGTTGATTACTTCACGAAGAGGAGGGGTGACTTGTTTCTCAAGCATGAAATAGACTAAGGGGACCCAAATTTTATCTACATATGTAGTGGTTGAGTTCCCACACAGCTTGTTCATCATTTTCATGATCATTCTTATTTTAGGTCTAAATTGACCAATGGATATGTTGCTATTGAAGTCTAAAAACACTTGATTCCCATAATATATCCATATGGCAAGAGTGCTCTTTAAATCATTTTATTGGGCCCAATTGATGAATATGGTTAGGTATACTTAAGGTTTAGTAAATTTATAATAGTTCTAAAAAGCTATGGGATAAATTTAATCAATCTTCTTAAAACTACGTTCATGAACAATCATGCCCATATCTATGTTTCCATATTTAAAAATTGGAGAAAGGATATCCATGCAATGTAGTACATTAGGTTTTGTATCTATGTAGTATAGGCCCATCATCTAGATGGTAACTAAATCACAATATATTCTCTTTATAGACATGTTCTTTTCCTCATCTCTGGTAATGGATTATTGATTCTCAATGGTCCAAAACAAGCTTGACCAATTATTGTCCCTTGTATTTAGAGTAGTGGCATTGAACTATGGGTCTTTGAAAACTCTTACTTCTACATCTGAGGTCAAATAAAGTTCCACATCCTCTCTATAAACACTTTTCTATGCTATCATGACTATGAATTTATCTAAATTACTTGCTAGTAGATTGCACTTTGATTTTGGATTGAATTGTTATTACACAGGTGATAATTCAACATTCCTTGGCTTGATTATAATGATCACAGGGTTGAATTAGGGTTCTCATACTTGTTAGGGTTTTTATGAAGGCCTTCTCAATGATTTAATGGTGGTAGCTAGTTGAAATGGTGAGCTTCATGCCTTAGATTTTATTTGGGTCACATATTTATACCTTTGCCTTTTGTAGGTCTATAATATCTTCAAATTTATCATGTCTTTCTTATGTCATGTCTCTATGGTATCTTTGTGGCATGTATCTTATTAATTTCCTTTTAAAATATGACCATTGCCCTTTGAAAAATCCTTTTTATTTTATGAAATTTGATAATCCTTGCATACATCAACATGAGCCATCAATCTTTATTTAGTCCTTCAATCCATGTACCATTAGATCTCTAAAAAAGGTTCCTACAATGTCAACATTTGTCACTTTCTCATTCATTATAGAGATTTGTTTAAATGTCAACATTGATCTGGCACCATAGGATTATCCTCTTAGGGATGAATATGCTCCATTGATCTTGATCGATTGGATCATGTTCTTTGCTCTATGAGCTATTGATTAGAATGTGTACACAAACCACTTACTATCAATCTTTGAAAGATGCTTAGGCTTTAATTTGTAACACATGTTTATACCATGTGTCATCTTTGTGGTGGATCTTAACTTTACAACCTTCATTAAGCACTATTAGATCTTATTCAATCAGATCAATGCACTCTATTAAAACTCAATTTGAGGGGTGGAATGCCATTGGATATTCACTATTATTTTATTGAAAGGCTGATACTTTCCACCTTCTCACTTGTCTTAGGGCCCATTGAAGTTTTGACTTAGCATGTACCATTGATGGGAAGGTGTACACTTGGGTACCTACCGTCAATATTTAAAATATGTTCACACTTTAACTTGGGGCTAAGACTTGACTTTTCAACTTTAATCTCACACTATTAGCTCTCCATCACATGGGTAAATGTGCATCATCGATC
Organism: Torreya grandis; assembly: GCA_037957365.1. Lineage (NCBI taxonomy): Eukaryota > Viridiplantae > Streptophyta > Pinopsida > Cupressales > Taxaceae > Torreya > Torreya grandis. The sequence goes on along the minus strand of JARHVA010005081.1, from coordinate 1,102,345 downwards.
AAGGATATTGAATCGTTAAATTTATATGTACTGTTAGATCTTAACTACTCAAGAAAATTCAGACCATCGATCCTTTAGATAATAAAGTAAGTTAGAGCTTAGGGAATATAAAGGACTTAGGCTTAAATTTTTGGACAAAGGTTTTATTCATGTTAATAAACATGATAAAACTTTAGGATAAAATTTTTAAGCTAAGTTTTAAAGCAAAAAAAAGCAAACCCATGAATAATAAAAGGCATCGCATAAATTTTAGCCTAAGGTTTTGGGACATTAATAAAGTGCGCCTGTGGATAATTTATACCATGCAAAGATTAAAAAAAAAGGGGAACAAAAGGGGCTCGAGATATGAAGAACTTAGTATAAATTTTTGGACTAAGGTTTGGTCATGTTAATAAACATGACTAAACCTTAGGATAAAAATTAAACTAAGTTTATGACATAATTAATTATTCTCGTGTAATTTATTCGTGTGAAAATATGAATTCAATTCACAAAGTATTGAATTAAAACAATTAAACCAAGGGTTTTAAGATGTTTAGACATGAATTTAACTTTCTACTTAAGAACCAATGACTAATCAAAGGGTCAATTTATCATTAGAGTTCAAAACTGTATACATTGTTCACAATATTGAGACTCCATCAAATCTACAACCTATAAACATAAGAATCAATCATTTACAACCTTAGGCAAAATAAGATAAGGATCAAATAAAAATATGTCATTTAAGCTAAATGAGAGCCATGTGTGGATGATATTCAAATAAAGATAATCTACAAACATTCTAGTGGTACTTTGATCAAGTGAATTTTCAATTTAAAGCACAATCTTATAAATTTTTAAAACAAAGGTCCCCATTTTTATAAATAGGGGTATGTTGACCTCAATAATCAGTGATTTTTAGGGGAAACATAGCAATATGTTAGAATTCAAAGACTCTAGTTTAAACTAATAACTAGGCTACTTATTCCACTTGATCAAGTACCATTATTAAGATCAATTCATGGTTAAAATAAGTCTTACACATGAAAAATTAGGATAAAACATCAAAATCCAGTCATGTTGTGTGTGTGCTTTGGTTCCACTTATTGTTTGTCATGGGATTTAGGGAACAACTTCTAGATTTTATGAATTTAACCATTAATATTGAATTATAACATATTTGGATGTGCATTAAGGATCATGATTTAATTTAAATAAGGATTAGTCATTGCTATATTACTAGCTAGGCATCCATAGCCTCGATAAAGAAGCCTTTGGTTCCAATTAAGGCCTTGATCCACTATTAGCTAGGCATCCATAGCCCTGGTGCAGATTACCAGAATCATCTTTACTTATAAATCTTTTGAATTTTGAAATAAATATTTAATTGTGTATTTTTAAAATTATTTTGACTTTCTATAAAAGGTTGGGAACTAAATTAGCTAGGTTTTAGAATTTGTTCAAATGTTTGGTCTTCAGACAATCATCTTTGGTCACAAACTTTATCCCAGGTAATGATGTTTGTTAAGTACAAGCATGACTATGTTCCAATAATTCAAGCTTCATCCTACGTGTGCAATTCTTATTAGAACCAAGCTTAGATTAAAAAAAGGCTTAGAATATCAAGGAATAATAGTCTTTACTAGTTTCTCCAAACTATAACATCAAGCTCATATTTCAATAATCTATGGTCAACTAATGCTAAGAATTCATACCTACATTCCTGATTGGTGAAATTATTGAGCAATTAGGAGTGTTGAGCTGAGGACTATCCAAAATGACTTATGGAAAGAAAGAAATAAAGAATAGAAAATAAACACACCAAACACAAATTAAACAAATAGAAAGTAGAGGAAACAAGAAAATAAATATATAAAAACACTACACACAAATAAGAGGTAGGAAAGTAAACTAATCTAAATCTTACCTATACTAACTCTAACTAGTCTTATATTTCACTCCATGAATAATTCAAGTGGGACAATAGATAAATAGTGCTTGAGGTATTTCCCATTGGTTGGAAATATGAACTCTGCTCCTTATAAGTCTTTTAGTTTGAAGGTGTTATCTCCCAGGGTCTCAACAATCTGATATGAGCCAATCCACAAAGGTGTAAACTTCCCATGTTTTCCTTTTGGTTCTAAGACCTTATCCCAAAGAAGAACTAAATATCCTTGTCTAAATACTTTTATATTTGAATGCTTGTCAATCCACCTCTTGATCGCAATTTGGTGTCTGCTAAAATTGGAAAAAACTTCCTTTCTTACATCCTCTATGTGTATGATGTCAAGTAACCTTGAACTTACAAATTATTGATCCTCTTCCATGTAATATTTCATAAAATTCTATTTTGGAAGCTTGAGTGTTATGGGAAATATATGTTCTTGAACATATACGAGCAAAAATGGTGATGCATTGAGAGCTTTCTTGACTCTAGTTTTATTTGCCCAAAGGGCATACTTGAGTAATTTATGACATGTTCTAGGTATATCATCTATAAACTTCTTTATGGCTTTGATCAAGTTATTATTTGTTGATTATGACATTCCATTAACTTGAGGGTAATGGTTTGATGAGAACTTGAGAATAATATTGTTGTCATATGCCCACTCAATCATCTCAATGGATACAAAATTAGATCCATTATCACAGACTAGAGATACTGATGTGCCAAACCTTGTGCATATATTATCTTCTAATAATTTGATCACTTCTTCAGTCCTACACTACTTGGTTTCCACTGCTTCAATCCATCTTGTGTAGTAGTCAATAATAGTTAGAACATACTTGTGACCATCTAAAGAATTGGGGTTGATGACCCACACAAAATTTAGTCCCCACTGGGTAAAGGGTTTATCAATCACCATTAGCTTTAATGGCATGGCTCCTTAATCTCTTTAGTGTTGAAGACTTGACATAAATGGCAATCTATCACATGCTTGTGAGAATCTTTGAAGATAGTAGGCCAATAGTAACCAACCATAAAGATCTTGTGGGTTGTTTTCCTTCTAGATAGATGTCCACTTCTAAGATTTTCATGGAAAGTGCTCAAGATCTTAGCTACCTCATCCTTGGAAACACACCTTAGGTAGATACCTTCAAATTTATTTCTATACATAACTCCATCCTTGATCAGGAAATGGGTTGATTTGAGTCTCAAAGCTCTCTTTTGATATATACTTAACCTTGCAATACAATAGCCATTGATTAGAAAATGAACAATATGATCTTACCAATCATTGGGATAAAAAAATTGTTACTCTACCTACATGACACTCAATTTGAGATTAGTATTAGCAATTAACTAAATTAGACCTTAACATCTTACCAACTTGGCAATCTTCATCTTTAGATCATAATCTTAGAGAACAAACATCCACTTACCTCTTATTTCTCCAAGTTCACATTGGCTAAGGATGAGCTTAATGGCAGGGTCTAGTAGTATTGCATGTACCTTATTTCTAAGGATATAATGCCTAAATTTTTTCACTACCTTGACTAAATAACATGCATGCTTGTCAATTAGGGAATAGTTTAGCTCAACATTTTTAAAATTGGTACTCATGAAAGCAATAAGATGATCACACCCATCTATCTTCTAAGTTAGGATAGTTTTAATAGTATGATCAGAAGCAAAAGAATAAAGATAAAAGTCTTTAATAAAGTCTAGACTTATTAGGGCTAGATAATATATAATTTCTTCTTTGATTTATTTGAAAGCCTTCTTAGTTTCTTCATTCCACATAATCTTGGCATCTTTATTCAACATCTCATTCAAAGGTCTCCCTATTTTTTCAAAACTAAAAATAAACTTCCTCACAAAGTTGATCTTCCCAAATAAATATTTCAATTCTTTTATACTATTAGGGGGTTTTATCTTAGATATAGCATCTACTCTATCAAGATCTATAGAAATCCCCTCCTTAGTTATAACATGTCCTAACAGTTTTCCCTTAGTAATATAAAAAATACTTTTCTTTAGATTGAGAGAAATTTCATACCTTATACACCTTTCAAAGACCTACTGCAAGTGCATGATATGATGTTCCCTATGTTTTTTAAAGACAGTTAATTCATCCATGTAAATGATAATGCACTTACCTATCAACCCCTAGAAAGTGTGGTCCATATCTCTTTGGAAAGTTACACATGTATTTATTAGTCCAAAGGGCATCCTTTTGTAGGTAAAAGTGCCCCACTTAGTAGTGAATTCTTTTTTAATCTATCTTAATTATTCACAAGTACTTGGTTATATCTTAAAAACCCATCAAAAAAGGAAATCATTACAAAACCACTAACAATATAAATAACTTGATCAAGAGAAGGCACAGGATAGTTGTCCTTTTCAAATGCTCTATTTATATTCCTAAATTCTACACATAACTTGATTTCACAATTTTTATTCTTGAATGGAATTAAGATATCTACCCAAGTGGAGTGTTTGATGGTAAAAAATATCTTGGCATCTAATAGCTTCTTGACCTATTTGTATATCAAAGGTTCTAAAATAGGTTTAACTAGTCTCTATTTATACCTAAAAGGCTTGTAGACTTCTTTTAAAGGTATGGTATGAGTGACGACTCTAGGATAAAATATATTTAAGTCATCATATGACCATACTACAACATATTTATACTTGGTTAATAAATTTATAGATTTTATTAACACTTCACTAGTGGTGGTTGTACCAATATTTACTAATTGAAGTTGACCTTATGTTCCTAGGTCAACTGCTTTGTAATCTTTCCCATTCACCTTGATAATCTTGACATTTTCAGCTTTTTTATCCTTTTCAAATAATATTTCCTTGGAAGTCATGCCCTTGGTAATTTTATTGTCACTTAATTACATAATTTTATCATCAATGCTACCTTTATCAAGAGCATTTTCATTGGATTCATCAATGATGTGAGCCTTAAATACTCCTAGACTATTCATGAAGTCTAAAATTTGTTGTTCATCACTAAATACCTACAAGTGGTTGATATTATTAGGGATGGATAAACATGAAACTAATTCATCACTAAGGCTTCCTAGTTTAGAGTCTTGGTTGGGCATAATATTAGTTGTAGCTAAGGTTAGCTTATCAACAAGCTTGTTTTCTTCCCTAAGAATTGAAACAATGTTAAAAGCATCAAAATAGTCAATTAATTCCCATACTCTAAACTTATATTTATTCATATAGGATAATTTTCATTGATATTTACTTTTCATTTGATTAACTAATAGCTCTAAATCACCATAAACTAATAGTTCTTTGACCTTATGTTTAATAGCAAATTGCAATCCCAAAATAAGTGTTTCATAATCTACCAAATTGTTAATGCATGGGAGTTGAAGTTTATCAGAGGCATTGTATTATTTCCCAATAGGATTGATTAACACCACTCCTAATCTATAACCTTATTTACATCTAGCGCCATTAAAGTATAACTTTCATAATCCAAGCATAACATGAAAAGTTTTAGAGTCACATACCTTTAGGGTGTCAAGAGTGTAAACACCCAAATATGAGTTAACCATGTTGACCCTTTCATTCACATCATTGTACTTAGTGGTCATATGTTTCATTTTGGGATCTCTTTCAATTCTAATTTGATTTGGGACTCCCTTCATTGGGAAGCACATATGGAAACAATCAATAGACATGTAACCATTTAAAGATCTGGTCTAGTCTCTACTCAACAACATTCCATAAGCATCATGTATATCCACCACTTAGATGTATATAAAATATTATATCCTTGGATCAACTTCAATATTCACGTGAATATTCAACAATTCTCTAATTACTTTCACCCTAGATTTATCTAATTGAGTAATAACTCTATCAAATTGATTAGAGTTAAACCTTATTGCTCACAAATAAATTTATTCATGATGTTAGCAGATGCATCTAAGTCTAATAAATAATTATGACAATTATTACCAAATATCCAAACTATAAAAAATAAAGGTGTAACATCTACTTTGTTCTTGTACATAGTAACATTAGCATTTGTAGCCTTGGGTGACTTACCAAGATTCTTAGATAGAGATTCAAGTAATAAGCTCCTTTGTTCAGTAAGTTGAATTATTTCATGAAAGGTGATTTTGGCCTTAATCTTATTCATGTCCTCAACTATATTATGCCCACATTTAGTAGAAGTACTAGATGAAAAAACATTAGGATTAGAAGTACTTACCTTTTGAGGTTTAGGATTATTATCAACTATATGATCTGGAGGAGTGTCAAAATTATTTGGTGGAGTAGATGTGGTCAATGGTTGCTTCTACTCCCTATTCATTAAATATAGGTCTTCTTCAAATAATTTTGAAATGCATGCACCTCTTTAGGAGTATCCTCAGGCTCATTCTATTTTTGGAATGGGAAGTCAAAAGTCTCCACCATCAAGATTGTATCTATAGATTTGGATTACTTGGAAGATCTATATGTACCTGCAAAATTGTCTTATTTAGATCCACTTTAAGGTGTATTTAAATCATCATGAAATAGTTTAAAATAATTAAAGAATTTAATGCAATCCAATGCATCATGATTTAAAGTATTATAGACCCTGTAATATTTAGTTAGAGCAACATCACAAATATTAATCTCAGGGCTATTGTTCTTACTTAATGATGACTCATTATTTTTATTATTACTACCATTGTTACCATTGTGAAACTAGTTTTTAGGCCTATTGAAACTTTGATATGATAAATTCCTATTGGAGTTTTCCTCAGTATTGCCTACTTGCTTTTGTAATTGTAGGATGTCAGTACTCTACTTTTGAACCATTTTAAGTATGGATTCATTTTCATTATTTGGTGCCTCCAAGTTATGAATTTGATTGTTATTACTAGTTGTTGGCATCAAATCTCTTTGTTCCTATGGATGAAATCCATTTGTAGCATTATTTTTCAAGAATCCCAAATTTTGGCCAGGATGGGCATGGATTAAGGGCAATTGGTTCAAGAATGGTGTCTGATTTAAGGAAAGCACATTTTAATTGGAATTAGGAATGACATTCAGTATAGGTAAAGTAGGGTTAACATTGGGAATGGCATATGCAAGTTGAACTTAAGGTTGCATTTGATCATTGATTGTTACAACATCAATATAAGCCAATGTTAAGGTGTTTATGACTCTAATAGATATTTTTAAAAACATAGAATTCATAGGGTCCAAAGTATCCTTGTAGATTTCTAAAGCTAAGGATTCATCAGGTTTGTAGGGAGATATGGTCTTATTGAACATATTTTATAATATATAATTGAAGGCTCTAATGGTCTCACTAGAATATCTTTTAATAGTGGTGAATTTTTGATACATAATGCAAGGACTAATGATTTTGCCAAATTGATCAATAAAGATCCTATTAATGTCATTATAACTAGTAATATAGTTCTCTAGAAGGTTAAGAAATCACTCATATGCAACATCTTTGAAAGTAAATGGAAACAATATAAATGCTACATCTTCATGAACTAAATTCAACAATCTTAAATTACCTTTGAAAGATTTAATGTGTTTTTCAACTGTGACAATACTGTTACGACTGAAATAAGGTAAATATTTTTTAGGATTATGAGGAAGGTCATGTATCACAAATGAAAAATTGATTGAAGAACCACCTAGCCAAGCCATACCTTGATAGGGATTGAATAAAGGATCTCCCTATTGAGACCTTGAAAGTCTATGCTTACCTTTGTCTCACCTAGCTTTTGTAGACACCTAAATCTAGCCACTGATAACCCCCAATTAGGATTTTGACCAATTTCCACTTAAAATACATAATTTGGCCTAAAAACATTAAAACATGATAAATGATGTGAAACTAACATATTCAAGTTTCAATTTTGTCCAGGGTATCCCTAAATGGGGTAATGCAATTTATGGGCTAGCTAACTATGATCAGATCATTCTGAGTCAAAATGCTAATTTTTCACCTAGGTGATCTAGATTGATCTTTTCTATCAAATCTCTTACACAAGACACATGCCTTTGTTATTTGTTATTTGTTATTGGTAACATAATAAATGGGATAATGGATCTAATGCATCTAATATTACCTTCCAATTCTAGTCTAGTCAAATTTTGGACCAATAACAAGACATTCTAATTAATTTGAGTAATTTGTGCACAAAGTTCTTAAGAGCTAATTAAACCAAATTGGAGCCTAATCAAGAATTACATGGAAATTTTTTGAATAATTTGTGTTGGAAATGAATATTTAATATCTGCATCATCAGGTGACCTCATTTCTTAGGAAGACATCCATAAGCCATAAATGCCATAAATATCAAGATTCATGCCTCGCATGCCTCATAAAATCCCTCCATGCCTCTTAATTTCTCTTATATCCCAAATATTGATGAGCCTATTTATCAATTTTAATTTCATAATTGGATTAATACTTAGCCACACATCTCAATCCTAAGATGGATGGTTCAGGTTGATTTTGATCGATCTCAAAAATCTATAAATAGGAGGCCTTCCCACATCATTTCTAAGATATTTTTGGTGCAAAGTTATAATGAAAAAATATCTTCAATAAGCCATTTCAATTAGTGTTACCATGCCAAAGTGATTCCAAGCCAACCCAAGCTATAAGTCAAAGGTGCTAAGGAGAAGAGGAGATAGCCAAGCCTCATTTGATGAAGACTTCATGAGCACAAGCTAAGTAAGCCACTACAATAAGCATTTTGGAGCATCCAAGGAAGGTAAAAGAAGGTTTATTTTGAATTTTAGTTGTGTGTTTTATTCATGTTTGTTAACTAAGCTCTCCCTAGTGTCTAGGCCTAGAGATGTTATACTAGTTAGTATGTTTCTTTCATGTTGTTTTCATTTTGAAACTAACATGATACTAACCATCCTCTCTTGAATCAAATTCCTAGATTCACATAATGGCATGCCTGTTGGGACCAAACGTATCCCACATATGAAGAATATCATCTTGTAGTTTTAAAATCTTTATTTGGATCATTAAAACTCTTGCAAATTGATTTTATAACTTTTTTTTTTCAATTTGCCTTTATCACAAGTTTACACGATAACTGAAATCAATTAGTAAAACTAACATTAGTTGGATAGTTTTTGTCAGTCACTATTGGTATAACCAATTCCAAATAGATAGCCATCATCAGTTAGCTAGTGTAACCATCATCGGTTATATAACCGATATCGGTCACTGTGTTTTTATTAAAACATAGACCCAAGAGCTCTTTTTTTAAAGTTCATTATTTCAAACATAAAAAATTTTCAAGGCTAAAGGACATGATAACAGTTTTTTTGCAAGACCAAGATTGACATTTTCTAAAAACATGTTTTAGATCACCTTTTGCATGCTTAAAAATCAATTAGGAACCTTGTTTTGGTGTTTAAAAAAAAATTAGATGTTTGTGGTGAATTTTTTCAAATTTTTTAGCTAAGACCAAGGGGTCAAATTAACACCACCTCATTTTCCATTTGGGGTTAAAAATGAACTCACCTTTTCAATCTTTTTGTATTCACTTAGTTGTTTAAATTAAATTTTTGTTTGGAAAAAAGAGGGATGTTATGTGTATGATCTTCTATTTGTCCCCTTTAGGGAACCCTTGGAATAAAAAGTTCCATTCATATTACAAGTAACCTAGTCGAAGGCTTAGAAATAAAGTCATCTAAAGTACTCCCCAAATTTTTGTCAAAGTTTGGGTAACTTTGAAAATGACCCTAAAGTCTTTCTATTTCATGCTTTCTTTATTTTTATGCAAACTTGGATCGTAAGGGGGACTTCATCAAATCCCACAAGTTCTTTAGGGAAGCTTTGACCTAGGGTTTCATCTCCCAACATTGATTTCACTTAATCCTTTGGATTTACTCACAGGATGTATATGCATTTGAATAGTAGGATGTAGTGGTTGTAAAAAGGACTAGACCTTTTTACAACTAGCCAATGATGTGGTCATCCAATTTTTGTGATTTTATTTTACATCATTTGAAATGAAATTCATTTTTCAATTGATTCCCCTAAAATGATCGAAAACCAGTTATTTTTATTCAACCCCATTGCCATAGCCTTGCTAGGATTTGGATGATTATACTTAGTGTATTTTGGTCATTTTTACTTGGTATGTTTTGAGACTAAAACTTATTTATTTGTTTATAAACCATGTCCAAACCACTTTGTTTATAGGTCAATTTTTCATTTAAAGAGGAATTATTATATCCATTTTACACCACACTTGTGCCTTAAATTTTTATTAAACTTGTTTGTGTGTGTGTCATTTGAGTTGCAGAAGGTAGTGTTATGCTACCCAAAACATGTTAAAACCATTTTACCTTTTGATTTTTTGAAACATAACATAGATAACATAATTTGAGTATGATTATTCCACTAGGTTGCTCAGGTTTTTTAAATACTTGTTTCACCTTTTATCAAAAACCATTTTTTAAACCATTTCATGTATACAATTTAGACCTTTGTCATGTACCATCATACTATCTGATCTCGTCTAGCTTGTTTGATCAAATCCTAGTCTTCAACATTGAGTTTTTAATTAGCCTTATTAATTTTGGATTGAAATATTGATTTATTTATATTTAGAATTTAATTCATGGGAATGATACATAGATCTTTCTCTTTTTGGTTGCATAACTTTGATTAATTGATTACCCAAATTTGAAAACTATTAATGGTTTGTTTGTTTGGTACCTATCCTTATCATTGTTTGTGCCTTTATTTAGGAGAAATACAAAATTTGTTTAATGAAAATTTTGTTTTATTCCTTATGCCAACTGATTATGTTTATGTTTGATTTTTTATGCCGGGTCTATGCCAAATTTATTTCTAAACTTGTTAGATTAAATCAAATCACATCATCCTTTGTTTCAAATCTAGATTTTGATGTCATTTTGGCCAAAAGTCATAGAATATGCCTATTTATTTTAGCCTAGCTTTTGACTTTGAATTAAGACAAAAGACCTAGTAACTCAACTTTTCCTTTTCCTAATTTAGACCTTGTTTGGAACACTTTGACCTAGACCTTTGACATGTTAGTTTTTATTTAGATGTTTGACCTTTTATGTGTATGATATTTGACATTAGACTATTTTATGCCAAGTATTAGCACAAATAATTTTAGAGACATAACTCCACTTTTAGACCATATTGGAGATACAGATCCACCTTCAACAAAGTTAAACCAAGTTTGAACCATTTATCTTTTGGACATAGTTTTTTAGAGTTTGCAAAACTCTAATCCTTTTTATTTTGGAGCTTTCATCATTTATGTGGATATATCTAGATACACTTATGGTTGAGTCACATACAATCCAAATTATGATAGAATGGCTATACAAAATCCCATTAGGAACCCCTATAGAGAAAGATTTTCTAAGGAGTTTTATTATTCTCCCTATAATACTCCATATGGGAAACATAGTCAAAATCAACAAAATCCAAATTGAAACCTTGATTGGTATGAAGAGGCTTGTGAGGAGGACTTTGAAGACCCAAATATAGATAATGTTGTTTGGGATATGGATCCATACCCTCTTTATAATAATTAGTACATGAAACATAGTCAAGAACCAATTTATGAGCTAGCTCACGACTGAGACAATATGGTTTATGAGGAAGAATTGGATGCTTTAGCTTATGTGAGCAATCAGGCTCCACCACATCGTAGCATTTCTATTATAGGACCACAATGCCCAACCATTTCTATACCAGGACCTTGCCCTTTGGTTTATGTGAGCAATTAAGCTCCACAATGCCCCTTCATCATTCTAGGACCTTGTCTTTTGGCTTGTTCGAGCAATCATGTTCCACACCACCCTATCATTACCATCTCAAGACTTTTTCATTTATCTTGTGAGATAAATCATGCTCCCCAAGGCCCTATCATTATCCAACCATAAGTCATTCCTCATCCATTACCAATCCCAACCAAATCTCAATCGATACAATCCCTTAAAGACCAAGTTATGTTCAAAACTGGTATTTTCCAACTCATTGGAAACCAAGGCTAAGCAAACCAACTAATATAAGATGTTTTTATTGAATCAACCACTTGTGATAAGTCAACCTATGATAAATCACCTATTGATCTTATACCAATTGTCAAGGAGTCTCACACTGATGAGCTAGTCTTTGTTGAGTCACTTTTTAATGCTTGTAACCACCTTTGGGAAAATCATTACCTCAACTATGTGCTTATTTTTCAAGAGCCTCCTATTGATAAGCTAGTCTCTAAGGAGTTGTCTCTTGACCTTTTTCCCATCCTATAGGAGTCCCACTTTGAAAAACTAATTTTTGTGGAGCGTATTGTGCCATCAAAGGCTATTACTTATCTAATACCAAACATTTAACAAGATATCATTACAATAGAGTACCCATCAGATAAATAATTAGAGTTAGAGTTAGGTTATATTTTTGAATCAACATCAGATTTAGCATCAAAAACAAAATCAACACCAATCTCAACCTCAAATTCAGAGTCCCTAGAGTTAAAATCAAATTCAAAAGAAGAATATGTTCATGGTTGTTATAGCATTGGTTACACATGCCTTGTAGATCAATTTTAATACATTTTTTATCCTTCTACAATTTTTGAGGATTAGTACTTTAGCTTTGACACAAGTTATTCTAGTATCTTTTGTGAGGATTGTGTAGCCTCTCCCCATTCCATTACTATTCCATAGGCCATTACCATCAACCAAAATAGCCATATCATTGACATTCCATCTCCCACAAGTGTCAATTAGGATAGATAAAATCATACTTTTTTGAACTGCATCCATGGTGACATAACAATTGAAGAAGATAAAGGAGGCCAAGACAACATTCATATAGCAAAAGAACACTCTCCTAGTGAAACCTTTTTAGAGGGGCTAGGGGACAATCCAAGTCATAACTCAACATCTTCTAGTGAAATTTTTTTAGAAGTGCTAAAAGATAATAAAAGTCAAAAGTATACATTCCTTAGTGAAACCTTCTTGAAGGTACTATGAGATAATCAAGACAACTTCATTGGTGAAAACCTCTTTGAGGCACCCATAGTTAAGAACAAAAGTTATTCACTATTGGATGAAGACAAAATCAAAGATCAAATCAAAATAACTTCCTATCTACATCCTAATTAGATGGTAACTACTCTCAAGGTCAAACAATAGAAAAACTAATGGTCTTATCAAGAGAACAAGTCTTCAGCCCCACCATAACCAAAATTATGTCAAATCTAGTATCAACAACATTATGTGTGACTAAACATCCTGATATTCATTTGTTTCCCAACCTTTATACATTTTATTATCATTTTCCATTCCATTTTTGAATCAAAACTACCATCCATTATTTGTCCCTATTTACCATCCATGGTCGCACTTTACTTTGTAGAGGCTACAAAGATACCTTGTCTCAATATTTGAAGGAATCAAAATCAATAACCAATGAAGATTATAAAAGCATTATCGATAACCAAATTTGTAGGTAGTTCTTGATAGAGCAGTTATTCAGATGAGGTGTGGGCTAGTAATTAACATAATCATGTGTTCTATTTATATCATTTATTGATTAGGACATGCATATCCCCATCACCAGGAACAACAAAATCAAAAAGCATACTTAGGCCAAAAATATGTACCATACAATTTCACATTACCATGCCATTATTATTGTTACATATCCATTTACCATTATTATAGATCCTAGCCATTTACCCCATCACTTGGGGGAAACCCTCTTACCATTTTATCTAAACTATCTAGACCATCATTATCTGTAGTAATACCATATCATCCTATCATTCCATTCTTATTTAGACTAAAGCCTAAATTTTATTCATCCTATCCAATCCTATTTTGATCTTAGTTCATTTGGTTCTTCTTACACCTTTTATGGGGGGATTCTAATAAAGTTTTAACAATCAATCCAATTTGTGTTTTAATGATAGTCTATGAAAGTAGTGTGATAGTTGATTTGGCAAGATATCTTTCATCCTATCAAGTTTGTTTATGTGACCTTGATTATAACCACCTATGGGAAAATGATTGTTTCACCATCTTGCTATTGATTATAACCACCTATGGTCAAATTAGTATCATTGACCTATGTCGTTGTATCCTAGTTATAATTTCCTATGGGTGAAATATGGGTAACACTTGCATGCATTACCGCATTGCCTTTCTATTTTTATTTTCATTTAACTAGCCATTTTTCATATTTGAGAACTTGTTGGGACCTAGTTGGTTTTTCCATACCTTTTATACAGATGGAATTACTATGACTTAAGGTCATTTTAAGACTATGTAGGTCATGCTCAATTCATGTTGAGGTCACCTCCATTCCCCTTTCCATACGTTCTTGACATTTTGTGAGAAACCTAAGCCAAACGCTCTTGCCATTTTGTGAGAAGGTATCTTATCATTTTCTACTGAGTTAAGATACCCTTAAAATGCCAAAAACATTCATAAAATTTAAAAAATATAAAAATATTTGTCTTGTCTAAGCCTAGTCAGCTATCCTCGATCTACCTTATTGGGGCATGGTCATTATTAAGATGTTTTATTTTGCTTTTATTTTCTATATTTCTATTTGTTTATTTATTTTAGGTTATTTATTTATTTGTTCACTTGATTATTTGTTTGCTTTCAGTATTATTCCCTTGACTCAGTATATATGTGTTCATTGGGTGATTCCTTGAGCACATTATTATTGAGTCTATCCATATTCATACGTAAATATTATCATCATGGTTTTTTATCATTGGTATATTACTTTTGAGTGTTTATTGGATATCAAGAGTCAGTCCTTATACATTTTTCAGCCAGGTCTTCATGATGTTCTATCATGATGCCTACCATCTCATGCTATAGAAAAAATTAGCTTTAGAAAGGTCTATAATCAATGGAGCCACAAAAGTTTCTCCTTGGCACCTTGATCAATCAAACCATTAACCATTCTAACTGTATCGTTATTAATCAACATGAGCATCTCCTCATTGATAGGTATAACTGAATCATTCACATTGATCAATCTTATTCTTCTATTCATCTATTTCATCACGTTTCACCCACTCATCTTTAATCTATATTTTAGGTTATATCCTTGAGTTATGCTTGTTAATCAACCCTAACTAGGGCACCATCATTTTTATCCAATCCAAGTCTACTCAATGATTATAACCACCTATGGGAAAATTATTATTTTGAATTTTATTCCTGATTATAATCACCTTTGGGAAAATTAGAATCCTTTTTAAAATCAATGCATGCAAGTATTTTCTCATTTAGATTAATCTCAACCATAGGTTAATTCTACCTTTCTTCTTGTTTCTTTTCAAGGGACCGTCCATCAACAAATGTGATGACCAATCCCTCAAGGAGAAATCATCATAGGCTTCCCAAAACCATTGGAGCTTCGTTCTTCAACCATCATCTTGCTTTTGGCATACAAGCCATCTCTCATTATTTGAGAAGACATTACTTTGCCTATAGTTTGCAACATCTTCCCAAATAAGGGAAAACTATAGACACCTAAATATGGCCACTGATAACCCCCAATCAAGCTTTTGACCAATTTCCACTTAAAATACAAAATTTGGCCTAAAAACACTAAAACACATTAAATGATGTGAAAATAACATATTCAAGTGCTAATTTTGGCCAGGGTATCCTTAAATGGGGTAATGTAATTTATGGGCTAGCTAACTTTGATCAGATCATTTTGAGTCAAAATACTAATTTTATATCTAGGTGCTCTAGATTGCTTTTTTCTGTCAAATATCTTACACAAGACACATGCCTTTGTTATTTATTCTTGGTAACATCCTAAATGGGATAATGGATCCAACACATCTAACATTACCTTTTCCAATTCCAATCCAAATTTTGGACCAATAATAAGACATTCTGATCAATTTGGGTAATTTGTGCACAAAGTGCTTAAACATGCTTAAGAGAATATTAAACCAAATTGGGGCCTACTCAATAATTCCATGGAAACTTGTTCAATAATTTGTTTTGGAAATGAATATTGAATATATACATCATCAGGTGACCTCATTTCTTGGGAAGACATTCCTAGGCCATAAATGCCATAAATATCAGGATTCATGCCTTCCATGCCTCATCAAAGCCCTCCATGCCTCTTAATTTCTCCTTTATCCCAAATATTGATGAGTCTATTTATCAATTTTAATTATATAATTAGATTAATCTTTAGCCACACATCTTAATCATGAGATGGATGGTTCAGGTTGATTCTGATCAATATCAAAAATTTAAATATAAGAGGCCTTACCACATCATTTATAAGATATTTTTGGTTCAAAATTATAATGCACAAATATCTTCAATAATCCATTGCAATTAGTGTTACCATGCCAAATTGATTCCAAGCCAAGCCATACCACAAGCTAAAGGTGCCAAGGAGAAGAGGAGATAGCCAAGCCTACTTTGATGAAGACTTCATGAGCACAAGCTAAGTAAGCCACTACAACAAGCATTTTGAAGCATCCAAGGAAGGTAAAAAAAAGGTTTTTTTGGCATTTTAGTTGTGTGTTTTATTCATGTTTATTAACTAAGCTCTCCCTATTATCTAGGCCTAGAGATGTTATTCTAGTTAGTGTGTTTCTTTCATTTTGTTTTTATTTTGAAACTAACACCATACTAACCATCCTTTCTTGAGTCAAATTCCTAGATTCATAGCTCTACTATGAGATTCTAATGAAAGAAGGGGACCCTTGCCTCTAAACATGACCCGGTCCTTATCCTTGGTGATTCCATATTGAGATATTTGAACCCTATTTGAAATACGATGTGTAAATCTTATCTTTACAACTAATAATGATCAGACTTACACATTAAGCAAATTCTACATAGATATGTATAAATAATGGTAAAATACATGAATATTTAACTAGATTAACTCAATATATGTCTAAATACGTAAATATGAATGATCTTCACACATCTAAGCTCAAATAAACTCAAATTTTCAAAGGATCTATCAATATTTGAAAAAAAAAATAGCTATTACTAACCTCAAACTCATTGGATTCATAGATCTTAGGGTATCTTTACCACAATTACTCATGAATCTTCAAATAATACTTATCTTTGTCTAAATAAGCACAAATACTAGTCTAAAACCATAAATATCAATGATATTTACACAATTGAGTTAAAAGAAACATAAATATGCAAAGAATATACTGATCTTTGAACATAATTCACTAAAATGAGCAAAAATGTTTCAAATTTATAAAGATCTAAGGCCCTCCTTCTAGTGCCAAAAATATCCCATTCCATATTGATGCTTGAAAGTGTATCATAGGTGGTTCAGAGTGTTTAAGAAACACTTCTCATTTCTAGACTAAAAGAGTCCATTGAATGAGTTTCCTATTGTGTTAATCCTAGTATCTTTGGTGGAATAGAGGCAAATAAAATGAACTATTTCAAAAATTTATAATTTTTGGATGTTGGAACCAACCGTGATCTAAATATAATCTATGAAATTAAAGATAATCTATGCTAATTAGAGTGAATTATGATCAAACCTAAGTCTAAAGATAAAATAGCATTAATATATACCATGAAGTCAATCTAAAGTGAATTGAAAAAAAAAGGATCAAAAGGAAGCGTACGGTATAGAAGAGATATGTTTCTGGTATTTAATATAGATATTTTGACAAAACTCAAATGTCATCCAAATATGCACTTAAAACTAATTTATGGCATGAAACAACATAAGCTCAATTCCTACTAAACATTAGGCAAGTGTCTTAGGAAATGAAAGAATGTAGATAAAGATTTGGTTCATTTTAAAGATTTACCCTACAAGTAAACAACATAATCACATTCACATGAAAGGCAAAGATAATGAAATGAACTTAAGAATCTTCAATTAACCTAGCATTAACACAAGTTAAAAATTTTGCATTTGAAAAAGTGCACATTAAGAATCACTAAGAACCATTCAAATATAAATTACAAACCAAATAAATGAGAGAGAAACCATGATAGCAATTCACGCAAACAAATTCGGATAAACTTTATAGAACTCCTTGCTTATATTAATTATTCAAAAGTTAAAAATAGTTTTTTGGCTCAAAAAATCCCTCTTTTTTATAATGGGAAATACTTATTTATATAGACAACTCATGAGGTATGTCGATTAATCATCTTAAATTTTAAGGACAACTATCCTTTTATAATCATTCTAGAACTTTTTAAAGAATCTAAATGACTAACCTATAAGAAATGTACTTTTACAAGCTGCACTTGCCTTTACAAAGAAAAAATATTCTATTTTCAAAAAAAATACAATGTCTCTATATAATGGAATATTCTAAGTTAGTTGACTTGAATTTGAGACCCTACTACTACAGTCTTTTATTTTTGTTTCAAAATCTTCATCCTATAATTTTGTTCACCAATAAGCTGGAGGTTGATAATAGGTCTCATAATAATTTCCCTTTTTTCTCCTCAATGCCTCTAATATACTTTTTAGCTCTTTCTAAAACTTGTTTGATGCCCTTAATATCTCTTATCTTCTCCTCAGATAATAAAAGTAATCCCATGATCTTCTTGTTATCTGCCTCTATATTGCCTTTGCCTTAATTTCTTACTTCTTGCATAAATGGAGTAGTTCTATGCATGAACTCCTCATTAGTGATAAGACCCAATTGGCTGAGTGTGGTGGGATCTTTGAATCAAGATATATAATATGCACAACATCTTACCTTCCTGATATTTGAGATCCATATAAATGACCTCCATTTTCTTGGACCAATTACTCAAGGCCTTGATCTTATCCACTAATAAAGCCATAGCCATATTAAGATGGGTTAGGCCATCTGTTCTAAACTTAGATATTTGATTATTGGTCAAGGCTTTGATCAAATCTATGAATTGAAGCTTTTCATTATCCAACTTAGCCTATAGCCATGGTACTTTTTTTATTCACTACATCTTACTTGGCCCTAACTAATTTTAAGGAATTGAAAAAATAATTCATGGCATCCTCAAATTTCTTGAACCTATCTTATGGGATTGAAAATGTAGTTTGTCCTTCTAAATTATTATTTTGTCGCATTATGCCCTTGATAGTTATTTTTAATTAATCTAACTATGCCTGAGCCAATTCAAGAATATTTTCTTCAAATATGGGTCCTCCCTAGGTCTCTATCCTTCCATTGGAGTTAAACCAATGAATGGATATACTTTATGGTAGGTGATCTATTTACCCCTTGTCCTGACCTTCCTTTCTATGACCCTTTACAAAATGGTAGTTTTTAGGTCAAACTTAACACCAACTAAGGATTATGCTACCTTTGGAGATGGGGTCTCCATTTTTTCTCCACTTGAAGATCCTAGAGAAAACATCCCTTTCTCCTCTTCTTTTTGCAAGGCAACTATCCATGATTTCATCTCTTCATGAACATGGCTATTGATGGATTTCATCATAGCCCAAGGATGGTGCCTAGTAGGCACTTTTTGTAATTTACTATAAATGAACCATTCTAGAATGGCTGGTTTATAAATAAAATTTTCTTCACTAAAGATATTGACTTCACTGAAAGTATGAGTGAAATTCTCCTTGGGATTCTTGGCCTTTACTAGAACCATGTCCAACTCAGATTTCCTTTTGGGGGAATCCATAGGGACTAGGTCTAATGTTATTTCCTTCCCATTTTATTTCTCTACCTCATCATCTTGAGCTTCCTCTTCATTAGACTCATAATCACTAGACAATAGTTTGAGTGCATCCTCAACTATCTCTCCAGGGTCTAATGTTACTATGTAAATTTCCTCAACTAGTGATCCTAGTTCCTCTGTTTGGGCTAAACATGATAGAATTTCATCAGGCTTTCTTTCCTCTAGATTTTTCAATACTTATGCCTTAGGTTTTTATTCTATTTTGGGGTGATTTTATGGATGTTTGGTTGATATAATTCCTAGGCCCAAGTTGCCATCTATTATCTTCCTTTTATTCCCTCGACATCCTAGCTCCTGGATTGATGTTGTGTTCTTTCAATCTCTTAGTGACCTAAGAGAATAAAGATGATTTTGTGTATATAGGGTTAAAAAACTAGGCTAGTGATTATAAGGCACATTCAACATCCCTTTTACCTTCAATTTTTCCTTAACTCTTTCATGGGGATCCCACTACCTTAGCTCATCAATTTAAAGATTAAAGGAGGTCCTATGTTTTTAAGCCAATTTAATATTGCCCCATAATGCAAACAAAGTTCTAGTAATGGTTATGGGGAGGGTGTGGAATAGTCCCTTCCTTTTGGTCATGAAAATAACATCTATTCCATTGCATATTTGATAATCCACTTCTTGCTTTGTTATCTTGATTGGTACATGGATAGGTAACCTGAGTTGGGTACATTAGGTCCCTTCAATCCTAATGATTGTAAAATCAGGATATAACCATGTGTTCCCCATGAATTCAAAAATATTATTTATTAGTGGGTTAATCCTCATCATTAGTCTCCATGTGATATCCTCATTAAGGGTAGGATATACATAATCACATATAAATTGGATATGATCCTTGTACTTATAGATATATAACTTGGAGTAATACTATGATATACTTTGTGTCCCATCAGTGACCATTCCCTAAGGTTGGGAATTTTTGTTGTAGAAAGAAGGGCATATAGAAGGTATGCCATCATGTGTAATTGATTCCTACTCTTCTTTTTTATTGAAAAAAATTGTCTACTCAAACAAGTGTTGATCACTTCACCAGGAGGAGGGGTTGTAGACACCTAAAACTAGCCACCAATAACCTCCAATCAGGTTTTTGGCCAATTTCCACCCAAAACACACAATTTGGCCTAAAAACACTAAAACACATTAAATGATGTGAAATTGACATATTCAAGTGCCAATTTTGGCTCGAGTATCACTAAATGAGGTAATGCAATTTATGGGCCAGCTAACTTTGATCAGTCCATTTTGAATAAAAATGCCAAATTTCCACCTACATGCTCTAGACTACTCTTTCCTATAAAATATTTTTCACAAGACTTGTGCCTTTGTTATTTTTTTTTTGTAATATTCTAAATGGGAATACACATCCAATTCATTTGACGTGGGCTTCTAATTCAAATCCAATCAAATTTAGGACCAATAACAAGGCATTTTGATCAATTTGGGTAATTTGTGCACAATGTGCTTAATCATGCCTAAGAGATAATTAATCCAAATTAAGGCCTAATCAAAAATTCCATAGAAACTTGTTGAATAATTTATTTTGGAAATGAATATTGAATATTTGCATCAAGTGACCTCATTTCTTGGGAAGACATCCCTAGGCCATAAATGCCATAAATATCAGGATTCATGCCCTCCATGCCTCATCAATGCCTTCCATTATGCCATCCATGCCTCCTAATTTACCCTTATTCTAATTCCATGATGAGGATAATTACAAATTTAATTCAAAAAATTGAATTAATCCTTAACCACACATCTCAATCTTGAGATGGATGGTTCAAGTTAATTCTAACCAAATCCAAAAATCTATAAATAGGAGGCCTCACAACATTATTTCTAAGCTTAATTAGTACAAAGTTATGCTATAGGATTGGTGCCAAAAGATTCAAGAAACTAGTTTTATGATTCCAAATTGATTCCAAGCCAAGCCACAAGCCAAAGGTTCCAAGGAGAGATGGAGGTAAACAAGCTTCCATTGATAAGGACTTCATGAGCACAAGCTGAGCAAGCCACTACAAAAAACATTTTGGAGCATCCAAAGAAGGTAAAAGAGTTTTCTTTTGAATTTTAGTTGTGATTTTCATTCATGATTGTTAACTAAGCTCTCCCTAGTGTCTAGGCCTAGAGATGTTATGCTATTAGTGTGTTTATTTCACTTTGTTTTTCATTTTAGAACTAACACCATACTAACCATCCTCTCTTGAGTCAAATTCTTAGATACATAATGGCATGCCCGGTGCGATGAGATGCATCTCACACCTAAAAGAGAACATTTTATAACTCTAAAATATTCATTTATACCTTTAAAACTCTTGCAAATTGATTTTCTAACTTTATTTTGCCATTTTTTGTTGCCACATTTTTACATAGTAACCGATGTCGATAAGAAATACCAACATTAGTTACTTGGCTCAACTGATGTTGATTAGTAGAACTGACATTAGTTAGATCTTTTTTGGCCATTTTTGACATTTGTGGTTTATAAATGATGTTGGTCACTGTGTTTTCTTAAAAACACAAACCTGAGAGCTATTTTAAAATGCTTGGTTTGGGGTCATATGGACTCCATTTTGGATGATTTTTTTTAAAACCACATGTTTTCTCCTAAATCTTTAGAATTTAACATTATTTTAGCTTCAAGTTTCATATATTTTTTTACAAAATTTGTAAAATATATTTAAAATGTTGCTAATCTAACATATTTACTTTTGGGGTGATGCCTTAAGGGTAGATAGGTAACCAACGGATTTCAAATTTGATAAATCATGTTTCAGACCACCTTTTGAATGATTTTACAATGAATTAGGAACATTATTTTGGTGCTTAAAGTAACATTTAAGGTGCTTAAATAAGTTTTTTTATCATTAATTTTCAAAGTTACAACTAAGACCAAGGGGTCAAATGAACACCACCAAATCTTTCATTTGGGCTTAAAATTGAACACACTTGCCATTCTTGTTTGCAATAGATATTTAATCAAATATTATTTGGTAAAAGTGGTATGTTTCATGTATTATCTTCCTTTTTTCCTCTATAGGTAACCCTTGGAATCAAAAGTGACATTCCTATTGCAAGTAGCCTAGTCCAAGGCTTAGAAAGAATGTCATTTAAAGCACTCCCCAAAAACTTGCCAAACTTTGGGTGATCTTGAAAATGACCCTAAAGTCTTTCTATTTTATGATTTATTTATTTGTATGCATCTTGGCTTGTGATGGGGACATCATTACCTCTGACGAGTTCTTTAGGGAATCTTTGACTTGGGGTTTCACCTCGCGACATTGACTTCATTTAGCTCCTTTAAAGTTACACATAGGACATATCTGCATTTGGACATTGCACTACACTGAGCAAACAGTAGGATGTAGTGGTTGTAAAAAGGACTAGACCTTTTTACAACTAGCTAATGTCATGGTCACCTAACTTCCATGCTTATCTTTTGCATCATTTGATGTGAAAGTCATTATGCAATTGATTCCCTTAGAATGATCAAAACCTTGCTAGTTTAGTAAACCCCATTTTGCCATACCCTTGCTAGGATTTGGATGATTATACTTAGTGTATTTTGGTAATTTTTACTTGGTATGTTTTTAGACCAAAAACTTGTTTGTTTGTTCATAAGCCATGTCAAAACAATGCATTTGAGTTGTGAAGGGTAGTGTTATGCTGCCCAATTCATGTCAAAACATTTTTGATCCTTTTTAGTATTTGAAACATAGCATTGACCACATCATTCGAGCATGATTATGCCATTAGGTAGATCAATTTGTTTCAAGACTTGTTTAACATTGTATCAAAAACCATTTGTTTCAAACCAATTTGTGTATACCATTTGGACCTTTGTCTTGTACCTTCATGTTGTCCAATCTTGTCTAGCTTGTTTAGTCAAGTCCTAGTTTTCAACATTGAGTTTTTAATTAACCTTATCAAGTTTGGATCCAAATATTGATTGATTTATATTTAAGCCTCAATTAATGGGGATGATACATAGATATTTATCTTTTGGGTTGCATAAATTTAGTTAATCAATTACCCAAAATTGAAAACTATTGATGGTTTGTCTATAGAATGCCTATCTTCATCATTATTTGTGTTGTTATTTGGGATAACACAGCCTTTTTCAAAGATCCTTTTGTATTATACATTATGATAATTGATCATGTTTATGTTTGATTCTGTGTGCTGAGTCTATGTCAAAGTTGTTTCTAAACTTGTTAGATTAAATCAAATCACATTAACCTTTGTTTCAAGTCTAGCTTTTGGCACTATTTAGCCAAAAGTCCTAGCCCACCTATTTGTTTGAGCCTAGATTTTGAATATGTATTTGGACAAAAGACCTAGCAACTCAACTTTTGCCTTTCCTAGTTTAGACCTTGTTTGGGACACTTTTACCTAGACCTTTGGCATGCCAATTTTTATTTAGATGCTTGACCTTTTATGCATATGAAATTTGATGTTAGATATTTGATGTTAGGATATTTTATGCCAAGTCTTAGAATAAATTATTTTGGAGATATAGGTCCACTTTTAAGCCATATTGGAGATACAAATCCACTTTTTAACCAAGTTATACTAAGATTAAACCATTTATCCTTTAGACATAGTTTTTTAGAGTTTGTAAAACTCTAAGTCTTTTTGTTTTTGGAGCTTTCATCATTTATGTAGATATGTCTCACTAAACTTATGGTGGAGTCACTTACAATCTGAATTATGATAGAATGGCTGCACAAAATGACTTTTATGGCTTCTGTCAAGACCCCATTGATGCTAATATGATTTGTGAGATACATTTCTATCTACCTCATAGTAATAATTCATGGTAAAAAAGTCACAAAACAACTTGCAATCCAACTTGAGGCCTTGATTGGTATGAAAATTAATTTGAAGACCCAACTATAGATAATGTTGTTTGGGATACAAATCCATACCCTCTTTTCAAAAATTAGTACATGAAACATAGTCAAGAACCAGCTTATGATCCAACTCATGGCTGGGATGATATAGTTTATGAGGAAGACTTGGATGATTTTGTTTATGCAATCAATCAAGTTCCATGATGTCCTTTTTATATCCAATCATTGCCTACCCCTAACCCTCCTTTGGATTATATGATCCATCAAGCTCTATAATATCCAAGGAATACCATCACCATTCCTAGACCTAATCTTTTGGTTTATATGAGTAACCAAGCTCCATAACGCACCTTCATCATTTCAAGACCTAGTTCTTTGGCTTGTGTGATAAATCAAGCCCCAAAACACCCTATTATTACTATCTTAGGACTTTTTCCTTTGGCTCATGTGAGCAATCATGCTCCTTAAGGCCCTACCATTATCCAACCACAAGTTATTCCTCATCCAATACCAATTCCAACCAAACAATAATCGATCCAATCATTCAAAGACCAATTTGTTTTCAAAAATGGTATTTTTTAACTCATTAGAAACCAAGGCCAAGAGAACCAACCAATCCAAGATGTTTTTGTTGAACCAAACATTTGTGATAAGTTAACCTATGATGTATAGCCTATTTTTCCTATACCAATTATCAAGGAGTCTCACTTTGATGAGCCATTATTTGCTAAGTCACTTCTTAATTATTATAAATACCTTTAGTCAAATCATTACCTTGACCATATGCCTATTTTTCAAGGGCCTCCTATTGACAAGCTAGTCTCTGAGGAGTTGTCTCTTGACTTTTTTTCCATTGTAGAGGAGACTCACTTTGACAAACTAGTCTTTATGGATCCCATTATGCCATCATAGGTCATTACTTGCATAAAAATAAACACTCAAAAAGACATCATTGTAATAGAGTACCCATCAAATTAAGAATCAAAATTAGAGTCAAGTTATATTCTTAAATTGACATTGGATTTAACATTAGAAATAGAATCAACATCAGTTGTGACATTAGATTCAAAGTCCCTTATTTTATAATCAAATTCAGAAGAAGAATATGATCATAACTATTACAACATTGGTTACACATGCCTTATTAATCAATTTCAATATATTTGTGATCCTTATATATTTTTTGAGGATAAATACTTCAACATTGACACAATTTATCCTAGTATCTTCTACAAGGATTATGAAACCTCTCCCCATTCCATTACCATTCCACATGCCATTACCATCAAAAAAGATATCCATATTATTGACATTCCATCTCCTATAAGTGTCAATTGTGACTAATACAATCATACTTCATTGAACTACATCCATGGTGACATAACAGTTAAAGAAGAGCAAGGAGGCCAAGACAATATTCATGTAACATAAGAACACTCTCCTAGTGAAACTTTTTTAAAAACACTAGAATATAATAAAATTCAAACTCTAATGTTCATTAGTGAAACCTTCTCAAAGGCACTATGAGATAATCAAGACAAATTCATTGGTGAAAACCTCATTAAGTCATCAATCATTGAGCACAAAAGTTCTTCACTACTTAATGAAGATAAAAGCAAAGATCAAATCAAAATAGCTTCCTATCTATAGCCTAATTAGATGGTAGATACTCTCAAGATCAAGAAAAAATAATATGATTGTACTATCAAGAGAACAATTATTTGGCCCTACCACAACCAAAATTATGTCAAATCTGGCATCAATAACATTACGTGTGACTAAAAGTCCTGATCTTCATTTGTTTCCCCACCATTATACATTCCATTATCATTTTTCATTCCATTTCAAAATAAAATATACCATCCATTATTTATCCCTATTTACCATCCAAGGCCACATCTTCCTTTACAGAGGCTACAAAGATACCTTGTCTTAATGCTTGAAGGAATCAAAATTAACAATTAAGGAAGATCATAAAAGCATTTTTGACAACCAAATCTGCATCTAGTTCTTGACAGAGAAACTTTTCAAATGAGGTGTAGGATAGCAATTAACATTATCAAATATTATTTTTGTATAATTTGTTGATTAGGATGTGCATCTCCCCATCAACAAGAACAACGTAATCAAAAACCACACCCATTTCACATTGCCCTACCATTGCCATTGTTACATATCCATTTGCCATCCCTGACATTTGCCCCATCACTTGGGGGAAACCTTCTTACCATTTTATCCAATCTATCCAACCAACCATTATCCTTAGCAAGACCATACCATCCTATCAGTCCATTCCTATTTAGACCAAAGCCTGTTTCCTACCCAATCCTATTTTGATCTTGGTTCTTTTGATTTTTCCCACACCTTTTGTGGGGGGATTCTAATGAAGTTTCAATAATCAATCAAATCTATGTTTATAATGACAGTCTATGAAACTAGTGTGATAGTTGATCTAGCAAGATATCTTTCATCCTATCAAGTTTATTTATGTGAGCTTGATTATAACCACCTATGGGTAAATCAATGTTTCACCAGTCTTACTACTAATTATAACTACCTATAAGCAAATTAGTATAACTGATCTATGCCATTGTATCTTAGGTATAACCACCTATGGGAAAACTAGGGGTAACACTTGTTTATCATGCATTACTACATCACCTTACCTTCATTATTTTCATTTGACTGGCCATTTGCCAAATTTGAAAACTCATTGGGACCTAATTAGTTTTTCCCTACCTTTTATGTGGATGGAATTACTATGACTTGAGGTCATTTTGGGACTATGTGGGTCAATCTCAATTCATGTTGAGGTCACCTCAGTCCCCATTTCTATATGCTCTCACCATTTTTGTGAGCAACCTAAGCCAAATGCTCTCACCATTTTATGAATAGGTATCTTGTCATTTCTAACGAGTTAAGATACCTCAAAATTCTAAAAACATTCATAACATTTCAAAAATCCAAAAATGTTTGTCCTATCTAAGCCTAGTCAATTATCCTCGATCCACCTTACTAGAGCATGGTCATTATTAAGATGTTTTCTTTTGTTTTTGTTTTTAAACTTTTTGTTTCTTTATTTTAGGTTGTTTGTTTTATTTTATTTTTGTTTTTTTGTTTGTTCACTTGCATGTTTGTTTATTTTCAACACTATTGCCTCGACTCAGTCTATATGTATGCATTAGGTGATTCCTTACATGCATTATTCTTGAGTCTATCCATATTCATATGGTAATATTATAATCATGGTTTTTATCATTATTGTATTATTTTTGAGTGTTTATTGGATATCGAGAGTCAGTCCTTATGCATATTTTGGCCAAGTCTTCATGGTGATCTATCATGAAGCCTACCATCACATGCTAGAGAAAAAATTAGCTTCGGGGAGGTCTACAATAAGTGGATATGTAGAATTTTCTCCTTGGCACCTTGGCAAATCCTTCCATCCCTCCTTTAATCAAATTAACCCAATGACCATTCTAGTTATATCATTGTTAATTAGGATGAGCATCTCCTCATTGGTAGGTATAACTAAATAATTCACACTGATCAATCTTATTCTTCTATTCATCTATTTCATCACTTTTCACCCACTCATATTTAATTTATATCCCAGGTTATATCCTTGAGCTATTCTTGCTAATCAACCCTAACTATGCCACAATCATCTTTAGCCAATCTAGGTCCTCTTAATGATTATAACTGTCTATGGGCAAATCATTATTTTAACTTTTATTCCTGATTATAACCACCTTTGGGAAAATTAGCATCCTTTTTACATCAATGCATGCAAGAATTTTCTCCTTTGGATTAATCTCAACCACAGATTAGTTCCACCTTTCTTCTTATTTCTTTTTGAGGGATCATCCATCAATAAATGTGATGGCCACTCCCTTGAGGGGGCATCATCATAGGCTTCCCAAACACCTTTTGGAACTTTGTTCTTTAACCATCATCTTTTTTTTGGCACACATGCCATTTATAATTATTTGAGAATACATTGCTTTTCCTATAGTTAGCAATGCCTTCCTAAATAGGGGCAAATTGTAGACACCTAAAATTGGCCATCGATAACCTCCAATTAGGTTTTTGGCCAATTTCCACCCAAAATGCACAATTTGGCCTAAAAACACTAAAACATGTTAAATGATGTGAAAATGACATATTCAAGTGCCAATTTTAGCTAGGGTATCACTAAATGAGGTAATGCAATTTATGAGCTAGCTACCTTTGATCAGTCCATTTTGAATCAAAATGCCAAATTTGCACCTACATGATCTGGACTACTCTTTCCTATCAAATCTTTTACACAAGACTTGTGCCTTTGTTATTTATTATTGGAAACATTCAAAATGGGAATACACATTCAATGCATTTGACGTGGGCTTCTAATTCAAATCTAGTCAAATTTAGGACCAATAACAAGGCATTTTGATTAATTTGGATAATTTGTGCACAATGTGCTTAATCATGCCTAAGAGCTAATTAATCTAAAACAAGGCCTAATAAAAAATTCCATGGAAACTTGTTGAATAATTTTTTTTAGAAATGAATATTGAATATTTGCATCATCAAGTGACTTCATTTCCTGGGAAGACATCCCTAGGCCATAAATGCCACAAATATCAAGATTCATAACCTCCA
Source organism: Torreya grandis (assembly GCA_037957365.1). NCBI lineage: Eukaryota > Viridiplantae > Streptophyta > Pinopsida > Cupressales > Taxaceae > Torreya > Torreya grandis. The sequence goes on along the minus strand of JARHVA010005081.1, from coordinate 1,073,173 downwards.
TGCCTCATCAATTCCTTCCATGGTGCCCTCCATGCCTCTTAATTTCCCCTTCTTCTAATGCCATGATAAGGATAATTAAAAAATTAATTCAAAAAATTGAATTAATCCTCAACCACACATCTCAATTTTGAAATGGATCGTTCAGGTTGATTCTAGCCAAATCCAAAAATCTATAAATAGGAGGCCTCACAACATCATTTATAAGATTAATTAGTAAAAATATATAATGCAAGATTGGTGTCAAAAGATTCAAAAAACTAGTGTTATAATGCCAAATTGATTCCAAGCCAAGCCAAGCCATAAGCCAAAAGTGCGAAGGAGGGATGGAGGTAGACAAGCTTCTATTGCCAAGCACTTCATGAGCACAAGCCAAGTAAGCCACTACAACAAGCATTTTGGAGCATCCAAGGAAGGTAAAAAAGTTTTCTTTTACATTTTAGTTGTGTGTTTCATTCATGATTGTTAACTAAGCTCTCCCTAGTGTCTAAGCCTAGAGATGTTATGCTATTAGTGTGTTTATTTCACTTTTCTTTTCATTTTGGAACTAGCACCATACTAACCATCCTCTCTTGAGTCAAATTCCTTGATCACAGGGGTGACTTATTTCTGAACCATGAAATAGACTAAGGGGACCTAAATTTTATCTATATATGTAGTAGTTGAGTTCCCACACAACCAGTTCATCATTGTCATGATCATCCTTATTCTAGGTCTAAATTGACTAATGAGGATGTTGTTATTGAAGTCTAAAAACACTCGATTCCCAAAATATAGCCATAGGGTAAGGGTGTTCTTTAAATCATTTTCTTTAGCCCAGTTGATGATTGTGGTTAGGTCTACTTGGGGTTAGTCAATTTATAATAGTTCTCAAAATTTATGGGATAAATGTAAGCAATCTTCTTAAAACTACATTAATGAATAATCATGTCCTTATCTATTTTTCCATCTTTAAAAATTAGAGCAATGATATCTATGAAATTTAGTACCTCAATTTTTATAGCTACATAGTGTAGGTTTGTCATCTAGATGGTAACTACATTGTATTATATTTTCTTTTTAGACATGTTCCTTTCCTCCTCTCTGGTGATAGGCTACTAGTAATCAATGGTCCAAAATAAGATTGACCAATTATTATTCCCTATATTTAGAGTAGTGGCATCAAACTCTATGTCTTTAAAAACTCTTCCTTCTGTATTCAAGTTCAAATAAAGTTCTACATCCTCTATGGAAACACTTTTCTAGGCTACCATGGTTGTTAATTTCTATAAATTACTTGCTAATAGATTGCACTTTGGCTCTAGATTGAATCGTTCTCACACAAGTGGTAATTAAACTTTCCTTGACTTGATTATAATGAGCACATGGTTGAATTAGGATTCTCATACTTTCTAGGGTTTTTTTAAAGGTCTTCTTAGTGATTTAATGGTGACATCTAGTTCAAATGGTGAGCTTCATGCCTTTTTTTTTTTGGATTGTGTATTTATACCTTTGCCTTTCATGGGTCCACAAGATCTTCAAATATGTCATGTCTTGCTTATGTGGCATCATCATGGCATATCCATGGCATGTAGCTTATTAATTTATTTTTAAAATATGACCATCTCCATTTGAAAAATCCTTTTTATTTCACATCACCTGATTATCCTTACATGTATCAGCATGGGTCATTGATATTTATTCATTCCTTAACTTTGTGTATTTTTGGATCTCTAATAGGGTTCTTGTGATGGAAAAATTTGTCACATTCTCATTCATTCTAGAGCTTCATTGAAATTTCAATGTTGATTTTGCACCATTGGATCATCCTCTCCTAGATGAATGTGCTCCATTTATCTTGATTGATTGGATCATGTTATTTTCTCTATGAGTCATTGATAGGAATGTTTATGCAAGATGCTTATCATTGATCTTTGAAATATTTTCAATATTTAATCTATGTCATGCAATTATGCCATGTGTCATCTTTGTGGTGGCTCTTGAATTTTCAACCTTTATTAAGCATCATTAGATCTCATTTGGTCAGATCAATGCACTCTATTAGATCTCAATCTGAGGGATAGAACACCATTGTATGATCACTATTTTTTTTCTAAAGGTCTAACACTTTTCACCTTCTCACTTGTCTTAGGTCCTATTGAAGTTTTGACTTGACATGCACCATTGATCATAAGCTATATGCTTGGGCATATACTATTAATATTTGAAAGATGCTCAAACTTTAACTTGGGCTTGAGGCTTGAATTTTTAACTTTAATCTTACACTGTTAAATTTCTATCACCCAAGTAAATTCACATCATCAATCAAGGCTCTTCACTTTTTGACTTTATATGCACCATTAGATCTCGACCACCCAAGCAAACATAAGTCATCGATCATGAGAATAATAAATTAAGTCAGAGCTTGAGAAATATAAATGACTTAGGCTTAAATTTTTGTATTAAGATTTTATTCATGTTGGTAAACATGATAAAACTTTAGGATAAAATTTTTAAGCTAGGTTTTAAAGCATAATAAAGTGAACTCATGAATAATAAAAGACATGGCATAAATTTTAGCCTAAGGTTTTGGGACACTAATAAAGTGACCTTGTGGATGATTTATACCATTTGAAGATAAAAAAGAAACAAAAGGGACTAGAGATATGAAGAACTAAGTTATTTCTTAGGCTAAGGTTTGGTTGTGTTGATAAACATGACTAAACCTTAGGATAAAAATTAAACTAAGTTTATGACATAATTAATTATTCTTGTGCGAATATGAATTTAATTAACAAAGTATTGAATTAAATAAATTAAACCAAGGGTTTTAAGATGTTCAGACATGAATTTAACTTTTTACTTAAGAACCAATGACTCATCAAAGGGTCAATTTATCATTAGAGTTCAAAACCCTAGACATTGTTCACAATGTTAAGACTCCATCAAATCTACAACCTATAAACACAAGAAGAAACTGTTAGCAACCTTAGGAAAAATAAAATAAGGATAAAAAAATATGTAATTTAAGATAAATGAGATCCATGTGTGGATGATCTTCAAATAAAGATAATTCGAAAACATGGTAGTGGTACTCTGATCAAGTGAATTTTTAATTTAAAGCACAATCTTGCAAATTTTTTAAACAAGGGTCCCTATCTTTAGAAATTGGGGTATATTGACCTTGACATTTCCCATATTGGGATCCTTATATGTATTTTATTCATCTTCTCAATAATTTTCATAGGAGAGATTCCAACTTTGTCATGTCCTCTAAGATCTATAACACTACCACTAGCGTGTGTCACTTGATGCATAGGAGAAGACATAGAAGGAGATTTAGCATTCTGAGTTTTCTAATTACCTAAGCCATAGGGATTTTATTTTACACACTTGATCCTTTAGGTTCCTTATAATTAATGTTTATACCACCACTTGTCCCTTTCACTTATTCAATCGATCACTTCTTTGACCTTTTATTTGAAGCTATAGAGTTTGATCTTATATTCAAGTTACCTTGATAGTTGAATGCACATGATTCATATTGATAGTAATTTATCAAGGTAACATTTGATTTATCATCTCCTCTATTAGGCATCTCTTCTTGAGTCATGGTAGGCATTGTTCCCAATTAATCCATATAAGATTTATTGAATGCTTCATTTGCATAAGTAGAAGAGACATGAGGCTAGTCCCATGAAGGATTATCTCCATTGTCTTGTACAAGACTCTTTTGGATAGATACAAGTGTTTTTAAAGTATAAATAACATTATAATTTTCACCATTGTGTTGCTTCACATGAGTTAGTTGCCTTTGTCCTTAGTAGTGGCCTTGAAAAGGTTGTTTAGGAGATTGATAATAATGATAAGGATGGTAAAGACCTTGAAGAGACATCCATTACTATTTTTTTAATTTTATATTGAGTTTTTGGTTCTCTTCTTGGGATGCTTTAAGATCCTTAGTTAGTTCTTCCTCTTTTGACTTGCTTGGTTGATTAGGGGAAAATTGTTTATGCTTGGGTGTGGGGATGGGAGCAATGGTGGGAATAAGAGTTTCCACATCAGGAAACAAAGGCATGGGGGGTATAGGAGATATATTTATAACTTGAGTAAGGAAATTCTCATCCCTTAGAGTATTCTCATAATAATTATTAAAGGTATCCCCTCCCATGGATTGAATCATCATAGATATATCACTATTGAAGGATTTGAGGTAATAAAGAAAATCATGATGTGTAGTAGGACTTACCATGATTGGGATCATATCCCAAGTATTTTTTAATATTTTTCTTAAGTATTTTATGGCCTCTTAAGGTTCTCTCTTTATTTTAGTCAGCTATTTATTCAAGGATAAATGCTCAGATTTATCTTCAAATCTCCTCCTCAAAGCATCACCCAATTCATCCTATGTAGTGATAGAGTTAGGAGCCAAAGTACAATACCAATAAAGTTCCTTACTCTTGAAATATATATCCAAAAACCTAATGTAAACATTCTCTTTATTTATGTTATGTATGTTATGCAAAAGTTGGCAATGTTTCTTATGTGTTCAATAAGAGTAGCGACAGATTCTCCCATATATGAAGGCACTCTTTTGAGGGCTAACATAATAATGTCATCATCGTGATAAAGTGATAAATTATTATGGACATAAAAGGTAAAAAAGTTTAGATTCCTTAGGGATACCATATTTCAAGTTGGACCCAATAAAAGTCTCCTAATAGGTAAGTGAGCAGTGAAAGATTTCTTGGAGTATAGATGGGTGTTAGCAAACCTATTTTTTTTAACTACATAGTAGTTCAAATCTAAAAATACAAATGGAATGAATTTAGTGTAATACCTTATCCTTACCTTAGGCATGAAAATGAATCACTAGTGTAAAACCAAGAGCTAATTAGTTCTATATTTGCTAGATATTACATGAAAGATGATTTACTACTTCAAATTTGCCAAGATCAACATCTACCTTTGACAACTTCTTGGACCATGAGGTCCCCCCAGGATTTATAAAAATTTTATCAACCAAAATTTCACCCTAATTAGGGATAATAATAATTCATTAAATTTTGTGTAACATTCAAACACCTCATATGTTGTGGGTGACAATTCTTAGAGGTAAATCTCTAGATTGAAGGGCTATCTCTCTTACACAACACCTAAAACTAACCACTAACATAATTGCTTTGAACTAAAAGGGATAGAATGAGATTAAAAATAATATAATATTTTTTATGCACCAATTTAAACTCTGCACTCCTATTTGAACTTGTATTATGGAAGACAACCTATAAAAATGATCTCAAAACCAAAGGTTCTCCTACCAAAAGTGATTCAACATGAAGGTAGAATGCAATGTATTTCATAAGGTACATGAATAGTAGGTATTATCATAGACACTAGTAGTCTTATTCATAATTAAATACACACAAAAAACTATTTTCACATCATGAGACCTTTTATAAGGTAGATTATTTACACAAAACATATAAGTATCACTTGCCATTCAACCATAAACTACTTGATAATATTATACAAGAATTTGATATAATAAAACTAGTTTGAAATATTTATTCCAAAGTTAAAATTAGTATTCAATTTATTAGGTATTTTACATACCAAATGTGGATGCATTACAATGCCAAAAGTGACAGCTTATATAGAGAAATGAGGAAGAGAGAGAGGGGGCGTAGAGGAGGAGATTTCCAAGTGTCTAGTGTGAGTTATAAATAATATAAGAGTTAGGAAATATTAAAAATATAATTATAAATATATATATATATATATATATATATATATATATATATATATATATATATATATATATATCTCCTTTTTATATGATTCATCATCCATTTGGTATAGGAGTTAGAAACTTAGCATGACACCTTGCACATTTTCTTCAAAACTACCCTTCTTTGTATATGAGAAGTGAAAAATGGACCTTTGCATCATAAATTCACCATTAATTCCTTAAAAAATTCTCATTTAACACCTTTAATTCATTTATAAACTCCCTTGATTTGAAATTTTAGTGGTAATCATCATCCATATGCTTAGGTGTCTTGAAACCCCTTCATCTACCACACCTAGCCTTGTCCAAATGGATCAAAACTTGAATTCAACTTCATAAAGGAAATATATATTAATAAAAGGATTTAAAAAACCTTATTATACATGAATAAATCCATCTTGGTTCAGGGAATAGCTCTCAAGACTCCATGTTTCTCTTCAAGCTCTCATTAGGCATATTTTCCTTGTAGCCCTAAAATCATGTAAACCTCCTTGTGTAGGATAGATTAAAGATTATTATAGGAAATATAAGACATATTTTAGGACCCAATATTTTTTTACAACTTCATGAAAATTTTTAGGTCCTGAGAGTGAGTGTAAGTACCTTTTTTATGTTGTTCTCTTCTCCTAATTAGGCCTCAATTAGGCCTCCTTGCCTAGAAGACTAATTTTCTACTCCAGATCTCTCCCACACATGTGAAACCAAAAGCAAGCATATGATTCAATTTCCATATCTTATAAAAAAATCTCCATGATAAATTTAATATCTTGAGACCCTATGGAAGTATGGAAACCATGAAATGGTTCTGAAACCTAGTCTCTTTTTAAGCCTATTAAAGACTGCCTTGAAAAATAAGGTTTGTTTTTTCACTTCCAAGATATCCTATACTTTATTTAGGCATAAATATGTGTAAAAAATCCCAAGTGACCTATATAAATATTTTTCAAGTGCTCCACTATCCAAAACCCTAAAAAATGCCAAAAAAACTTGTAAAATAAGGAACTTAATGGAGTCAATATAGTTGTAAGTACAATTAAAGTACATGGTTCAAACCTACTTGGAGTGATTAGAAATATTTAGGAGGTATTAGAAATAAATAAGGTCATTTAATGAAATTTATAGGCTTATCTCTCTCAATTGGTTATTACAAGGGTTTAGAGTGACTTAGGTTCTTAACAATTGTTCATAAACCCTACGACCTTAAATCCTAAATGAATGCCATAATCTTATATTATAAAACCATCCTCAAATTTACCTAGGTGATTAGGTTCTCATGAATCCTCTCAGTATAGTTTTGAGTGCAAGAAGTTAGATTTCAGGTTACAAATAGGCCATTAGAGAGGGGTTTAAGTACTTAAGCATTGTTCATGCATGTGATTAATCTAATCCAACAACTAATTACACAATATTTAAGCATTTTTCATGCATGTGATTAATCTAATACAAAAACCAATTCCAAAATATTTAAGTATGGGGACCTATTTATCATCCCTTGAAACTATTTAGATACATGCATTAGGTTAAGGTCACACCAAGTGAGTGAAGGTTGGTTTTGAATTGTAGTCATCAATTTGGTGAGACTTGAGGAGGTCTTATGAGCTTTAAATGAAATGTATTTTTATTTCCTATCCATAGATGATTTTATATTATTTTTTCTAACATATTAAAATTTAAAATGCTGTCAATCCTTCATGTCCTTCACCAAATTTCATTTCTCATGACTATACCTATGGTTTGCTTATGTAGTGTTAGGCTCTGCAGGCCTAGATAAGGCTTATCTTTGTTATCCTCACTTTTTATGGGGTTGAGATTTATATATATTCATAATATTACCATGAAACCATTTTAAATGGTTTTATTCTTATCATAACTCCTCTCTTCACTCTATACAAGCAACCTTCACTTACCAAGGCTGACAGGACTATAGCTCACATTGACTGTGTATATAGGGTTAAAGTGAGTCATGTAGATAATAAACTCTTATCTAACTTAAATTTGTCTCTTTTTGACTTTTAATTAATTTATACATTTTCCATCTCCTTGAGCTATAATACAATGCTTCTTTTGTTCACTATGCCTTCTCTATAAGCTTAAAACTAGCTTGCTCCCTAAGCAAACCTGTAGATGATCACTAGGATGGTCTGAATTAATTTAAGGGTTTTATGAATTCACTTTCAAAACTTTAAAAATCTCAATAACTCTTGTTATATTATTTATCCTCCTAAAATTATCCAAAACATTTCATCCTTCCAAACACATAATTATTTTTGTACCATCTCAAAGTGTGGCTGTAGGTTATCTTTAGAGAATAGTTTGAACATGAGCCTTGGAATTGATATTCTAAACTATATTATTTCACCTTAAAAGTATTAAAACTTCATGGGAGGTTAATTTCCACTACACCACAAGGTTAATTTTCCTTTTCATAGCATTTTATAGACTTTTCCTCCTTCCTTCATACACAGGTTTGTGCATGAGTATTAAACTTGTATATTATCTCATACTAACCCTCATTGGATTTCCAAAATTTAGGTTTCATCATTAGTTTATGACTTGTCTCATTAATATCTATAATTATTCATTATTCTAAACCAATTCTTCTCATAATAATTGGTTTCATTCCAAAAATGAAGTCATATAGGTTTAGGACTTGTAGGTTTGCCTTTTTCTTGCTTAGGATGATAAGAAAAACATCTTGAGATCCTTTCACTTTGTTTTTCATAAAATAATTATAAATTATCATGTCACATAACTCAAAAACTTGTGTACCTTTTTAATAAGCATTATAACATCCCAAAATTTTTTCCTTTGCACATACAAGCTTGTGCATACAGTCAATTCCTGTGTAAGGTGTTTTAGTATTTTTTTGATTTTTTCCAATGTGAATTAATTAAATACTAAAAACAAAGTATAATCAGGGTTTTTAAGATTACTTAGAGATGTGGATGATTCATTGTGCACTATTGATCAAGTTTGATTGCGAGAACTACTCCTTGGCTGGGGAGGAATGACCTGTAATACACCACACTTAAACAAAATATATATATATAAATAGATAGATTGGTGGGCTGCCTAGTTACAAACCAATCTTGAGAAGTGGCACGCTTTCTCAAATGGATGTCATCCCATGTTCAAAAATTCAATTTTATTTTTAACATGAAATTACAAAGATAGATATGGATAGAAGTAGACAATGTCGAAGATTATTAAATGAGAAGATTTATATGATCAAAATATGCATCCTAGAATTCATTAGTAATGTCTATATCTTATTTAATTATGGCCAATAACTCATCAATATAGGTGAAGTCATATGAAATCTCAAGATAAATCCCTAGTTCAAAATCTATATCACTCTGATCTACAAGGGACTATGGGAAGATCAAAGATGCTAATTAAATCATGTACCAAACCAAGAAAGGTCATCTACATAAACAAAATAGTATTTTAGAAAAAGGATATTAGATTTATATAATGTTTTAAAGATGTAACAAGGATCGATGTCGATCTTATAAGATCAATGTCGATCTTATAAATACTGTTAAATTTGTAAAATAGACTTTAATAACACTTTGTATTTTTGATCAAATGATAAAAATAAAATAAAAAAATGGACAAAAATAGAGATTTATAGACAAAACATAATTATGATACAAAAAATAAGATATTTAAAACTAATTAATTAAACAAATAGCTATCAATGTCAATTTAACACAATTGACATCGATTCAGATGAATTGATATCAATTCTATGCAAGAAAACTGAATATTGATTAAACTATAATAACAACCTAGAAAACTAATAAAATAAATAAAACCAAATGTCAAATTATGACTATTAGACATAAAAGATGATAGATATGATAAATTGAACAAAAATGGATTAAAATACTAAACTTTTTTATTGAAAATAAGACTTACAAGATGAGAGAAGAAACTTCACAAAATCCTCTAGATGATGCTTTAAATGAAGATTATACAAGATAACAGAGCTTTCAGAATGTTTGTACGTGAACTACAGTGATACTTTGGTAGAGTTTTGAAGGCAAAAGCATAATCACCATCCTCCTAAGCAATGGAGGTCTGCTAGGTATTTATGGATAGACATTGATCCTAATCGATCGGCATCGATCGTAAAGGATCAATGTCAATTTACCCAAAATGGAAGGAGTCAAACAAAATACTATTCTAATGGGTTAGCATAGGATAAAGGCAGGTTAAAATGACTTCCAAAGTCATTCAGGTTGTTTTAACCATGGAATAAGATTGGGTAAAAGGAGTAATAAGGATAAAAGGGAGGGAAAATTTAGATTTTATTTGATTTATTAGATTTTATGGTTTTAAGGGTAAAGGTAAAAAAAGGTAATTACTATTTAACCATAGTAATTAACTTATTCACTTGGGTGGTAAAAGGGGAAATGATGGTAAAGTGTAATTATAAAAATAATTACGCATGGGGGGCATTATGACATAATGCTATATAAAATTAATACAAGGTGTATAAATTTAGCATCTACATTTTCCCCTATTTGTGATGTGGTATATAATGGTGTGCCATAAGACAAAAACTATAAAAAATCCTAATGCAAGTTTTTATGGGGAGATATCTACCCTCAAACTAGGTGATGGGAAGTGAAATGGAATGGATGATGGGTTTGAACAATATGGAATGGAAAAATAAAATAAACAAGATGATATGGACAAAATGAAAGATAGCTAAAGGATTCTAAAAATAGATGATGCACAATGACAAATGAAGGCCATGTTTGCATGAAATGGAACAAAAATTAATACAAGTAGGAATGCTCAAAAGACTAGATCAAAAATAAAAATATCATAGCTAAAACAAGTAAGCATATAAAAGGCAAATCAAGAGAACAAAAGATAGGAATAACGAACCAAAATATCCAATGTGCATGTGGTGTATGTGTACCTATAGGCAAATATACTCAAGACAAAAGACCCCATTAGGATATTACATGAGGTAAGGTTCTAAAAAACAAGTGTATGCCAAAAGAGATTAGGGAATTGACAAGGGGCCAAAATTCACCAATCTAAATGGTAATAAGAGGGATAAAATGGGAGAGCTATGACAAAAATCAAGAAAATATGAGTCCAAAATCAAACTGAAAGCAAGAAAAACAATCCAAAATGCAAATAGTAATCAAGCTAAGGGAATTAAAATCAATCATAAGGAATTGATGGGGATTAAAGTGAATTGATATCACTCAAAAATAATTAACATCGATTGAAAATAATTGACATCAATTTGATGAAATGACATCGATCTCAACAATGGCTATAAATAACCCACCAACAAACAAAAGGGTTCATTCAGCTATCAAGTGCACAAGAATTTTATTAAAAAAAATAGATGGGTTACTGATGTGTAAACACACAAATGATGTGGTGGAGGCTAGCGAGAGCAGACAATGATGACAATGAGGACACTATGAGGTAGGTGACATGTTTTTTTATGTATTTTATATTTTTAATATTTTTTAATGTTTTTATAATTTATAGCTTAAGGGAGGGATTAGGAGAGGAAAATTAAGGGTAATAGGATAAGGTGAGAGTATATTAGGAGTATAAAATGGATAGGGAGAAAAACTTAGCATTTTTCAAAAAATAGAGATTGACATCGATCTATATGGATCAACCATGATCTAAAATAGATCGACATCGATCCCTAAAGATTGTCATCGATTTGAAAGGATCGGTGTCAATTTATAAGGAGAGGGTAAAAATAAAAGGAAAAAGATAAATTAACTAATTAAATATTTCTTATGAAAAGCTCATGAGTTATTGACTATGAGGGATAGAGTCCTACCATTGCTAGAGGAACTACAAGAGTTACTATATGATGAGGACTAGGTGCTCTTAAAGGTGGTGGGATTTTGAAGGATATGATACTACCACTGTATCCATCAAGACATTGGTATGATAGTATCACTACTAGATTAATGGGATTATACCACAACACCTTTTGGCTTCCTACAGGTGAGATGACTATTATGACTAAGGATATTTATCGAATCTTAAGGCTACCTATTTAGGGAGCTCCAATGTACACTATGGAGGAGGTTAGATGTGTGACAACACTAGCATAAATGTATGGGGAGGATTCTATAGATATTTAATTTATTACTAGAGGGTTCTTAGTTTATCCCCTATTTGAGTAGGCACTAGTAGAGAGGCTAGTGTTGACCATGCTCATGTTGGCTTTGACTTGCTATGTATTACCTGATTCTAGTGGAGGATGGTTACCATGGAGCTTCTCTTTAGTGATAGTAGATATGATTAATCATAAGACTATATTTTCTTGGGTTCCCACATTACTAAGGTGTATCTATAGGGAGTTATGGAGTTGGTGTACTAGACACTAGCTAGGGCTTGATATTACATTCATGTTACACTACTAGGCCTATGAGCACATTTGAGTGATTTACCCTCTTGGGACTCTAGGGGTTGGGCTCAAAGATAGGGTGTATAATGTGAGCTTCCTTTGATGGGATGATGACCTATTCATACCATATTTAGATAGGGTAGTGTATAATCTAACATACTATAGATAGCTTTTTGAGAGCCTTTAGATGAGAGACATTATTTGGAGACCATATCTATGTTTTCTAGCATGGCCTGAGATAGAGGTAGAGTTGAGGGATACATCTTGAGAGAGATGGGTATAAAAGTGATGGATGGACCATATGGAGTTATTTTATTTTTATAAGGTCTGCCACTAGTTTGGCTTGCTACAAGATATACCATTATCCCCATGCTTATATAGGTGACATGATATAGAGCTAGACTAGCCAGCACCTAACACCATAGTCATCTAGATGAGGGCACTCAAGGAGCCAAAAACATTAGATGTGGATAATTTAGGTTATATAGATGACTATGCCACTTAGTTTATGGGAGAGATGGTGAGGTGATAACATAAAGTAGTGAGGCCTCAAAGAGGTAACACAAGAGGCACCAGCACAAGATACCCTAGGTTAGGATGAGCCCATAAATGAGGAACCTATATAGGATAACCCAAGATAGGTTGAAAATGGGATACTATAGGTTGAGCTACAAAGTTTACAGGATGAGCTTGATAGGGTTATATGGTAGCTAGACTAGACCATTCAAGTGAGGGATAACTATAGGGCTGAGCTAGAGTAGATTAGAGCTTCTATGGCTAAGAGACCAACTTGAGATAATATAGGTTTAAGATCTACTCTCATAGATATGGTACCAATAAATAGTTATAGGGATGCACTTACCAAGCTATGATATTATGAGAGGATTATAAAGGATTAGCTACTAGAGGTACCTTGATTTATAGCCTACATGGCCAGTCGTAGTAGATCTTAGAGGACCCCAAGTGCCACTATTAGTATAAGGATCATTATAGGAGGGAAAGTAGGAGATGATAGGGGAGACGACAAGGGAGATAATATCTTTCATCTCAGCAAGATGGAGTTTACCCACTAGACATGCACATTATAATAGCCATGAGCCCTTTATTACATTTGTACAAACTTTTGAGATGTATATATATAGACCTATTTTTATGTTTTATGGATGGATTATGCTTTATATTTAGAGATTAATTAAAAATTTTGATGGATGGATTATGACTTATTATGTTGTAAATTATGGATTATGTAACATTAATGAGATGCAAATTATGGTTTATGATTATGGATATTATGTGATTAAAAATTGTATATTCTTATGAATTATGGATTTATGGATTATTTGACATTATGATGGATAAATTCACCCCATATTAACTAGGATCACAACCAAAAGGAAGACCTTTCATATACGTGCATGCACATCCTTAACATAAAGAATAATAAACATTGAAACAATCTGAGTAATCAGAGATAAGATTATTGGGATTAGATGATTTTGATGCGATAAGGGATGGATAACAGTGTCACCCATATTTTAAGAATCAAGAGTTTCTCCTTTGAGAATAATTTTATGCCAGCATGTAGATTGATCAATATAAGAAGTATACTATTAGAAAGCTAATCAATATGAGAAGCTTTCTTGACATTTTTCTTTTGATAACATGATTTTTTATATGCTTTGCTAATTTTAGGGCTCTTTTAAAATGGCATAATTTTTTAAAATGATCAATGCGATAAGTTTTCTACTTAGTAGCTATCCTTCGAGGGAGTGGTCTACATTTTTATACTTTTGCACAACTATCCTTTAAGGGATTAGTCTATTTATTGTGCTTTTTTGGATTTTATTATAGCTATCCTTCAAGGGATCAATCTATTGATTTGGCCCTTTTTTTAATACTAATACTGATATTGATACTGATACTGATACTGATACTAATACTGATACTGATACTAATACTGATACTGATACTGATACTGATACTGATACTGATACTGATACTGATATTGATATTGATATTGATATTGATACTGATACTGATACTGATACTAATACTGATACTGATACTGATACTGATACTGATACTGATACTGATACTGATACTGATACTGATACTGATACTGATACTGATACTGATACTGATACTGATACTGATACTGATACTGATACTGATACTGATACTGATACTGGCATAAAAGATCCATGTAAGATAATTTTCCTAATTCTATCATATGAAATGATTATGCTATCTTATAAAATAAGGGTATGAAGGAGATAAGGGAAATAATGATTTGGGGTTTCTCCCAATATAGGGGAAACTTATCCAAGAGATAATGCTATGAATAGGGCCGAGGTATTCATATTAAAAGCAAAGATTATAATAACTACCAGGTAACCACATAACTCTCATATCATTATTAGGTATAAAGGGATATGATAAAACTAACCACTCAAGATGAGGCAATATTTACTAAATATAGAAAGGATGCAAACACAAGGCATTAATAAGTTTACGTTCTAGTTTACCATCAAAAGAGGCTAAACGATATGCCCTAGATCCATATTTATGAGTTATGATGTATGGTCTAAGCCAATTAGGAGAAAACTTACCCATATTAATTTGTTCCATATTAGTGACATGTTGATTTTATTTAAGCACAAGATATTTTATATTAAATTCATGCTCTCTTATATGTTGATTATGTGCTCATTTTAGTCATTCTTGATATATATGAAGGTGGTCAAGGGCTATTTCTTGATGCTCATCTAAGAACTCAAGTTGGGATAAATTCTCTTAATAGAAATCCTCATCAAAAACTATGTCTCGAAGAGAGACTCAAAGGGAAGGAATTTAGACTTCCAAAGGAAGTACCACTTATGCACCATAGACTAGAGAAAAAGGAGAATCACCTATTTTGATATGCCCATTAGGTGAAATGGATATGAAGATGCTAATATTTACTAGCTTTGTTAATGACTTTGATTAAGATTTTGACTAAGGTTTTATTAGATGCTTTAACTTGACCATTATCTTGAGGATAGTGAGGCAAGGAAAAATTTAATTTGATTTTAAATGAGTCACATAATGCCTAGATTTTATTATTTTTAAAATATTTTCCATTGCCTCTTATAGTTTTATAAGGAATCCCAAGATGTTAAATAATGTGATTATGGATAAATTCCACAACCTTTTCTACCTTGGTCAAGATAAGTGGCACAGGTTCCACCCGCTTAGTGAAGTACTCTATGGAAGTGATAATAAAGCAATGATGATGAGAGGATTTAGGATTAATCTAACTAAGGAGATTGAGCCCCCACTGGGAAAATGGCCAAAAGTCTCTTGTTACCTACAAGGCTTTACTAGGGACATGGGATAAGTTTTCATGTTGTTGACATTTTACACACCTTTTAACATAGGCATAAAAATCTTGATTCAAAGTAGGCCAATAGTAACCAAGATGTAAAATTTTCTTGGTAGTTACGCGTCCATTAAAATTTCCATCGCACAAGCCATCATGGACCTCCTAGATAGCTAAGGTAGCTTCATGATTTTGGAGACAATGAAGGAGAATACTATTGAAACCATGCTTATAAATAATTCCCCCTAGAATGACATAATGGGTAGATTATACTATAAAACACACTTATCACCCTTGGATAGATGAGGGAGAGACAATCCCATAGACAAATAGTTAAATATTTGTACATACCATGGCTCTTTGGGATTTTACTCAATATTATGGATGGATGGAAGATCCATCCTTGTATAAGAGGGTTGATTAAGTTGATAGACAAGAATAAATAACTTAAAATCCTGAGGTGAAGCTGAGATAGAAGAAGCAAGAGAGGCCATAGTATCTACAAACTTATTAGTAGACCTAAGAGTAACTTGGATTCCATCAATTTTGAATGCAGATAAAGATGATCAACCAAAGTCCTATATCTTTGGAGGACATCATTCTTGCATTGATATATGTCAATAATTTGATTGATCACCAATTGATAATCCCCATAGATGTTAAGGGATCTGACTCCTAGTGTAAGAGCAGTTTGGAGTCCTATAATCAATGCTTCATACTTAGTCATGTTATTGGTTCAATTTAATTATAATTTAAAATACATAGGCATAGGGATACTGTGAGGAGAAATTAATACAATCCATACACCACTTTCATGCTCACACTTAGACCCATTGAAGAATAGAGTCATTTGATATTCTAGGATGGAATGGGAAGTGGATACAATAGACTCATTAGGGAATTCACAAATAATGAGTTAATTATTACTAAGAGGTGCTTTAACTAATTGATAAACAATGATTAGACCTTTGATAGACTTCTAATGGAGAAACTCTAGATCAAATTATGCTAACAACATGACCCATCTAGCCATTCACTAATTTTTATAAGATTTAGATTGCATGAATTTAAGAGGATCTATAGTCTTAATGACATATGTCTTATGGTTGAGGAGATAGTGATGAATAATAGAAGCTACTAAAACTAATGTCAAGCATATTTTTTTAGTATGCCAGTAACATGTCTCATATTCTATGAGGGCATGACTTATATAATAAACAACATGATCTTTATGATGTTCATCTCGATGAGAAAGCATAACACCTAGAGCATGGTCTATAGCTGAGATATAAAGGAAGAAAGGTTGCCCTTCCTTAAGGAAAGTAAGGATAAGAGGTGATAAAATATAGTCTTTAAGTGCATTAAAGGCTTCTTGAAAATTATAATCACATACAAAGTGACTGCCCTTCTTTAACAAATGGTGGAAGGGTTGACAATGGTCAAAAAGCTAGGAAATAAAATGATTAATAGATTGGAGCTTACCTTGTAAACTATGAAGCTGCTTAAGATTGGAAGGAGGAATTTCTAGAATAGCCTTGATGTTAGTAGTATCCACTTCTATTCCATAAATGAAAATAATGAAACCCAAAAGATTACCCATCAAGACACTAAAAATGCACTTTTTAGGATTTAGATGCACACGTTAATGAAGTAAACAATCAAGGATGACCCTCAGGATAGATAGGTGATCTTTACAAAATTTTGATTTTTCAAAGAGATCATCACATAGTATTCGATAATTTTATGGATCGTGTCATGAAATATATAAGTCATGGCTCAATGATAAGTGGTACCTATGTTCTTGATGCCAAAGGGCATAACATGATAGTAGAAGGTTCCCCAAAGAGTAATAAATGCCATTTTATGTTGATCTTTCCATATAATAAGTATTTGATTATAAATTAAAAAACCATCCATAAGGGACGAAATTTCATGTCCAATTATTATGTCCACCAACTAGTCTATATTAGGAAGGGGAAAATCATCTTTCAGACAAGAAATATTTAAGTCATAAAAGCTAGTACAAATGCAAAGTCCCCCTATGGGTTTAGTGACTTGAACAATGTTGGACATCCATTGAGGATAGTCAATGGATTGAATGAAGTTAACATATAAAAGGCATTGTAACTCTTTTTTCAAAAGGAGTGAAACATGAGGATGCATCTTTCAAAGCTTTTTTTTTACCATCCTAGCATCAAGAAAGGTTACGATGTTATGGATAATGATTGAGGGATCAATGCCAAGCATATCGCTATAAGACCAAGCAAAGGCTTTACTAAAATCTGATAAGAAGGTAGTAAAATCTTGAATTTCTTGTAGATCTCAGTTTTTGATAATTTTAATAATCCTTGGGACCTCTTGGGACCCAATATTAATATCAATAGTAGCTTCATTTAACAACCTAGATTTTTTAGATGGAAAATAATTACATAAATAAGAGTTTTCAACACCTAGATGGGTCAATATTGACTCATCGTCTTGACACTAAAAAATAGGGATGGTTGGTATATTAGATCCTATTAACTGAGGATATACCAAGGGGATGGTTTTGATTTCACCATCATGGTGGAAGATGAGAGGTTCTAAGGAGATAAAATTAACTTTTAAAAAGTTAGAATCAATGGATATGGTGTCATTAGTTGAGGAAGAGGTATCAAATGAGGAAGATGTCTCTTCTTCTTCCAAAGATGGTAGAAGAATGAGTTTGGGGACAAACATATAATTCTTCTTAAAACCTAAGCCATGATTTTCATTTGGATTTTTGAAGTCTCCTAATGTGACATCATGAGAACCATGCTCATACTTACCCATGCTGAAGCCTTTCCAGGCACAATGATGAAGATAGGTTTGAACAAACTAAGGATTGCTAAGAAAGGAGAAATTGGATGTAAATGGTTTCATACAAACATTATCATCATGATTTGAGATAGCTTGATCGATCCCACCATATGTTAAGTGTGAAAGAAAGGTGGTCCAAAAAGAATGGTCTCTCCTAGACTGGGTGAATACTTTGGTTGCTTATCAAGATGACCATATTCTTTAGGAGTGGGTAAAGTATTAAGAGTTAATAACTGATATTCTCTTATCAAAGTTGTTGCATCATAAAGTCAATGGAATCTAGAGGAGGTAATTTTGAAGTAGAGATGGTCGTGTTAGTCGAGGCTTGTTTGGAAGAGGGAGATGTAATTATGTTAGGTGAGGGTATTATGACATCATTTGGTTAAAAGGTAAAGTTGTATAACTTAAAGGGATGAGGATCAGTAGGGATGATGTGTACCTAACCTTCATGTTCATATATAAGGCATCAATAAATGGTAGAAGGTATTCATCACATTGCACAAATCTATGGATGTCCTATAGAATGTTGTATTGAAATGTCCCTTATATAACATAAAAGATCTCATGAATGGTGTGAGGACCCACATAAATGGGGAGGATGACTATTCCTAATGTGGGTATTACCATGTCATTAATGCATGAAGGATTGTTGTAGACTGGAAGATAATGGTTTTTGGTAATTATAATTACTAGAAAGCATGCGAGGAGATAATATTAATGCTCGACCCTTTATCAATCATAACCCTTTTAATTTGAGTTTGCTTTATTTGGGCTGTAACAAAAAGGGTGGGATCTTGGTCTTCAAGTGATAAAGGAACAATTTTAGAATTAGTAAAACTAAGATTTGAGACCATTTGGAAGGATATTATAAAGGTTGACAAAGGTTGAGGTTCATTTGGTTGGACTTCAATATCTTGGATAGATTCTATCATTACCTATTGATGTTTTGGATAATTCTTGATAAGATCATATAATGACATCTTAACAGGCACTTGGTGGAGCTATTTTAATATGGAGACCTAAACCAATTGCTTAGCTTTAGTAGGGGTAGTTCCTATAATAGAAAATTTAGGCCTTTGACTAGGTGGTTTAGGCATATTAGGCATAGAGGTTCCTTTAATTGAAACCTTAGCTTTATTAATATTATGGTTTTAAGAGTGGGTAGTTACATAAATGACATTAATGTGGAATAGGAGTAGATCTGAAGAATGTACCAACTCTTTATCACTTATGGGATTAAAAAGATTATGAACTGGTGGAATAGATGGATTAATAAATTTTTACTTAGGGGTTTGATCATTAAGATCATCAATTAAGAGGTCACCATCCTAGATTAACTACTAGATTAGAGTCTTAAGGGCTTTATAAATTTCTATGTCATGCCCAAGTACTCTATGATATGCACATATTCCTAAGTTTTATACCATGTAGGCATTTTAGGGTGAAGTTTAATGGTTTGTGTAGGTGGTAATGTAATGAGGGAGGTATCCAATAGTTTTTTCAAAATAATAACGGAAGATCCTTTCAAAGGGTCATGCTACGGTTTTATAGGGGTTTTGATAATGGGATCTCATAGTAGGGTATTACTTGTTTGGTTTTATCATTTACCCTTTACAAGAGGGATAGATTTAAGATCCTTTATTTTAGGCTTTTTTAATGGTCCCCTAGTGGAGGAAGAGGGATATGGAAAGGGATGCACACTAAATGGAAAAGGATTTTGTGTCCTTCCCTATGCTTGGATAGAAGACCTTATGACTAAGGTAGAAGATGGATGAGGTCCTAAAATGGATGATGGGGATGACATAAAAGGTATATTCCCTTTGTTATTTTGGGTGTTAACAATAGGGGGAGTATTCTGACTATGATTTTCACTTTTTTGACATTTGAAAAAGATCTACTTTAACCTGAGGATGAGATATGGCTTTTTGTGGTGGAATGCCAAGACAATTATCCCAACTATCGATAAGAGATACTTTACTCTTTCCTTTGGTATCTTTAGCATATATAGGTATTATAACATAAGATGGTTTTGAAGGGCCAAGGTTTTAGGTGAAAGGATTGGATTGTGACATATGTTTTCCATGATAAGAATTGTTAGGGATTAAAGGGATAACATGAGAAACTTCAAAAGTGTCAAGATCTTTATTTGTAACATCCTAAGGAGCAATTTCATTTTCCCTTTTAAGAGATTCACCATGAGAGGGTGAAGGGGATGGTTCACATGAATTATCCCACATAATGAGATTATGGAATTTTATGGGAATTAGGGAACTAGGTTTAACGACCTTTAGTCAACTTAAATCAAAATGATCTCTTGTAAAGAGATCTAAGACCATAGGTTCTTCTAGGATTTCTCTAGGTAATAACTGGTCTTGGATTGTATTAATCAAGTGTTGGATTTGATTTTGTGTTTCCCCAGGGTTAGCTTGGATGGTGTTCGATGTGGATGGATGGTTAGGAAATGGTTGCTTAAAAATATCTAAAGAATGGTTAGGAGGAGTATTGGGATTGTCCAAATGAAGGTCCCCCTTGTCAATAAGGTTTTGTACTAATCATTTCAAAGGATTGACACCATTCAATGTCATGTCCTATTACCTTATGGCAAACACAAAATTTGTCTTTTTTGTACCAAGTGGGTTTAGGAAATGTATCATCAACTAGTTTAATCAGAGGGAACTCAATGACATTTGCTTGTAAGAGTTTATCTAATAATGAAGCATAAGGTTCTCCTATATGGGTATATTTATTAGGAGGAAAATGTTTAGAAGGAAAATGAGTAAGACCCCTAGGTTTCTGTGTCTAAGAGGTATAATCTCCAGACTAGTTAGATGTTGAAGGGGAAGAAATTTTTATAGTAACTATATTTTCTACCCTTTTTGGTTTAGGATTATTGCTATTGCTTTTGGATGGCTTAGACTTAAAGTTCTTATTGCACAACTTAACTTTCCCTTCTTCAATACCACAGAGTTCAAGCTTATGGACCATGTTAAAGGATTCATCAAATGTCTTAAAATTTTGAATTTGCAACATAGATGATATATGTTTTGCATGAGAACATGAAAATAATTCAATTAATTATGTATGTGGCAAGGGAAAGGGTAGCTAGTTGATTAAGTTATGCCATCGAGCTATAAATTTTGATAAGGATTCATCTTCAAATTATCTAATAGCATAAATATCGATGATAGTCAATTTTTGATTAATATTAATTGAGAAGTGTTATAGAAAAACTTGGGCCAACTATCCAAAGAAGAAAAGGGAATGTTATGGAATGGAATTGTACCAATCCAATGCAGATCTTGCTAATGATATGGGAAAAGTTCTAAGTAGGAGGGAATCATCATGTGTTATAAGATAACACGCATGTCGAAAGGCTCTAAGATGTTGTTGGGGATCTTCTTTATTTTGAAATTTAGTGAATTTAGGAAGATCCCACTATGATGGGTATGGTCAAATAGGGACAGAGGGATGGATTGGCTCTTTACAAATTTGTTCATATGTGAGCATATTATTATATTCAGAGGTGGAAGCTTCTAAACTATACATCCTATTCATAAGGATGTTCATGAGGTCTATCTGAGTATTACTTTGAGGCATACCTCCTAAGACATTTTGTTGAAGGGGATGATAATTTGGTAAAGCAGTGGACATGGGCTATAAGGGAAAATATCCTATTATGGTAGACATAATGGGTTGATATGTCGCCATGCACTAAAGGATTTTCAATGGAATATTTTTTTATGGGAAAGACTATAATTGAACATCTATGGCTGGTTATGATGAGGCCACATACTAGGTAACTGAGGATACATAATTTTGGAAAGTTTGAGTGTATGAGATTTGTTGTGAGCTATGTGCTAAAGTTATTCTAATGAGAGGGAGACTTATAAGAGTCAACCCTACTAATGTTTGTGAAGGTATGGTAGGTATAGGTTGAGTAATATTTTGGACCTAAGGAATGGTTGGATAACTAAAAAATACCATGAATGGTTGGTTCTCTAAAGGTTACAATATCTGAGCATTAGAGCTAGGTGGAGGAGACATGGTAAAAAAGTTTAGCATGGATATGGTAAACTCTATAGTTCTCTCAGTTCTCTCAAAAGGCATCACAAACCTATGTGGAGAGTTTTGGGCATGGGGGGAAGGAGAAATATGTATTTCTTAACTATTCAAATAATGATTAAGAGCAAGAGGGTTATTGTTCAATATTTTTTCAAAGTAGGGATCTCCTTGAGGTTAATATTATGGAAACACCAAATTTTTAAAGGATTCAGGGGAAGAAATAGGACTAGGTGTATACTCCTTAGGAAAGGGTGTAACAACCTCCTCAGATTCTCACTTTTTAAATTGTTGTCAAGTCAACACCATGAAATAAAAAAATAAAATTGAAGATAAGACATGAATAAAACAAAAATTTCCTTTTGAATTATCTTGTTTTAAGATATGAATGAAAGATACACATATTAAAAGTCATTCCAAAGAAGTTTTTTTTTTTTACTTTTAAGATGTGAAAGAGAAGTTAAAAAAATAAATGGATAATAAAGGTCCTAAGAAATGATAATCTAAGGATGGTTTTGGGTAGTTTGTTTTGGTGCTTAAAAAAGTCTGTGCTGGTATTGATATGTGACCTAGTACTTGGGGCTTGCTCCCCTCACTTCAAAATCCCATAGCCAGTGCAGGGGCTTAGCCAATGGCATATCAATGGTTTAGAGATTATACTTGGCTAGAGAACTGATTTGGTCCTCCCCTTGGTGGTGAAATCCAAGTAGGATCATCGAGAAAAAGGTTGTCATGAGGTGATGAAATCCACATCACTTTCCTTATGTCAATTATTTAGATGTGTTAATTATGATAGTGATTTGGTTTGTGTGTGCATAAAGTGATGACTACAATAGATTACTGCTTAGATTATTCTATGTAAAATAACCTAAGTAATAAAAATAGATGAGATTTATTTAACTTTAAGAGGAAATAAAATGCAAAATCTAAATTTATTTGAATAAATGCAATAAAAAAAGAAATGGAAAAGAGAGTTTAAAATTTAAGAATGAATTTCTAATAAAGAAAAATGAGACCTTAGGGGCCCCATCGGGCGTGCCAGAATGTTTTAGTATTTTTTTGTATTTTCCAATGTCAATTAATTAACTACTAAAAATAAAGTATAAGTAGGGTTTTTAAGATTACCTAGAGATATGGATGATTGGTTGCACACCATTGATCAAGCTTGATTGTGATAACTCCTCTTTGGTTAGGGAGGAATGACCTGTAATACACCACACTTAAATAAAAAAATTGATTAATAGATAGATGGGTGGGTTGCCTAGTTATAAACTAGTCTTGAGAAGTGGCACGCTTTCTCAAATGGATGTCAACCCATGTTTAAACATTAAAGTTTATTTTTAACATGAAATTACAAAGATAAATATAGATAGAAGTAGACAATGCTAAAGATAATTAAATGAGAATATTTATACAATTAAAATATGTATCCTATAATTCATTAGCAATGTCTATGTCTTCTTGAATTATGGCCAATAACTCATCAATATAAGTGAAATCACGTATTGAAATCACAAGATAAAGCCCTAGATCAAAATCTATATCACTCTGATCTATAAAGAGAGGTTGAGGGACTATGAGAAGATTAAATATGCTAAATGAATCATGCACTAAACCAGGTAAGGCCATCTACATGAACAAAATAGTAGTTTAGAAAATAGATAGTAGATTTATAGAATGTTTTAAAGATGTAATAGGGATCGATGTTGATCCTATAAGATCGATGTCAATTTAGATGGATCGATGTTGATCTTATAAATACTGTTAAATTTATAAAATAGACTATAATAACACTTTGTATTTTTGATAAAATGATGAAAATAGAAGTAAAAAAATGGATAGAAATAGAGATTTATAGACAAAACACAATTTTGATATAAAAAATAAGATATTTAAAACTACTTAATTAAATAGATAGAGATCGATGTCGATTTAACACAATCAATGTCAATTCAGATGAATCAATATCGATTATGTGTAAGAAATTAAATACTAATTAGACTATAATAAAAACCTAGAAATTTGATAAAATAAATAAAAATGAATGTCAAATGATGACTATTAGACACAGAAGATGATAGATATGAGAAATTGAACAAAAATGGATTACAATACTCACCTTTTTTATTGAAAATAAAACTTGATGGGATAAGAGAAGAAACTTCACAAAATCCTCTTGATGCTGCTTTAAATGGAGATTCTACAAGATAACAAAGCTTTTACAATGTCTGTACATGAATTGCAGTGAGATTTTGGTAGAGTTTCAAAGGCAAAAGTGTAATCACCATCCTCTTAAGCAATGGAAGTCTATTGGGTATTTATGCATAGACGTTGATCCTAATCGATCGGTGTCGATCATGGAAGATCAACGTTGATTTACCCAAAATGGGAGGATTCAAATGAAATACTTTTATAATGGGTTGGTATAGATAAAAGTGAGTTAAAATTACTTTTGAAGTTGTTCAAGTTGTTTTAACCATGGAACAAGGTTGGGTAAAAGGAGTAATAAGGACAAAAGGGAGGGAAATTTTAGATTTTATTTGATTCACTAGATTTTATGGTTTTAATGGTAAAGGTAAAAAGAGGTAATTACTATTTAACCATAGTAATTAAATTATTAACCTGAGTGGTAAAATTGAAAAATGATGGTAAAGTGTAATTATAAAAATAATTACGCATGGGGGGAATTATGACATAACGCTATATAAAATTAATACAAGTTGTATAAATTTACCATCTACATAAGGTTTATACATGAAAGTTATGACTCCTAAATCCATTCATGGTTATGATGATGATGTGTATTCTATTAAAGCTAAATTAATGTTTTATGAGTATATGTTATATTTATCCATCACCAAAACATCCTAAACATGAAGCCTAGGCCATAACTATCCACCTATAAGTGTGCAGACCTATGGGTGGATGAAACACATTAAAGTCATTATAGAGATTGAATTTGATCCTAATTATCATTACCTTGGGCTTCTAACCTATTCAAAAATGATCTATCATGTTTTCATGGTTGCTCATTGTTATTTGATCCAAATTAAACCTATGTCCTATAGGAAACTATTCATACATAGTGTCATGCTTCTATGAGTGAGAAACCTAGTATCTCTTTAAGGATTATACACAAAGGATTAATTATCAAGGAGAGGCAAAATGACTCATAAAATAATGAAGGGTTTTCCATGACAAATTAATTAATTGGAAACTTTTTAAGGTGTAATCACTTCAACCCAACTAAAACACTTGCAACAGAGATGACATGCTCCATACACTTAAGACACTTTCCTCCTTGATGAAGACACTTCATGAAGTTGAGTTGGTTGATGAAAAAAACATTGAAAGGACTATTTTTACCACTTAAAATATCCAATAAAACCATTCTCATCCATTGAAATGTGAGGTGAAGAAACAAAAACAACATTAGACCTTGCTTGAATGGACAAGGCATAGTGACCTCCTTGAAATCTTAATGATTATTCATAAATAAGGGGCCATGAATATGAAAAAAAATTGACATTAAATTTAATCTCATTAGTACCCATAACATTGACCAAAGTTTTATCTTCCAAATTTATCTCTCCCGATCATACCATGCATTTGAATTTTGCCTTTCTAAGCCTATGAAGGTAGAGAGAGAGAGAGAGAGAGAGAGAGAGAGAGAGAGAGAGAGAGAGAGAGAGAGAGAGAGAGAGAGAGAGAGAGAGAGAGAGAGAGAGAGAGAGAGAGAGAGAGAGAGAGAGAGAGAGTTATTTGCACTTTTATGACCTAAAACATGATCCCAATCCTGATACTAACCTATGGATCCCAAGAGACTCTTTGAAACCATTTTCACTTGTAAATTGATTTCCTAAGGCTATACAAGTGCCTATAAGTGTCTTCAAAGGAGTATTTTTATAAATTTGGATGTTGAATTGTAAGTTTGTCAATATCTAACAATATTTGAACCATCTCTAACATCAAGTACACTATGACACTTATTAAAATATTTCCCTTTGAAAGTGATATGTACAACTCCTCCAAATTAGCCAAAAAGGTGACCAAAATAAATTTATGGTGCATAGGAACATAATAAGAGGATAATATGTGATAATATGACATTAAAGACATAAATACAAATTAACTTAATGAATACAAACCATCTCATTACCTTGACCATGCTTTACAACACCATGACTCATAAATAACCCTTAGGACTATACAAGTACATGAGACCAAACCTTGGACAAAGCTAGTCAAAGACCAAAATGACCATCTAGAGACCATTAAAACACCATTGAAATAATATTTCATGACCATATATAGTTTTTAAAAATCCTATGAAACGTTTCAACCTATAGGGGTTGACCATTTTGACATGGGGTCAAAATTGGTCAACAATAAAACTAGAAATAAATAAATATATTTTTGGACATTAATGGATTTAGAAGACACTTGAAAAAAAAGTACATTGAAATAAAAAACTTTACATGTAATTTGATTTATAACATTCATCAATCATGAAATTTTATCAAGGTTCTCTAATAAATATTTATTAAATTGGGTAGTCTTGATGTTAGTTTGAGAGCATTGTGATCAGCACAACTATCATTTCTAGTACTCGTATATATCTAGTATCCACCTCATTAGAAACATCATGAATATTAGAACTATCTTAAGCACTC
The DNA here is from genome assembly GCA_037957365.1 of Torreya grandis. Classification (NCBI taxonomy): domain Eukaryota; kingdom Viridiplantae; phylum Streptophyta; class Pinopsida; order Cupressales; family Taxaceae; genus Torreya; species Torreya grandis. The sequence continues at coordinate 1,046,072 of JARHVA010005081.1, read as the reverse complement.
AAATAAGATTTATATAATCATAATAATCATATTCATTTTAATTGACATAAGCATCTTGGGATCCATTTTCATTCACACTACTATCATCATGTGGCATTCAAAAAAGAAACCTTGACATTAAAATAAGAAACATAGGAATTTTTTAAAGGTATGTCATTCACATATTTTTCTAAGGATACTTCAATATTTGCATCATGAGACATATTTCTATGATCCATTTTATTTTTCAATCTTGATCTAAGATTAACCAAAGAAATTTCAAAAATATATATGGCCACTTGATTAATGTTAACACTTCTTATAGTTAGGATCTCAAATGTAATCAATTAAAGTGACATAAATTGGAATCAAATAGGACACATATGTACCACACAAATTAAGTGCATTTGGGTTTGTGTTATATCTATGGTTTTGGATCAAGAAAATCAAACGTAAATTATAGTTAGGGTTTTAGATATAGGAGTATCTAATAGAATATATCTTAGGAAAATATGAAAAATTTGAGATCCAATACAATATGAGACTAAATTTCATCTAGGAGGATAAATACAAATCAATTTCACCATAAGGAAATGCAAATAAGTGAGTTACATTCAATTAGCATAAAAATATGTTTAAATATAATAAATACTAGTAATTACTAATAATTAATTACAAATAAATTAGGATGAAAATAATATAAGGTTTAGAGGTGTATCTTGATTAAATAATTATCACAAAAAATTCCTTTGAATCTAAACCTAAAAAACACTTCCAACATTGTCAACAACTTGCCTAGAAATTGGGATCTAATTGGGATTAGGTGTCAAGAGTGTTAGGGATACTTTTGAAAGGTGAATGAAAACTGTAAAATAAATTAACTATTAGGTTCCCCTACTCTTGATCTTCCATTTCAACACTATGATTTGTGAATTCAAACTACTATGCACATGCAATATTTGATTTCTTTCTTACTGTAGAATGGATCTTGTATATTAAGATAGTTGAAGACTTTAATGAAAATAAAATATGTTTAAGAAACAACATTCTAAGGATTAGCATCCATTGTAAAACTAACTAGTAATTTTTTTTATAGGATCCTAAATGTGGGATAAAATCACATGAATAACATTAAAATACATAAAGGAAATAATTTCATAACTAGAAATCACACAACATAGGTAAAACACTAGTTGTGATCCATGGTAAAATGCTAGCTTCAAATAATTAAATATGCTCTACTAATTGTTTAATTACCCTTATGTATACTTATGATTTACATGAGTGATAGATATGTAATTTTTATGATTCTTGTATACATACTATTTTCAACTTTTATCAAATACTGACACTTTACATCTTATAGGAACCATCAAGACTCAATCTCTCTAAGTGCATGCCCTAAGGGGTACATCAAGAAAGGGGTGGGAAAAACTTTGGTGATTCTCAAGATTTTTATACCTTATTTACACATTATTAACAATCCAACCAACTCTTAAAACCATTTTATAAGTTATTACTCCTCCCTTGCACACTCCTCTAGCCTTTTTCCTCTTCACATCCCTCTTTTCCTCACCTTGATCCCCCTTTCACCAGTTGACTGTACTAGGTTGAATAGGTTAAACTTGTACAATTTTCAGCCTTTGATTACTATATAGGGTCAATTGGGTTGAACCTGTATTATTTTTGGGTATTTTCACTTAAGAACTTTGTTAGCCCTTCGACCAACCTGGCTTGGGACCCAGTGATTTATCTCTCAAAAACATACATGGCTGACTAGGTTGACCTCATAAATCTAAAATATTCAAAATGATTTATGGTGATATTCACCTATAAATACATTATAATTTCATCATTATTTAAATATGCAATCAAGAGTTATTATTCTCTCATTTTTTTTTATAATCTGCTCTTTCACCATTCTACTTGAGGAGTCTTAGCTTAGGGTTTCTACTTGGAGAATCTAGTCTTGTGGATAAGTATTGGATGCTTTGGAATTTGTTATTTATCCTTAAAAACCACAATAACCTCATGTGAATCCCCTTTATCCAAGGGAGAGATTAATTCTCAATGGTTTTACATTCATGTAAGTATATTCTAATTTTATTCTCCTCTCTTTAGTAGATAAAAGTAGCATAAGTATTGGATCAAATAATATTACTCTTCATATTATATGTATTAAGGTCTTACTCATACTTAGCTTAATTAAGATTCTAATATGCATGTTTTTATTCCTTTCTTAAGCCCTCATGTTGTGACATAAGATATGTTGTGCACTAGATTAGACTTACTTTCTTTTTATTAGATATAGAGTGAAACATTAAACCTAGGACTCTTTTAGGGTTGTTATGTGATTGTGTTAGAATGTAGGCTTTGGAACATTTCCTAGCATGGTGTATTGTGATAAGTGATCCCCTAATTGGGTTTAGAGGATACTCATATTTTTCATGAACCCACTTAACAAATATATTCCCAATTGGAAGTATAGGTATGCTTTATCTTCTCAAAGCCAGGATTGATTTATAGACATGATGAATTTTTTATTGTATACATTCTAGTGAATTTGATGTGAAAAAAACCTTGTAGCATTTATTCATTCTTTTTAATCATTATTTTTATCATATATTATCCATACTGGGTCAACTACATCGACCCAGATCTAACTTATGTGCACAAGTTTTTAGGTATAGGTTACTGGATCGACCCTATCGACCCAATATAGGTTTTCAAACTTTTATACATCTTGTTTAGTATACTAGGTTGACCCTGTTGACCCTGTACATTTTTAGGCACTTAGTAATAGGTTTTTACAAAGTTTGATCGACCTGTTAACCTAATTAGTATAATTTTCAAACATATATTAAGGTTCTTGAACAATAATCTTAATTATCTACATCTTCGATCCACCAAGGTTCTTTTCTATCTCTCCATATTTTTATTTATATTATTTCCTTGTACAGTTTGTATTCTTTAAAGCTACCCCTGCATAGTCAATTGGATCGACCTTATCAACCTAGTTCTACGTTCTATGTGTTATCTAGATAACTAGGTTGACTCTATTAACCTCATTCATTTTGAGACCTTGATTCTATAGTATAAGATCAACCTTGTTGACCCTATTATATATTTTTTACATATATTATTGACTATATCAACACTATACCTTATTTCAAAGTTAGAATTAACCTTATATTCTAGTAATTAGCTTACACTTTCATTTCTTGTTTCTTGCATGCTTATAATAGATCACATAGCTTAATTAGGTGGTTTTAAATTAACCATTTAGTTTTAATATTTTATATTTTAATTACACACAACTAAATCACAAAATCTAAATAACCATTTTAACATATGTCTATCCAAGGCCAACCTACTTGGATTTCATCACCAAATGGGAAGCCAATTTGATATTTTGGTCAAGTATAAAGAATGGTTAATGGTATATTTTGGCTAAGAACCTGACACCCTTATCACTATGGTGTGTGAAATGAGGGGATAGGCCCTAATACAAAGCCTATATCATTACTACTATAGATCCCTTTCAGTCCAAACTACCTGAAACCATCCGTAGATTGCCTTCTAGTTCCTTGCTTATAACTAACTTTCCATCACATTTAAAATCATATTCTAATAATCTTATAAACATTTAGGTTGACTAATTAGTTAGATATTTTCTATCCAAGTTGATTGCTTGCTCTTTGTTCAATTGTATTTTGTATTTCAAAAACTTACATTAGCCAACATTGGTGTAAGGTTTTCTGCTATGTGCTTCAATTGGATTGGCTAGTGTTAATCTAATCTAATGTTTTTTTCCATTTATTTATTTATTTTCAAATTACTTGTAAAATTTATCTTATTTTATCTCACAATCTATTATAGGCTTCTTAATTTTTCTTGCCTACTGTACTAGGTCAACCCAATCGACCCTGTGTCTTTTTCTAGCCTCTGTTCACTATACTAGATCAACCTAGTTGACCCTATACTATTTACAAGTCCTATTTTCTATGCTTGGTTGACCCAGTCGACCTTGTACTACTTTTATCCTTTCATCCTTATCAATATATTTCTCTAATTTTCCTTATTTGTATTTTTTTCATCTTTTTTCAATCATAATTGAGTCTCTTATCAGAATCTTCTTAGATAACTTGAATCCATTTAGATACTACATGGGATGTTCATTTCTCCCTCTCTTTTCCTCCCAAGATCACCATCACTCTTGGGTACCTCTTCTCCTCATTCATACATGAACTGTAATATGGTACAAATAACACCTCAAGATGAAGTTGATGGATCTAATCCTTTTTATACTTACCAATAAACTTCTCATATTCATACTAATGTGGGAGTAATTGATACAATTTTACTTAATAATCTTACTAATAATCTTTCTACTAGCAATCCTCCTCCTAACACCAATTTAGGGAATGCTCCTACTAACACCAACCCACCTCCTAATATAACTCAAATTCCTGCCCAAGTTATCCAACAAATGAACATAATTCAAAATTCTAACACCAACTAAATGATGCAACTTCAACAACATTTAATTAATGTGGATAATCAACCTCTATCTATCCATCCTCAAGATAATCCTAGTTACATTCCTCCATATTTTTGGTATGCCTCAAGCAATGTTATTCATCACCCCATAATGAATAACATGATGCTTCAAACCATTCAAAATGAGCCTTTGGTCCCCTTCATTATTTCTATTGATATTGGTAACATATATCCAACTATCAAGTATAATGGGACTAAAGATCCTACCTTATTTCTTAAAGCCTTTGGCAACCTTTACAAAGAGTGGATCCAAACTAATTACTTTGCCACAACTAAACTTTTAGTTAAAATCTTCATTGGTGATGTATTATAATGGTATAATTAACTTACCCAACATTATATTTGGAAACTTGAATATTTCGTTAATCCTAGTTAAAGAGTTTTAACATAATGATCTTCTCAAAAATCATCTTAGCCACTTCATCAATGCTAAGTAATCTCACACTAAATTAGCTCATGACTTTATCAAAATATGTAAATCATTGGCCCATAAATATGACCATAACATGACTAATGATAACTTATTCAAACTCTTTATCACTGCTTTGACTCCCACTCTCCAATATAAGGTTCAAACCTTTGCTCCCAAAACACTTAATGAAGCCCTTGACTAAGCTAAATATCAAGACTTTCTCATGAATCTATTTGAACCTAATCCTAAATTTTTTAAAGGATATTTCCAAACATCTAATGATATCACTAGTAATGCTTCACTAACCAAACTAGGAGTTACCAAAATTGATATTCCTTCACCTTCTCATACACCTCTTTTGGTTTAGTAAATGAAACAATTTTTACCACCTTCAAAACCTTTTATCTATCCCAATACTCATCCTAAGTGGTATGATACCAATCTATTTTGTTGGTTCCATGCTGACATTGGCATTTTCACGAATCTTGTAGAGGGCTCATCAGATTTTCTATCTCCTATTGAATTCCTTGAAGAGGACATGATCAATGATAAAATTATTTTTTATGTTGATAATTCACCACTTTTTATCAAATTAACCATCAATACCACTCTTATCTAAAAATTTCTAGTTGATGAAGGTTCTAATATTAATGTGACATCTTTATGGATCATCTAAAAACTTGGTTATAACAAGGATAATCTCAAGCGAACCCATCTTACTTGTCATGGTTTTGATAAGACAAATCAAAATCCATTTGGTTACATTTGGATTCTATTAACCATTAGACCTAAGACTATTCAAACTGATCTTATGGTCTTTGACTTACCCCTATCTTACAACATACTCCTTGGTTATCCATGGACTCATCGAATGAGGGCCATTTCTTCTTTTGGTAGTCAATTTATTAAATTCTTACATAATGGAAAATGGTATAAGCATGAAGCCGATACCAACCATGGAGCATTCATCTTCCCAATCCTAAATCACAATATGTAATTCTTATGATTCTTAAGATCAATAATGCTCCTTTACCCAAATTCATCAACATGAATCTTGATTTACAAGTTACTCTTATAGATTTTGATGATGATGAGCCCAATGATTTGCAACATACTTGCAATACTACTAAGTTACCTCCTGACATTTTTCAATGTCTTCCTCTTTCTCTATTACCCAAGGATTGTACTATTCCTCTTATTGATGAGATTACCAATTCTCCCTTCCATGTAATTCTCAAGAGCCTTCTTAAAAAAGATGCCTTAACTTGTAATTATTTTAAGGTAGCCAAATTATTTCAATTTCCTCTCATCATGTCTCCTTGTACATTCAATAATATCAAGATTCTATCCTCTAAATCTCCCCTTGATTCTCAAGCATGTATAATTTATCCAATGTATGATGATAAATATATAGTGGCCCAAGCTCACTATAGATACTTGGATGTATAGCATTATCAAAAAACCTTAGCCCAAATTCATGCTTTTAATCAAGATGTTCATAACATTTTAATGGATCATACATTAGATCCTGAGGGTCATGTGCCTCTTTCCAATTCTTCTCTTATCAATATGCTTTGGGTAGTAAAGCAAATTATACCTTTCAAACCTCTGAAATTTCTTACATCTCACTTACCACCTATCAATCCAATCATTACATCTAATCCTTCTCCCATCACTAAACCCACTGATATTCTAAACCCTTATAATCCATTTCCTTCTTCTACTCCTAAAATTACACTAGATGCCAAGGCAACCAATGTTTGTTAGATACATTCTGAGTATGATCACCATGGAAATCAAACTCTTGATCTTGAATTAAATGTCAAGTATTATGGTCCTCCTCCTACCTTGCCTAGTGACAAAGCTATCCTTGAGTTACTTTATTCTCTAGAACCTCAACTTCCTCAACAACATCATAAACTTGGGAATTTCAAAACTAAAACTCCTTAATTTAACAACTTTATTGTTAGCATTAGCCCTAAAAAAAATCCCAATTATACCTTACCCAATGCACCATACCACTTTTAAGAAGGAAATGCCATGCTTATTTAATAAACCACTCTCATTGAATATGGTGCTCCATCTTATCCTTGACCAATTACTGTCTCTCATGAATTCTCACATACTGAACATGATAATTTTATATTATTCTTTGACAAATATCATGAGGCCTCCACTTTGTCCTACAAGGACATGCCTAGCATTGAACCTAGTATTATGGTACATAACATCATTACTTATCCTAATGCCAAGCCTGTGAATCAAAAACAAAGAAAATTTCCACCTAAAGTTTCCATTTTATGTCATAAGGAAATCATCAAATTACTTAATGCTAAATTTATCAAACTAGTGGAGGGTTTCCAACATTGTTCCCATTTAGAATAAATTCACTATGGTCATTCACATTTGTATTGATTTCCATAATATTAATCTTGATTATCCTAAAGATAACTTCCCTTTACCTTCAATAAATGCCATTGTTTATTCCATGGCTGGTTATGAAATGTTATCTCTTATGGATGGCTTCTTGAGATACAATAAAATTCAAATCACTCTTGAGGACCAACATAAGACTACTTTCAACATAGAATGGGGAACCTATTTCTATATCAAAATTCACTTTTACCTCAATAATACTAGAGCCACCTACCAATGAGCAATGACTCACATCTTTCATGATCTCATTCACAAATTTTTAAAAAAATAAGTGGGTGATGTCATTCTAAATCCAAAAATTGTAATAATCATCTTTTTGATCTTGATATCATCTTTGATCATCTCCTTAAATATAAAGTTATAATTAATCCTTATAAATGTGTCTTTGGAGTCACACCTAGAAAATTGTTAGGATTGTTAGTCTCTCTATACAATATCAATGTTGACCCTACCATAATTAGTGTTATCATTAACATGCCCATTCCTCATTCTATTCTTGACATTCATAATTATTTATGAAAACTTGGGGAAATTAGATGATTCATCCCTAAAATGGCATATTGAATTCACTATGTCAATTCATTTATCAAGAAAGGTACTAATTTAGAATGGATGGATCCTTGTCAAAAATCCTTTGATAATATGAAAGAGTCATTGCTTTATCCACCTACACTTCATCCTCCTTCCAATGATAGACCTTTGATTCTATATACTTCTTCCACACCTATTTCAATTAGGGTAATTCTTGACCAACAAGATGATATGGGAAGAGATTATGATATCTACTACATTAGCCAAGGCCTCATTGATTATGAAACACATTATACCAAAATTGAGCATGTTTGCCTCACCATTTATTTTTCAAATGAAAAGCTTCACCACTATATGATTTACTAAACTACTTATGTCATTATTCATTCTAACCCCTTTGTCATTTCTTCTCCAAAGTATTTCTTCCTAGAGATAGAATTAGTAAATGGATGGTCCTCCTTATGTAATTTAGTCTCTGCATCATCACTTAAAAAGCTATTAAAGGGTAAATCATAGTTGATCAACTTTTCATATCTCCCATACCAGTTACTTCTTCTCTTCAAGATAAACTTATAGATTGAAATATCCTTTACATCAAAGGTCTTAATCAAGCTATTTCTCTCAAAGATTATTTTGATAGATTTAACTTTGATCTTGAAGCTAATAATCTTGATGAATCCACTACTCCCTCTCATACTACTAAACCAAAAGTAGTTATGAAGGAGCTTCCTAAAATTAATGTCAAATTGTATGAGCATACTTGGACCCTTCACTTTGATGGTATTAAATGAATTCAAAGAGTCAAGGCAGGTTACATTCTCATAAGTCCTCTTATCAAAATCATTCCTTTAGATTTTTTCTTCACCTTTGATGTCACCAATAATATGGCTGAATATGAATCTCTCATTTAAGTCATGTGAATTTCTCTTGACTTAAATATTCAATACCTTCATGATTTAGGTGACTTTCATCTTATTTTCCATCAAGTCAGTGGTGATTATCAATGTAAAAGTGATAACCTCATCACATATCATCAAATTACAACCACTCTTGCTAAATATTTCATCTCTTCACTATTGAGCCTATTCTTAGAGATCAAAATTCCATTGATAATTATCTTGCCTCTTCAACATCTCTCTTTCATCCCCACCAAGTCCTTTTTTATCCTAATTTATTATTCAAATAAGAAAATATCCATCTTCTACTTAACCAACATATTCACTTATCTATCATATCAAGGCTATTACCATTTGATAAATCCTATGGTATAAAGACATCATTCAATTCTTGGAACATCAAACTTATCCTACTAATTTAGACTCTTGTGAGAAGAAACATATTTGTAAACAAGATTTCAAGTATGTATTTTGACACAACATCCTTTATTATCATAATTTTGAAGCTACCTTGCTCTATTTTGTTATGTAAGATGAGGTCCCTCCTCTTCTTTAATAATCACATGGGGGAATTTGTAGTGGCCACTATAGTAGACATGCTACAACCTAAAAATTCCTACATATGGGTTAATTTTAACCTACTCTTGAAAACAATGCAATTGAATATGCTAAAAAGTGTAATCCTTGTCATCTTCATGATGATCTAATCCATTCACCTCCAGCCAAACTTTAAACTATCAAATCTCCTTGGCCAATTTCCACATGGGGATTTGATCTCATTGTAAAAATACCTCACTCCCAAGATGGGCATGTCTTTATCATCACTATTACTAAATATTTTACCAAATGGTAAGAATCCATGCCTCTTGTTAACATCATCGATCCAACCATTTCAAAATTTATTCTCAATCAAATCATTTTCTACTTTGATGTTCCCTATACCATAATTTTAGATAATAATGGTAATTTAAAAAAAAACATGTTAAATAACTTTGCAATAAATCCTAATTTGTTCTCATGGACAACTTGTTGATGATACCATCTTTATGGGGAAAGTTGAAGTCAAGGAAGCAAGAAATTTGAAGCAAGCCATTAACTTAAATTCTTCTGCCTCTGGTCAATTGATTAACTGGAACAAAAGTGCAGTGTTCTTTATTAACACCCCTATCCAGAGGCAAAATAAAATTGTGAAAATTCTTGAATGTTCTATAGGATCTCTCCCCTCTTCTTACTTGGGTCTTCCTCTTGGTCTGAAAGTCGCTGATGCCTTCTGGGAGGATCCTATTAACAAGTTTAGCAAGAAACTTGTGAGATGGAAAGGAAACCTTTTAAGTCAAGTAGGAAATTTAACTCTTCTCAAAACTTGTCTTCAAAGCATACCTACTTTTACATTAAGTCTATTCAAAATTCCTATTAAATTTGCAGAGTCTATTGAAAAAATTCAAAGAAATTTCCTATGGACTGGTACTGAGGAAAAAAGGAGAATGCCTTTAATTGCTTGGGACAATTTTTGCAAACCTTTCAGGGAAGGGGGATTAGGAATTAGGAAAATCATAAGTATGAATAAAGCTCTTTTAGCCAAATTGGGATGGAGAGTTTACCATGAAAACAAAGAGTGGAGTACTATATGGAAACATAAGTACCTCTTCACTGCTAAATCCCTTTCTGATTTCTTTTCTTATCCTGATGTAAATCGTCCCTCTTCCATATGGGGGGATATTCAGGGGACCAAAAAAACTTTAGAAAAAGGATGTTCCTGGAAAGTTGGTAATGGACTTAAGGTGAAATTTTGGGATGATGTATGGTTAAAGGATTATCCTTTGATGGAAGATTTTCAAGATAAGGATTTATTTGACCGATGTAAGCAGAGATATGGTATACTAGTTAGTCAGTATTGGCAGAATGACTCCTAGGTGAATTTAACTGATGTTAATCAAAGCTTCAGCAATATCCAATTATCTCTCAATGTTGTCTCTCTTTATCCCTATATGGAGGATAAGATTATTTGGCATGATGATCCTAGTGGACAATTTAAAGTCTCTACTATCTTTACTTCAAAGGAAAAGGGTAATTAACCTTTGTGGTCTCAATCTTGGATGAAAGGGCTCACCCTTAAAATTAATATCTTCTTTTGGACTCTGCTTCAAAATAAAATCTTGACCCTGGACAATTTTCAGAGAAGAGGAATAAATGTGGTTAACAAGTGTATTTTATGCAAAAATGGATTTGAAGATAGAGACCATATGTTTTTGAATTGCTCCTACACTCAGCAAGTTTGGACTAAGATCCTTAATTTTTGGGGTATAACATGGGTACATCAAAAAAGTGTGGATCTATCCTTTAAAAGTTGGTATTGTCCCTCTAAGAATCTTGATGTTCATTTTTTCTGGAAACTACCACTTCCTCACATATGGTGGGGTATATGGAAAGAAAGAAACAATAGAATATTCAAAAATACAGAACTTCCTGGATGGGTGCTTGGTCAGAATATTATTAGAGCTATAAAGGAGAATTTTAAATCATAGAGGGATCCTAATCAAACTTTTTAATTTGATAACCCCTTATGATCTGAAAGGCCTAATTTGAAAATTGATAATCCAAGATTGAGTGTAAAATGGAATGTCCCTCCTAATGGATGGATCAAAGGAAATTTTGATGGAGCAGCTAAAGGGAATCTGGGAAGAGCGAGATGTGGAGGAGTATTGAGAGCTCATGTGGGAAATGTAATTGATTCTATTGCTATCCCAATAGGTAAGTTGAATAGTTATATTGTTGAAGCAACTACAGCCCTCTACACCATTAAACTAGCTGTTGAATTGGGATTTTCCAAATTATGGTTAGAAGGCGATTCTTTGAATATTGTAAATATCCTAAATAAAAAAAACTCAATTTCATGGTCTATTGAGGCTACGATGATGGAAATTAAATCTTTAATTCTAAAGCTTGAAAAAGTGACCACATCCCATACATATCGAGAAGCCAATGGGGTTGCTGACTGGATACCTAATCATGCTGTTCAAATGGGGCATAAGGTGAGATGGCATGATGCATTAAATAAGCACGTTGATCTCAAATCACTTATTAATTATGACGCTATTCATTCTAAAGAGGGAAAGATCTGACTGGATTAGTAATGTAATGATTTGATGGAGTGGCCTTATGGTGGACAGATTACCTTCACTAAACAGGTACATTCATGAGAATGTAATGTGGATTTTGCATGTGTCAACATATAGGCGAGTTCCATTTCATGTAAATAACAATTGGGTCCATTTTTATACCTTCAGTGTTTGGGTGTATTTGGAACATTGTTTGTTTTGCAATATGAAGGGTGAACCGCGGAAGCAAGATCCAAAAAGTTGTGAAGACTAGAAGGATAGACAGGATGTGTGGAAGATTCTTCAGAAAGGGAAAGTGGAAAGTTATCTGGACTGATTGCATGGATCTAAACCCCACATTACAATAGCATTCTTCAAAAATTGGGTTGATGACAGAGTAAGTCTCCATGGTGTTACTGTGAAGCTTATGGAGGATTTCACTGCCGAGGTTATAGGGCTTCCCATGGGTGTTATTAAATTCTCTAAGCAGACCAGTATCTCCAATGTAGCTTACAAGAAATTTTTGAAGACGGATGCAGAGGAGAAGCAGCTGGAAAAGAATGGAGATTTCTTCAATTTGGAGCAGATAAAAGGAATCTAGAGAGATGTATTATGCTACATTCATGAGTATTTTATCCTAGATGGTAGGAGCAAAAGAGTTCATAAATTTCATTTTATCCTTCTTAATCATTTTAGGCATAAAGACAGAATTTCCTTCCCTTTCTATTTGCATTTTTCACTACTTCAAAGTCTGTTTACCCATAGAAAGAAGGAATCTCGCCCTATTTTACATGAAGGATTGATTCTTATCATAGAGGGCTATTGCAAAAACAATGCCATAGCTTCGACTCCTTATTCTGACAAAAATAAGGATTCACAATGTAAAAAGAATGGAAAAGTTAAGGGGAAAGAAAAAGTAAAACCTAAACCATTTAGTTGTAAAAAACAAAATTCTAAAGAGGAATTTGAGTGGGAAAGTACTGAAAGTTTTGAGAAGAATGTTTTGGAGGAAGAGGAAGGGATGGAAACTGGGGATTTTAGTTCAAATCTGAAAGGTTATCAAGAAAATGAAGAAAAAAGTGAGAAAGAAAATGAAGGGGATAAAACTGAGGGCAATACAAAACATCATAATTCTAATCATGAAGATAATTAGAATGTGTTGAGGAGAAGTATTAAAGACACAAATATTTTAATTGATGATCCAGCTTTGATAAGAGAAAAGGAACATATGGTTCTGGTTCCCAATCATGCTATGGAGATTAGGGAACAAGAAAAGGATGATCCCGTCCAGCATGAAGACCCTATAGAGACAAAAGAGGAGAAAATGATGGAAAGGGATAACCAAATTGAAAAGGATGAGTCCTCTCCATAGGAGAATGCAGATGACAGTTGTGACGCTCAGCAGAGGGATACTAAGCTTTCATTCATGAATTCAACCAAATTCAAAGCTGATGCTATTCTCCAAGTTGATTCATGGATGTATAAGGAAATAATGGAGTTGAAGAAGAAAGTAGAAATAATGCAACATAACTAGGAAGCTGATAGGATCAAAATTAATAATTTGGAGATGTAAATGAGAGATATTCTAATTAAACTTAAGGATTATGAGAATAATTTGAGAAGGCTTATCAAAGAAAGTAGAATGAAAATGGAGGAGGTTACTTCTAGCATATGTGCGGCTACAGCTAACCTTGGAAAAAGAGCTAATGAAGAAATAAAATATTTGGAGGGGCCAAGTAAGAGGACCAACAGAGCTTGAGGAAGAAAGCCCTGCAAGAAGCTACTACTTTAGCTGCAATAACCATACAGGATACTGCAATGATTGGAAATGAGGCCGTGAAGATGATCCTGGAATTAGAAGATTAGGGTCTTCTTTGTTGCTATTGTTTTTGTTATGGTCCTTTCTGCTGGATGTTATAACTGGTTCTAAAATTTGGTTCTTAGTTTAAACACTTATTTTGAGTTTCCAAGTCTTTGTAAAACCTATGATCTTTTTATGGTTTTGGTCTGTGGTTTCAGGTCCCTATAAAACCTGATTTTGATGTTGATTTTCAGTTTGTTTTAGGATTGCTCTTCCTGTTGGGCATTTTTGCTTCATCTTTCTTTTCTCTGTTAAAGGGTTTCAGGGTCCCTTCAAAACCTGATTTTACCTTAATCTAAAACTTTGCAATAAATCCAACATCAATCATAAATCATTCAGACCTTATCATCTACAATGTAATGGCTAAACTGAGGCCACTAATAAAATACTCAATAAAATCCCCAAAAGATAATTCATGAAACCCACATGGATTGGCCCCTTCATCTTTAACCTACACTTTTGGCTTATTGAACTAGCATACGTACTACCACTAGGGTAACTCCATTCTCGCTAGTCTATGGTTCTAAGTTAGTTATTCCTTCAGAATTTGAGTTTCCCTCTCTTTGTATATCTCTTCATGGTATTATTCTAAATGAATAATTACGTGAAGCTCATCTTCATGCCCTTGATATACTTGATGAATGTCATCTTTTTGGCTTACAAGATAACCACCAATACAAGGCTCACATTATCTAACAACATAACAAATGTGTTAAAATCCACACATTTAATTTTGGTGATCTTATCATTAAAATATGCCCATGATAAAGAAGGTAAATATGCCCAAAAAATTGTGGGACCCATATTTAGTCAAATATATTATTGGTCCAAGCACCTACTACCTTCAAACTAATGAAGGCCATGTTTTTTAAGAGCCCACCAATACACAGTTCCTCAAAAATTACTTTGCCTAAACATTCCTTCTATTCATACTTTCTATCTACATCTATCTAACACTTTTTGCATGTTACCTACAAGGGTCTTTACCTCTACAACAAGCTCCTTCTTCTCACAAACCTTTAGTCCTCCCTTTTGGTCTTTTGGTTTCTTGATGTACCATAGTCTTCTTTATCTTCTTGCATTTTCTCTTTTGACACCCCTTGGGTTTTTTTGTTGTGAGTTGCTTCATAAGACCATGGATATGACCCATCATTCCTAAAAAAATTTCCATCTTTTACTTATTTTTCTCCCTAATGTTTTCCAATTTGCTTTTTGACACCTCTTGGGTTTCTCTTTTGTGACTTGGAGTGTAAGACTGTGGATAGGACTAGACCCTCCTCATAAAATTACCATATTTTCATGTTTCTTTTTATGATCCTTGTTTTCAACTTTAGATTTTGTTTATTTTGATAGATTAAATTTACATAACAATCTATGTTAGTATGTTTTCCTCCATTTCCCTCATTCTTATGATAAGGAATCACACTTTACTGCCATTGTATCCATTTTTCCCCTTTGTCACATTTTTTTCAATTTGAAATAATTCAAATTGTTTCATGTGTCATTCCTCTTGATTTATCCTTTCTTTCACTCCACATTGGATAAAACAAGGTCAAAGTTAAGATAACATTTTTATTTCACCTAGATTTATGAGACTCTTAGACCCCATGCTCCTTGAAGTTCTCTCTCTTAGCAACCAAGTCCCAAGTTTTTAAATGAAAGCCATATTTATTATTAATGTTTGGTTTTCCAAATCTGTATGGAGGAGGAATCTTAAAAATCCATCAAGAAAGTTAAAAGCCAAATCATTTGAAATAAAAGGAAATTATATATAATAGGCAACATACAAATCTTAAAAGTCAAATGACACCAAAAGACATGATTATAAGCACATATCCCATCTCCAATCAAAGCTCAAACTCCATAGCTAGACTCACATAGAGTTGAGGTCCATTGGGGTGTGGTAGGCCAATATATTAGAATAGGATAATTCAATAAACTCTATGGTGCTACCTACTTTCTCATGCAAGTACCCAATCTTCATAGTAGATATATGGCTCTATAAAGGGTTTTAAGGAATGGGGAACATGTTGGGGGAAGGTGGGCCCATTTTAATTTTCATGCATATATCCTTCATGGGATGATCTATATACTTCATTTTTTGACCTAAGACTTGTGTGGCTAAGAGAAGTTCTTCAGAGTCCTTAAGGTTGAAATTCCTCTTGTTTTGGCAAACCTAATTTGAGTGTCTTGACTTTGATAAAGAGTTCCTCTACCTTAGTTTTTCTTTCATTCTCCCCTCCACCCATTTCATTTCCCCCCTTGATAGACAAATTGTGATTCCAAATCTATTTTCCCTTATTTTTTATTTCCTTCTTCTTCTTCTCTTAAAAACATGCTAGCACTACTTTGTTTCAATTTTATCTATCCTTAGAGTGAAACATGTTTGAGTAACTATGGATTACTTCTTTATTTTTACATTTTTAGACTTATCTTAATTTCCTTTTACCATTTATCATTTTTGTACTATCCTACTATTATGAACACTTGAGTTTGTACCCTTTTTCCATTGTTGAGTGAGGTTGGCTTGTTACGTCTAACTCACCAATATTGTTTTCCCTTTTATGCACCTTTTTCCATTATTGAGTGAGATTAAGATTTTTATTTCTCACTCATCAATGTTGTTTTACCATTTTTTGTCTTATTTTACCTTTTGATGTTTTTATTATCATCCTTTTTGACATGTATCCTTGGTTTGACTTGGTGAGTTTGCATTTCTTACTGGAGGTTTACTTGTTTGAGTTTTTCAATCTCTAGTAGCCTTGGATTTTTAGTTACCTATTTACTCTTGTTTTTGACTTGGTCATTTAGTCTAAAATATAATTTGTCACCCCAAATGTCTAAATTTCCAAGTTTATCCCATCCTCATAGCACTAGTTATCTTGGCTTTTCTTATTTTTATTTATTTTTGATTTTTAGTTTTATATTCTTGAGTTTGTCAAAAGTAGTCTATGCACCCTACACAATCAAAACTAACAACACAACATACAACCATTCAATGATAAAGTTAATTCAAGGTATGCATTACATTTACTTTTTAGTTATTTACTTTTCAGTCATTTACTTTCAATTTTTTTTCTTCAAAATACTACAACATTTTTTAGCATCAATGTTATGTGTTCTTATGTTCTTTCTCAAAGCACCATCCCTTATTGCACCTTAGTGACACATGATGATATTTGAGTGGGGTATATGTATACACATAATATTTTCATGTTTTATCAAATATTGACTCTTTACATATTATAGGAACCCATCGAGACTCAATCTCTCTAAGTGCATGCCCTAAGGGGTGCATCAAGAAAGGGGTGGGTAGACCTTTGGTGATTTGAACGATTATTCTCCCTTATTTCCACATTATTACCAATATAAATAGATCTTAAAACTATTCACTAAGTTATTACTCCTCCCTTGCACACTTTTCTAGTATTTTTCCTCTTTCCATCCCTCTTTTCCTCACCTTGATCCCCCTTTTGCTAGTTGATTGTACTAGGTCGACTAGGTTGACCCTATATAGTTGTTAGCCTTTTATTACTATATAAGGCTGATTGGGTTGAACATATACTATTTTTGGGTATTTTCACTTGAGAACTTTGTTAGCCCTTCGATGGACCTAACTTGGGACCTAGTGATTTATCTCCCAAAAAACATATAGAGTTAACTAGGTCGACCCCATACAACTAACATATTCAGAAGGATTTAGGGTGATATCCACCTATAAATACTAGATAATTTCATCATTATTTTAATATGAAATCAATATTTATTATTCATTCATGCTTCTATATAATCTGCTCTTCCACCATTCTACTTGAGGAGTCTTAACTTAGGGTTTCTACTTAGAGAATTTAGTCTTATGGATAAGTCTTAGATGATTTGAACTTTCTTAGTTATCCTTATAAACCAAAAAAACCTCTTTCAAATCCCCTTTTTCCAAGGGAGCTATTGAGACTCGATGGGTTCACATTCAGGTAAGTATATTCTAGCTTTGTTCTCCTCTCTTTAGTAGATAGAGGTAGCATAAGTATTAGCCTAAATACTATTACTCTTCAAATTACATCTATTAGGGTCTTACTCATACTTATATTAATTTATATTATTCTTTTCATGTTTTTATTTCTTTACTAACCCCTCATGTTGTGCCACAAGCTTTGGTGTGCACTAGATTAGATTTACGTTCTTGTTATTATATATAGAGTGAAACATTAAACCTAGGACTATTTTGGGGTTGTTGCATGATTGTGTTAGAATTTAGGCTTTATAACCCTTCTTATTATGGTGTATTATGACAAGTGATCCCCTAATCAGGTCTAGTAGATCCCCATATTGGTCATGCTCCCACTTAACAAATGTATTCTCAATCAGAAGTGTAGGTATGATCTATCTTCTCTGAGCCAATATTGATTTATAAACATGATGCATTTTTTATTGCATATAATTCTTATCTAAATTAATTATAACACTTGTGTATTTATAGACAATATATTTTAAATTATGACCTAATTGACACATGAACTTACCTTTAACAACTATATAAATAATGGGAGAAGGGGAGCATAAGAACCCCAATTCAACGAAACCAATGTTAGCATAGGTTCCTAGAAAAACCCATCAATATGTGTTAAGGATTTTATTATGTGAGTTTTAATAATAGATGTAAATAGATAAGGACATGGAAAAAATTCATTGTTTTCAGTCATCGGATTAATTCTTAATGAATATTCATTGAAACATAGGTTATTAGAGCATAATAAACATCTTATTTATAAAGATTTCATAAATTTGAAAATAACAAAGAAAGTAATGTGTAGATAATAATACATTAAAATTTTAAATGGAACCATTAAATGATATTGGTTATCTCATAATTGAAACTCCTTTCCTTTACAACTTTAAAATATTTATAAAGCTTCATGATTAATTTGTCAATTCACATTCTTAACATTTTATTTCTATCCAAATAGGTATTTTCATATTATTTCATAATTTTGATATAAAATCATGTGTTTAATACATACAAAATGATATACATTATAAATATTACCACACATCACACACTTGTCATTCATACATACTCCATGAATTTATACTTTGATGTCTAATACTGACACTTTATTGAACTTAAATAGATGTCTTATCCCAAGATAAATTTAATTAAAGTGTGTCAAAGTCTAGATCTAGTAGAGTTTCTTATGTTATAGTAAGGGTTTGGTCCAAAATAAATGGTTTCAGTTATTAGTCTAATTTCTATTTACCAATTATCACCACTTATGCACTACATATCCTAACATTCAAGTTTTCAACTAAATAACATACCAATCTACCAAATTTTTTAGGTTTTTTTAGATTAGCATAATTAGGAGGCCACCTTTTTTAGGTTTTCAACCTTGATATCCCTAATCTTAAATATTATGGCCTTGCTTGATACATTATTTATAAATACAAAAATTATAACTCATAGTACCTATAGATATGGAGGAAACATTAAGTGCGTAGTTGGAGTTGAATTAGGCTACGTAGATGGTGTAGCTAAAACTATTGATGATGATGATGATGATGCATTTGCTATATATTTGGATGCTTGAAGTGTTTATTGAAGAGGAAGAGTTTTTTGGGTTGTCTTTAATTTTTTCTTGAATTGTATCTCTTATGCAAGTTGGCTAAATGAAATTAATTGGATCTCATCAATGATAGATATAATTGAGCTATACAAATGTGAAAAAATTATCTTGAACTTCCTCAAATTCAATAGGATGTCCCACACCATACTAATAAATGTGCATAAAGGAGATTGTATTTTCATAATATTTTGGATGTTTTTAATGTTGGAATAATTATCATTGATGTCAAAGGAATTGTAATGGATATGAATGGAAATGTCAAATGGAATTGTTTTAAAAATTGAATGGAAGTGTTCTAAAGTGAATGGAATTATTTTTGGAAGTGAATGGAAGTGTTTCTGGAAGTGATTGGAATTATTGCTAGAAGTGAACAAAAATGTTGATAGAAATGTTAATAGAATTGTCAATGGAAATGTCGATGGAAATGTCAACAGTCACATGTTTTGTTGAAGAGGTGCATCTTGGATGGGACACATACTTTTAAAGGATATATAAGGGATAATATATGTGGAATTATTACAAGAATTCAATTTTATTGAAGATCACATAAGTGTGACAGAGAAGGAAGAGAGGAAGAGTAGAAAATGAAATAGAATATCTCTTAAGAAAAGAAGTGTGAAGGGAAGTTTTATTTTAATGAAGAATATCATATGAGAATTATGAAAGAGAGGAGAGCATAAATTATATAAGAAAATCAGTGAGAGAAAAAGTGTAAGAGAAACAAATCCATTATTCGATTGAAGAATCAATAACAAATGATGGAATCGATTTAGCTTGGGGTTGGTGCCTCATAGTCTAGGGGTTGGTGCTTGGTGAAGGGGATCAATGTCTCCAGTGGGTGGGTGCTAAAAATTTGATCAAATTAGTGCTTAGTTCAGGGATTGGTGTCTCCAGTAGGTTGGTGCCTATGAACATTGTAAAATATTTATATATATATATAAATAATATTTTTTCATGTTTTTCTCTGAAAAGGGTTTCCACGTAAATCATGTGTTCTCTTGTGTTATTAATTGATATATATTGAATGTTTATGGTTGTTTTGGTTGATTAAATGTAAAAATATTAAAGGATTATCTTATACTGATTCACCCCCCTCTTAGTATAAGCTTGTGCTTAACAATTGGTATCAAAGTAGTTCCTTCAAAGTCAGTCTAACTGCTAGAAGGTAGATCCTGAAAGCACAAGATGGCCAAATAGCTAAGGAAGGAGAATCAAGAGTTGAAATATGTGGTCAAGGCTCTTAAGGATCACATATATATCTTGGAGTCTAAGTTGGATTTAGAATTAAAAGAAGATAAGATGTTTATTCAGGGTCTTAAGAATCAGCTAGAGGTTGCATATTCAAGTTTGAAATCAAGAGAAGAAGAGTGTAATCAGTTGAAAACTAAGTTAGGTTCTTTGAAAGATAAGCATGAGAGGCTCATAATCAAGGTTGAGAAAGATCATGAGATATTAGTCCAAGGTGAAAAGGATGCAATTTTTAAGGGAAATTTGAAGAAGCCAATCAGAAACCCAATACTTTTAGGTTTTCCAATTATTTTCATGGCCATTGTTTTGTTTGTCATCATGTTGGACATAGGGCAAGAGACTATTTGAGGAGAATAAATCTATCAAAGAGAGATCTCAGTCACCTTCAAGCAAAATCTGTGAGAAATGTTGCTTGATTTTGGTGTCATAAGGTTGGTCATATTGCTAAATTATGTCCAAATGGAGTAAAGAGATCTTCAAGGTATGTCAAATGATATGGATACCCTAGAAGATATGAAAAGGGCCAAACTCAGGTTTGGAGACCTAAGATAGTAAAGGTTAATCAGATTGAGTCTAAGAGTGAGAATGGATTACTTTATATAATAGAGAAAGAATCAGATAGGAAGGACTGTGTGAAACTCTTGTTATCAAGAGTTATAAAAAAGATAATGAATAGTAGTCCTAAGCAGCCTATAGATCAAAGAGAATCTCTTATTACAATTGAACATGAGCCTTGTTAAGATTCCCTATTATTATTTTTTAATGATAGTGCATTGGAAGGTAAGATAGTTGCAAGAGTTGATAAAATGAACAACATTATGGATTTTGAGGTTAGTGAGTCAAAGAAGTTAGACATGCCTAAATGGATTCTAAGAGAAAGAAATCAGTCTCATGGATGCAAGAGGATCAAGGAGGTAACAAGGGAGTTGTGGGTCTATCCTGGGTTCACTTTGTTCTAGGACCCTTTATGTGGGGTGTCTCTTCTAGGCTTCAAGGAGACACTTTACAGAAAAAGGAAGCATGGTGGATGCATGTTAGATCTTAGTTATGTTGCATGACAAGAAAGTCATGAAGGTGAATTGATAGATCAATTTGTATATTAGTTTGGGGTATCTTGATATGATGTAGTGTCTTGAGAGCTCTTATGATCATGAATTCAAGTAAGTCTGGTTGCTTTGAGCATGTTCTTGATATTTAGATCAGTAGTAGGTTGATGTTATGAGGAATTTGCTTTACCATGTTGTGAAGCTATTTATTCCTATATTAGGTGGTCCTATTGACTCAAGGGGTTAGTAATAAGTGATAAGGAGTGGATCCATGTTGATTAGGTCTCTATGAGACCTATTGGTAGCATGAGGGCTAATGGTGCCTTCATAATGAAAGCAAATGATTAAAAATTATCTAAAGCATGGAGGAAGTTTATGGAGGTTGGCAATGAAGTATTTGATAGGATTTGGATCATTGGTAAGGTTAGATGGGCCATAAAGTCTCATTGGTGGTTCATTGAGGAGATAGACTTATTTGCTTTAGGTCTCTGCTAGACCTAATGAAGATGTGAGACCTATTGGTGTTCCCCTAAGGGTATTGACTATATGTGGATAGTGTTTGAAGAGTTGTTCGTAGACTTAGTTGGTTGAGGAGACTTACTAAAAATTTCATGATCTAGATGGAGTATGGATTTAGGGGGAGCTAACTCAGTTTATTTAAGAATATTGATGAGAAGCATGCATGAACAAAGGGGGAACATGAGGCTAAAGTGAGGTAAGCTTTAATTTAAATTGACCAAAAGGAGATCTTTTAGTAGACAATCATCAAGGTCAGGTATAAGGATCAAGTGACAAGGTAAGGATGGGTTTAGGTAAGATCAAGAGCTGATGGAGATCTATGGAGTCATATTTCAAGCTAATGTGAAATAGGTCAAGTTGAAAAATAATAAATTAATAAATCAAAAGGTAAGCATTTGGTCAATTTTTCTTTAGTAGAATTAATTGAAATTGGAGTGAAGAGACAAGGTGATAGCTATAGAGACCCTTTGCCATTGATGTCAAAGGGGGAGAATGGAAGACAGGGGGAGCAAAGGAGGAGAATCAAAGTAAGGGGGAGTTTATATACTAATTCATGGGGATTGCCATCAATGATAAAGGGGGAGATTGTTGGGATAATTGTCGTTGATGTCAAAGGAATTGTAATGGATCGAATGGAAATGTCAAATGGAATTATTGTTAGAAGTAAATGGAAGTGTTCAAAAGTGAATGGAATTATTTCCAGAAGTGAATGAAAGTGTTTCTAGAAGTGAATGGAATTATTGTTGGAAGTGAATGAAAATGTTAACAGAAATGTTAATAGAATTGTCAATGGAAATGTTGATGGAAATGTCAATAGTCACATGTTTTTGTGAAGAGGTGCATCTTCGATGGGACACATAATTTTAAAGGATATATAAGGCATAATATATGTGGAAGTATTAAAATAATTCAATTTGATTGAAGATCACATAATTGTGATAGAGAAGGAACAAAGGAAGAGCAGAAAATGAAATAAAATATCTCTTAAGAAAAGAAGTGTGAAGGGAAGTTTTATTTTAATGAAGAATATCATATGAGAATTATGAAAGAGAGGAGAGCAAAAATTATATAAGAAAATTAGTGAGATAAAAAGTGTAAGAGAATTAAAGCTATCATTTGATTGAATAAGCAATCATAGATGGTGGAATCAATTTAGCTTGGGGTCGGTGCCTCATAGTCTAGGGGTTGGTGCTCCTGTTGGTTGGTGCTTGGTTTAGGGATTGGTGTCTCCATTAGGTTGGTGCCTATGAACATTGTAAAAGATTTATATATATATATATATATATAAGCAATATTTTTTCATGTTTTTCTCTCGAAAGGGTTTCCACATAAATCCTATGTTCTCTTGTGTTATTAATGGCTAGATATTGAATATTTATGGTTGTTGTGGTTGATTAAATGTAAAAATATTAAAGGATTATCTTATAATGATTCACCCCCTCTTAGTATAAGCCTATTCTTAACATTTAATATCTATGATATAAATGATGGCCCTATACTGAGATACCCTATGTTGAATGCCTTGTAAAATATCCTCCATCTTATATGTGTATTTTTGTGTCTACATTCCAATGGATAAGTTGTCTACCTTATTTATTTCCCTTGTATTCATTTTCTTGATGACATTATATATTGATTAAGGAAAATCATTAAATGTAGTGTCCATATGATTTGGTGTGGATGTTTGATCCTCCATATCTACTTTGGTTTGTCTACCTTAGAGAAATATAACGTCACTTCATTCCAAGTGTCTTGAAGCTATTATTTCCAATCAAACATGTTGTGAGAAATTTGTGTGGCTTATTTCATAGTAGTTTTATTGAATTGATCATATTATTGAAGGAATTATAATATTATTTTTGTTTCATGTTTCATGTTTCAAGTGTTAACCTTATGCTCAGAGCTATTGCAGTTTCTACATAACCACCTAGTCCTTTGTGAGTCGAGAAAGTAAATTTGTGAGTTTTTCCTCTAACATCACTTGGTCACCTAAAAATTAAACCACAAAATTTATACAAGTATCATTTATGATATTATGATCCTTAGATATGCATTACTAAAAATTTATGTTTTCTTCCTTTAGATATAGGTTGTCCTACTCTATTTGAGTTTCCTTCTATGTAATCGACTCTTGAAATGTGGTAGCTCCCTTAATCTATTTAGATAATGTAAGTTGGGTCATAAATAATGACACTTTTTTATTGATGATCTATAGTATGTCCTAAAAATATCTTCTTATACACCTTCTTAGACTAATCTTTATCCTTGTGAAGTGCCTGAAGGTTGTTAGACTTCAAGAATTATCTCATTGTTCACCTCCTCCATTTGTTGTGAAGCATGTTATTTTGGATCAGTTGGGTGAGTATCCAATGTAACTTCATCCTTTTTATTCATTTATATGTCCTCTTTACTTTGGTAGCTCCTTTTTCCTATGTCTTCATCTCTTCTTTGGAATTCTCCTTCACCACTTGTTCAACTTATCTAACTTTCTCTACAGTCTACTTTGCTACTTTCTCTTATCCAACTTTCTACTTCAAGTCTTATTTTTTAGGTATTATTTATTTTTATCCTTAACTTTTTCAAAAAAAATCTTAGCCTCAACTTTCTTTTTCTACTCTTATTTTAGTAATAGAGCCTCTTTATATTTATTAATCACTATAGACACTATTTATGAATTAAATAGCACCTCAATATTGTACACTTGGAAAATATGGACCTTGCTTATTCCTCTAAGTTCTAGAAATTTTATAATTAGTAAAAGTATTACATATGTTATATCTTTGTGATAATTGATTATCTTTTAGTTTGACCAATGTTACTTTGATAACCTAGGCTTTCTATCTTTCCTAAAATGCTATAAACCTACTTATCATCTGTCTTCACAAGTTTGGGAAATATACCTGCTTTATATATTTTTGAACACTTGCCTCCCATTAAGATGCCTACATCGACACAAGTGTCATGTGCCAATTTAAGTGCCCAATGCCTTAAATTCATCTAATTTTCAATTATAATGTGCCCCTATGGTCATCCTAAGAATTTTATTGTAAGATATTATCCAAAAATATTGGTATGAATACATGATCAATCCTCATTCATTCCTTACCTAAAACTTCCCATCTCTCATAATGAGAAGTACCAAAAACATTCAATCATGCATTTAAGTGGGCTGAACTTCCCTATTTTATCATATTTGCATTTCAGTCATAGGAACAACATATATACATGTACAAAGTATTGAAGGAACACTCCATGAGCCATATTTTCCATGTTAAAATCTAGTCCACTATTTTAATTTATTATCACACATTACATCCTTATACACACATAAGCCAACACATAAGGGAGAATCACATGAGTCTAAGTACCTCTTCATAGTAGTGGTTATATAGGCAACACCCATTGATATAGGGGTATTTAGGGTTAACTTGACATTATGATCCCACTAACCCATTTTTTCCAAGGTAAATATGAAAAAAATAGCTAAGGTTTTGATGATTCAACAAGATAAATAATCCATGATCCATATTTGAATGCACTAGAGCAAAGGTGACATAAAACCCACAAAAATATAGGTGGTCATATCCATATCTATCAGGTATTCTATATTGGACACCTACATCCAAGTCATATAGAAGCATCGATGCAACTATCCTAGGTTGGCATAAGTGTCTAAGGTCATAGAGGTCAAATTTACATGATTTGATGATTTATCCATAATCCAAATCCAATCTAATTCTATTTTTTTCTACATCAAATTTGCATGCATGCTGTAATCCATCTAAGTATCATTATTTTTCCACTTATTACAATATCAATCATTGGTTGTACTTATTATTTTTACCATATATTATTATTTTAATTTATAATATTGTTCATCCAAGTTTACAATTAATTGTCTTGATATAGAGATATTTTATCACCCTTGTGCCCTAGGCTATATCTATTGTTTTAACCCTATATTATTTAATATATATTTTAAGGTAAAACATTTGGTGAACCTAATTTGTGTGAATGCATTTTTTTTTCAAATTCTTATGTTTTTCAATTAGATATTATTTTAGATTATTGTAATTTTTTAGTTCATGCTTACATTATTTTATATGCAACTTAGACATAACCCTAGATTTGGTGGTATGCCTAATGAACACATTGAGCCTCCTTTACTACCACCTAATATGTATATAAATAATAATGTGCCTTATTCTATGTATCATGACAATACCAATGTTTCAAATGAATAACATATTGATGATGTTCTCATAGAAAAAGATTCTGATAATGAAAACCATGAATCTAGTGAAAATAATGAACATGTACAAATAGATAAAGAGCAAGTGTAAACTATTACCTTATTTTATGAGCATATTTATCAAATTCCTAATGAAATTTATGGGATACTCAAAAATATATTGGAAAATTAAAAAACAAAAGGCATAATGGAAACATCCCTCTTCTTAATACTTTATTGATTCATACATCTAGTGGGGTACAGGTTATTTTTTAGACCTTTATTATATGACAACCAAAATGTAATTTCTATGTATACCATGGGATTACTAAATAATTCCACTCAAATACTACTTTAAATTCCTATTTATATTTAAACCATTTTGACAATCCCTTTGGTGACTACTAAAATTACTAATATAATTCCTAGGGTCTACAATTCAAACTCTCCTTCAAGTTATAAAGAGCTTGGAGTTCAAGGTCACAAACATTGAACAAATGTATTTAAAGTCTCCTCATTTTATTGATTCACAATATGTGTTGCATAAACCTCTTACACCTAAGTTATATTTTCACCCCTTACCAACTATTATTTTTGCACCTAAATTCACATTATATGATGGTAAGGGTGATTCTAAATAGCATATTTGATCCTTATTTGCAGCATGCCTTGATTATGCCTCCAATGATAAACTTATAAAACACACCAATTAAATTTACATTTAATACCAAGTTTACTACCAAATAAATTTATAAGGTAGAACCTCTTAATCCTAAAAAGGAAACAACCACCATGGTTAATGTAATATCATAACAATCTAATCAGCTTGTCTTATCTAATGCACTAAGGAGATAATTTATATGCTTACCTAAGTATCTTACTTCATTTCTCTAGTGGTTTTTAGAGTGTCATCTTATATCTCTCCCTTATCCTATATAGGTTACTATGAGTATACCTCTACCCAAAGGCTATGATGTGAATGATTATTGTGACTATCACCTAGGCCCTAGGAATTATATGAAGAGATGATTTACCTTGAATCATAAGATCCAAGACCTTATCAATGACCAAAATATTACATTTGATGATCCTTCAAAGGAATCAGGTTCACAACTTAGTGATCACTAGAAGAAAAAACATTTAAAAATCCTTTACAAGGCCATTCTAAGAAGGATCTAAAGGTACAAATGGCATATAATGCACATCCTCTTCCATCACATAATGATAACCCATTGAATGGGATTATTTATATTTATAAATAGAATACAACTCTATGGTTCAGATACTCTTTGTATATAGTGGGAAATGCAATAGACCTATAAATAAATCCTATCTTAGAGAAGATAAATTCTACTTACACTTTCAATTGTGGATACATTAGATATTCAGGGTCATGACCAAGATGGATCCACTAGACCTATCCAAGGGATCTATTACCATAATAACTTCACTATGGAGGGTTTTAAAGCCTCTATTCAAGCAAAACTATGCAATAACCCTAATTAGACCCATGTTTTCATATTCACTAAACTACAAGTAAATCAAAATATAATCTAGTTCTCACCAAATCTTGTGGCACAAAATGGGGGTTAGTAAACATAAAAAGTAAACATGCATAAGAAAATCCTAATTAAGCTATGTCTAGATAAGACCCTAATGCATGAAGAGAGAAATATATTCAAAATCCATTACTTATGCTACTTTTATCTACTTAAGAGAGGAGCAAAGTTAGATATAATTACCCTCAAGATGAACCCATTAAGACTCAATCTCTCTCTTGGTAAAAGGTTCTTCATAAGAGGTTTTTATGGTTTATAAGGATCACTAAGAAAGGCCAAAGCATCCAAGACTTCTCCATAAGATAAGATTTTTATCCAAATAAAAATCCTAAGCTAATATTTCTCAAATAGAATGGTAAAAGAGAAGATTTTAAATAAATTCCAATGAATAATTAGCTTTTTTTATCTCTCTAAGAATGGATAAATATATGTTTTTATATAGGTGGATCTAACCCTAATCCTTTCCAAAAATTTAGGCTAACAAGGTCAACCTAGTATCATTATTGACAAAAATAAATTAGGTCATGGATTAGGTCAACTAGGGGCTGAGCTAGACCCTAATAAATTTTATAAATAAGAGTACAAGGTCTATGGGGCTAAGTATGTAACATAAATCATTGAAAAGGATTTTAGGTTAGGGAAGGGCTAATGAATGTGGAAAATGACTAGAGAAGGGTACAAAATAAGAGGCAAAGTTTAGGGGAATAGTGTTAGGAGATGGGTGTGTAAACAATAAGTGGTGATAAAGGATAACAATCATGTGAAGGACTAAAGGGTCTACCTACCCCATTCTCAATGTAACCCTTAAGGCATGTACTCAAATAAATTAAAACTCAATGGGTTCTTGCAAGATAGAAATCATCAGTAATTGATAAATTTTGAAACTATTATGTGTATACATATGCCCCACTAAAATCTCATCACATGTCACTTAAGTTTAATAAGGGATGGTGCTTTGAGAGAGAACATAACAACACATAATGTTGAGGCTAAAAAAAGTTGTAGTATTTTAAATTAAAAAGAACTAAAATGAAAATAATAGAAAAAAGTAATGCATATATTTACTTACCTTTATCAATGGATGGTTATCTACTATGTTTGTAGTTTTGATCATGGAGGGTGTAGAGACTACTTTTGACAAACCTAAGGATACCAAACTAAATAAAAAAAATAAACATAGGAAATCCAAGATAACTAATGCTCTATGGATGGGACGTGCTTATAAATTTGGAAAGTGGGGTGATTGGTTCTATGTTAGACCAAATAACCAAATTAAAATTTATATTAAATTAGGTAACCAAAAATATAAGGCTACTAAGAACCAAAAAACTCAAACAAGTAAACCTTAAGTAAGAAAGGCAAACTCACCAAGTCAAACCAAGGATACATGTCAAAAATGGATGGTAAACAAACATCAATGTAAAACTAGTAACAATCCTTGATTAAGAAAATATGAGAAATTAAAATGGTAAAACAACATTGATCAAGTGAGTAGTAATAATCCTTACTCAATCACCAATGGAAAAAGTGCATAAAAGGGAAAACAACATTGGTGAGTGAGAAATAACAAGCCAACCTCACCCAAAAATGGATAAAGTACATGAAAGTAGAAATAAACTTAGGGGTCCATAAAAAGGGGTAGTACAATAATAGAAAATGGTAAAAGAAATTAAAACAAGACTATAAATGTAGAACCATGGTGTAAAGAAAAGATTCCTAGTCAATCAAACATGTTTTTTTGTTCTAAGGGTAGATAAAACTAAAACAAAGTAATTCTAACATATATGTGAAGAAGAGGGACTATAGAAGAAGTGAAAATATATTTAGAATCACACTAGCCTATCAAGGGGGGAATGAAATGGGTGGAGTGTAAAATGAATTAAAACCCAAGGTAGATAAACTCTTTATCAAATTCAAGAAATTCAAATTAGGTTTGTTAAAATAAGAGGACTTTCAACCTTAAGGAATATAAAGAGCTTATCTTAGCCACATAAGTCTTTGATAAACAAATTAAGTATGTAAATCATCATATGAAGGTTATATGTATGAAAAATAAAATAGACCTACCTTCCCACAATGTGTTCAGTATCCTTTAGTTCCCCTTACAAATCCATTGATATACTACGAAGATTAGGTACTTGCATGAGAAATTAGGTAGCACCATAGATTTTATTGAATTATCTTATTCTAATATACTAGCCTACCACACCCCAATGGACCTCAACTCTATTATGAGTCCAAATTTGGAGTTTAAACATCAATTAAAGATAAGAGATGTGCTTGTAATCATGTCTTTTGGTGTGATTTTGAATTTTGAAATTTGTATTTGCCTTTTGGATATCATTGCCTTTTGTTTCAATGATTTGACTTTTAGCTTTCTTGATGGCTTTTTCTATTTCTCCTCCATATGGATTCAGAAGACCAAACATTGATACTAAATATGATTTTCATTTGAATGCTTTAGACTTGGGTGTTAAGAGAGAGAACTCAGAGAGCATGGTATCTAAGAGTATTTTTTAAGTTAGGTGAAATGAAAGTGATATCTTGACTTTGATCTTGTTTGATCCAATGTGGATAAAAAGGAAAGGAAATCAAGAGGAATGAAACATGAAATTTTTTGAATTACATATAATCATAAAAATGTGATAAAAGGAAAAAAAGGGATATAATGACAATAAAATGTGATTCCTTATCATAATAATGAGGGAAGTGTAAGAAAACATGCTAACACAGATTGTTGTGAAAATTTCATCTATAAAAATAAGTAAAAGCTAAATCTGAGAACAAAGATCAAAATCTCTTAACCATGGAAAAACACATTATAGACAAGAAGTGAAAAGATGGTGATTTTATGAGGAAGGCTAGGTCATATCCATGGTCTTACAGTACAACTCATAAAATAGAAACCCACAAAGGTGCATAAAGCATGTGAAAAATAAATAAGATAAAGATGGTATTTATGAGGAAGGTCAGGTCCAATCCATGGTCTTACATTGTAACTCACAAAAGAGAAACCCAAGGGGTGCCAAAAAGGGTTGAAAAGTATGAAAATAAAGAAGACAAAAGGAAATTATGAGGAAGACCAGGTCCTATCCATAGGTTTACAATGCAACTCATGAGAAAGGGGGAAATCAAAACACAAAAAGGAAGGACTAAGGTTTGTGAAAAGAGAAAACTATTGTATAAGGTGCGACCCATGTAAGTATCATGTAAAGAGTGTTAGATAGATATCATATAGAAATCATGGCAAGAAGAGAAATATCTAGGCAAAATATTTCTTGAGAAATTGTGCATTGGTGGGTCTTTGAAAATATGGCCTTCATTAGTTTGAAGGTGATGGGTACTTGGACCAAGAATATATTTGACTAAATAAGGGCCCCACCATTTTTGTGCATATTTACCTTATTTATCATGAGTTTAGTCTAGTTTAATGATAAGATCACAAAAATTAAATGTGTAAATTTTAACTCATTTATTATGTTGTTTGGCAATATGGTCCTTGTATTGATGATTATGATGTAAATCAGAAAGATAGTGTTCATCAAGGAGATCAATATCATGAAATTTTGCTTCATGTAATTATTCATCAAGTATGATACTATTAATATGGTTCTAAATCAATCTTCCCATTATAATTTGAGTTCCCCTCTCTTTATATATATTTAGAACCATAGACTAGAGAAAATGGCATTACCCTAGTGGTAGTGTGTATGCTAGTGTAATAGGACCAAAGAGTAGGATATAAATGAATATTCCAATCCATGTAGGTATCATGAATTATATTTTGGAGAATTCCATTAAGAATTGTGTTTGTGTCATCATCTTGGCCATTGCATTATGGATGGTAAGGTGTGGAAAATTTGTAATTTATTTTAAATTTAGCATAGATTTGTTTGACATATTTGTTTTTAAAGTTGCCACCATTATCTAAAATGATTGTATGAGGGACACCAAAGTGTAAAATGATTTTATTTAGGATAAATTTGGATATGGTGGTACTGGTGACATTGATGAGGGGTATAACCTCAACCCATTTGGTAAAATATTTTGTGGATGTGATTATAAAGATATGTCCATTATGAGATCAAGGTAATTTTCCTATGAGATATAATCCCTAAATGGAAAATGGCTAGGGATATTCTACAGTTTGAAGTCCAACTGGAGGTACATGAACTAGATCATCATGGAGTTGTCAAGCACAATTTTTAGCAAATTTGATGGAATCATTCTCAAGAGTTGGTTAAAAGTATCCCATATATAAGCATTTGTAGGCTATAACATGTACTCTATAGTGGCCACTGCAAATGCCCCCATGTGATTATTTGAGAAGAGAAGGAACTTCTTATTTCATAACATAACATATCAAGGTACCTTTAGCATTATGATAATAGAGGATGTTATATCAAAATACATACTTAAAATCTTGTTTGGAAATGCGAGTCTTTTTATGAGAATCAAGGTTCAAAGGATAATTTTGGTGTTTAATATATTGAATTATATCTTTATACCACAAGATTTGTTAAATGGTGATAGCCTCAATGTGGTAGATAAGTGAATATTATGGTTGGAGAGAAGATGGGAATTTTCTTATTTAGATAAGAAAAGTGGGTTTAATAAAAACTTGGTGTGGATGTAAAAGAGATGTTGAAGAAGTAAGGGAATCAATAATAGAATTTTTATTTTGAGAGATAAGCTTGATGGTAAAAAAATAAAATCTTTTGCGAGGGTAATTGAAATTTGATGATAAGAAATGAGATTCTCACTTTTAAATTGATAATAACCATTGACTTATTGTCAAGTAAGTTTGGAGTCACCTAAAGCATGAAAATATTAGATATCTAGATCAAGGGATACTCTTATACCTAGGATTAAGGATTCATACTCATCCATGTTGTTAGTGACATCGAATTGAGTTGAAATGCCAATGGGATAATTTTGACAAGAGGGATCATAAAGATACAACCTACCCCAACTCCTTGAAAGCATTAGTGCCATCAAAATGAAGGGTCCAAGTATCTTCATGTAAATTGACATTAATTTTAGGAAGTTATTTGATAACTACTTTTGGTTTAGTAGTTTCAAGGATGATAGTAGAATCTTCTAAATTAATTGTTGCAAGTTCAGTAATGAAGTTATGGAAGTAATATTTAAGAGATATGGCTTGTTTGATATGTTTAATATATATAATATTGTAATTAATAAGACTATTTTGAAGGTGATTGGTACATGGCATAAGAGATATGGAAAGTTGATAAGCAATGATTTATCCTTTGATAACTTTTTAGGTAATAATTCAAAGATTAAATTCCATGAGAAGGACCATCCATTTGTAAATTCTATCTCTAGAAAGAAAGGCTTTGGAGAAGAAGTGATTAAGGGGATCATAATGAATGATAACATAAGTAGTTTGATAAATCATATAATGTCAAAGTTTTTTAGAGGCAAAATATGTGGCAAGATAATCATGTTAGAGTTTTTATAACATTTCTCATAATCAATGAGGCCTCAATTGATGTAGTAGATGGGATATTCCCTTCTAGTATCATCTTATTGGGTAGTTATTTACCCAACTAATATGGGTGTGGAAGAGGTATACAAGATCAATGATCGATCATTTTAATGGGGATGAAGAATATGTGGGTGAAGTAATGATTCTTTCATATTATCATATACTTTTTATAAGTATCTATCCATTTTAAGGCATTACTTTTTTTAAGAAGAGAATTGATTGAATAGATATGGTAAGTCATTTTAGGAGTGGATCATATATTTTCCAAAAGTTTACTAAGGTAAATGAAAATGTATATAATGTATCAAGTTATGGGCATGTTGACTATAACATGGACCTTGGAAAGGTCAACATCGATTCCATGAAGAGAGACTAAGAATCTAACAATTTTATAGATGTGACATTGAAATCACATTTATAAAAATTTAGTGTAACTTTATATTTAAGGAGGTAGTCGAAGATGATGGAAAGATCATAGAGATGAGTCTTGTGGCATTTATATTTATAAATGAGGTCATCCACATAGGTCTCTCCATTTTGTGAATAAGATCATGAAATATGTTAGTCATTGCTTGTTGATAGGTAGCTCTAGCATCCTTGAGGTTGAAGGGAATTTTAACATTGAAATAGGTGCCCCATTTTGTGGTGAAATTTATCTTATGTTGGTCTTCAAGGGTGATATGAATTTTGTTATAACCCGAAAAACCATCTATAAGAGAAAACATTTCATAACTAGTTGTGGAATCTATAATGGCATCTATTGAAGGTAGAGGTAAATTATCCTTAGGACAAGTAAGATTAAAGATTATGAAAATTGATGCAAATGTGAATGACCATGCTGACCTGATTTTGAATAGGGACTATATTAGAAACCCAAATAGAATAGTCCATGAGTTTTATAAACTTAGCATCAATAACTTTGATAATTTCTTTATGGTATAAGGTGGAAAATTTTGATGGAAATTTTCATTGCTTTTGTCTCATGGGTTTGGCATTGGGGTAAGTGATAATATTATGAAACATGATGCTAGGATCAATACCCAACATGTCCTCATAGGACCAAGCATAGATATCATGATATTTATCAAAAAATAGACTAAATTTATCATGTTCAATTGGTGTGAGTTTGTGAGAGACCATAACTGGTTGAGGTCATGATGGAGTACCATATTCAATGCGAATAGTTTCTTCAATAAGCATAACATTTCCATATTGGAAATGATATGGTGCATTAGTTAAATAAGAAATTGGATTTACTTTAGGGTTGATGCTAGGGTTCATTTTAGTGGGTCATATAAAAAAAATTATGGAGGTTCTAAGGTGAATTAGATTTGTAATGGTGGTGAATCAGTTCAGAAGGTGTATTGATACACAAGAAAATCATGTAATGCCACATGGTGAATGATGTAGATGAAGATGGAAGTATGTGTATGGATTCTCATATAACACAATCAAATTCTATCATGCAACATGGTGTGGGAAAGTGTTGGTATCATTTAGGTAAACATCAGATAGCATGGGCAAACATGGTAACATATAAATGGGCATCTAAATAATCTAGATGGATGCTAGCAACATTTTAATGAATGTTAAATGCCACATCATGGCATTGCCACTCATCCACATTATAACTTGCATTTATCTATACACACTATGCATTGGATTTTTCAAAAAATACCATACAAATGTCCACATAATGTTGGTGAATGTTGGCATGATATAGGTGCATGTATGGGATGTGATGAATAATGCTAGCACTATGTGCTACTACTCATAATGTTACCATGTGAATATTACATGTTAAGGGGAATGTTTATATTGCCTCTCCCTTGGGAGATGTTGCTTGACCATGCATGTGGGATAATTATCCCCCATGCATAGACACTACTAATCTATGATACATGGGTATGCCTGGTAGTCATTATCCACTGATAGATATTGGGAGGCCATAGGTGTCCATTGGTAGATTATAGACATCTGCCACTATGGATATATATTTTTAACCCATGAGTGATCATTAACTGATCATGGGTATCTACCATTAAAATATGGGTGTCTTCTTACCTATCATGGGTGTCTACCAATAGGTAGATGCATCTGCTAGTAGCCCATGGGCACCCACCTACAACTAGGGCCTTGAGGTCATTTATGGGATAATTTTTGATGGATGTCAGCAAGTTACAAGCATCCTCTTGTATCTTATAGGGCCATGGGAATCTATCAATAGTATGTGAATGTTTGTTGGTAAGCTATAGACATCCACCAATGGACATCTCATAGGCACCCACTTGGAGTCCTTAGGTATATGTTCATAGCTTTTTGACATCCACTTGTAGGCTACGAGTGTCGACTGATAGAGTTAAGTGTTTTATATTTTATTGACATAGTTTACACAATGTATAGAATCAATTTACTATGTAGATTGTTAGCATCCACTTGACTATATATGGTAAATTCATTAGGATTGGATTTTGAGGTACTGGTGAACTACATTTATATGAAGAAATTTATATTCAAATGTATGTGAACCTCTCCTTGAAATTAAATTTGACCCCTAAAATTTAGGTGATCCTGCCGTATCGGCCTCTCCACAAAAATTGCTAAATGTTGGCTTCAAAAAATGGAATATTTGTAGACTAATAAGATTTCACCACTAAAAAAAGCCTAGCCAATGCTAGTGATGAATTTGTTAAAACAAGGGGATTTGTTTTTAAATTCTTGAGTTTGTGATGTTATCAAGGAAGTTAAGATTCTTGAGCATGAAGTAATTCAAGAATGGCTTCATCACTAGGAAAAGTGGGAAGAGGACCATAATACTTGACATCTACTTCAAGATCAAGAAATTGATTACCATGGTGATCATATTTAGAATGTATATTTGTGGCCTTAACATCTAATGTAATCTTAGGAGTAGGGGAGTAGGTTGATCAGATGAGCTTGATGTGTCATTAACATCATTTATGGGGGAAGAATTAGATGTCATGATTAGATATATAGGTGGTATAGAAGATGTTGTTGGATAGTTTTCATGATGATTTCATGGTAGTGTCATGGAGGTGTCCTATTGAGTGGATGAAGAGCCTTGATAGTCTATGTGACAATGATAAAGTGTCAATTATACTTGTTCTAGTGTGATTTATGTATGGTTGGTTCATCTTCAGTATTATCATAGCTTCACAGGATCAGAGATGAGTATGATGATTTGAGCATGTGAAAGGTGTATTATCTGAAGTCAAGAATGCTTTGAGTGCTTGTGTGCATAAGTAGAATTCATTTGGTTGATCATATTTTTTATCTAGACACTTTGGGTCTAATGGTAGAAAACATGAGTCATCAATTTGATGACATCACTATTGCCACATGGGAATGAGTCAAGGGGAGTTTTTCATATGGTTATGATCACATTAGTCCCTATTTTTTAGTGCCAAATCTCAAATCATGCATTAAAGTGTGGTCAAAGATATGAGGGTGAAAAGTTAGCTTCTCAATAAAAATTCATTATTTTCCCATACTTATCTAAATTTTCAATGTGGCTAGAAAGAGCTGAGTAAGCATGTTGATAAGGTTAGCATTCACATGCATGGAGGTGTCAGGACAAAATGATCATATATTTTTGCTCATTTGTATGCCTAGTTTATTTGTGCTAATTTTTAGATCATGTGATGTATCACATCAAAAGATATTCATATGCAAATTTAGGCTTCAAAGTAGTTTAACTATGTTTTCCCATACTTAGGCATTTTTTTAATGTGTCAAAAAGAGCTGAGTGAGCATTTTGATGGTCTTATATATTCTACATGTGAAGTTGTCAAGAGAAAATAATCATATGGGTTTGTTTAGTTTTGAGCATAGATAATTTTTGATAAATTTGAGATCATGCATTAAAGCATGGTAAAAGCTGTGGATGCTCAAATTTGGCCTCTCAAGTAGGTTTTGACATAGTTGGCTCTATTATAGAAGTTTTGGTATTATATCTTACACGTATGAGATTTCTAGGATTTATGTGTCACATAGTTGGATTTTAATTTTTTAGGAGATCATTTATTACATATTTGAGATCATATGAGTAAGTGCATAAGAACTTATTGAGGTGCAAAATTGGCTACTCAGGCATATTGAAAGGGTTCCCATACTTAATCATTTTTGAATGAGTTAAATCTCAAGCAATATCAATGATGCACATTGATAAAAGAAGTCAAGAAGTAGTGAAATGAATATACGTGCACAATGTTTATCAAATGAGCAAAAGTATAGGATAATGATCCAACAATGAGCAAGCATTCATACAAATTGATCAAATGGTGAGCATTGATTATTAAAGACCTAGCTAATCCATAGTGATCAACAAAGCACATTTAGTCAACATTTCAAGATTGCAAAATATAAGGTCAAAGTGATAGAGGTTTAACATCTAACATTGGTGGATTATATGTTAAAGATCAAACAAGATCAACTGTGCATATTTGATCTAAGCTAAGAGTTCATAAGATTTGAAAATTTTGTTAAAAAGTTAACTATGACCATTTGCATTTGAATATTTGAATTTTCAAAAGAAAAAACCCATGTTTGGTTTTTGTACCATATCTTTCGATAAATGATAAATTTTCTCATGTAGTAAAAATCAAAGTGGTAGAGGACTCCAAGACACATCTAGTTATATATATTTGATGATTTGAAAGTGAGTATAGTCAAATATATTGAGCCTATAAGTTGACTATTTGTTTGTGCTTATTCTACAAGTGACCTGAGAAAGATATTCAAGCTTGTATTGATGCATTTTTTATGTCTCCCGGTGACTTGGATAGTGAGGATTGTTGTAGACTCCATAAAGATGCTCTATGTGGATTTTGGAGGTGTGTTAAATTTATTTTGAGTATGAACAATGCTTAAGAAGTTGAATATTTATTTAGTAATAGTGTGTTTGTGTATAAGGTCTTTATTTGAGTTATTTGAGCATAAATAAAAGTGATATAAGTTGACTATGATCATTTGAGGATGTATAAGGGGACATAAGGAGTGGAGCCATGTATTTTAAAGTGGTCTTATGTTAATTTTTTTTCTCAAGGGTGAGCTAAATGGGTGAATAGGTCTTCATGAGACCTATAAAAGCTACAATGGCATTATTAAAAGGTGTAGTTGCTTAAGGGTGACCCATAGATGCTATGGCCAACCTATGAAAATTGTATTGATCCATGTATTCATTTGACATATTCTTTAAGGGTTAAGGCATGCCTAATGGCTGACTAAGGTAGTGATTATCAAGATTTCTCTATAAATAGTGGAACCAAAGATGATGGGTTCTAGACTTTGTGTGTGAGACTAAGGAGTGATTTAGGAAAGGCTTGTGTGTGTGTTTTGTGGATTGAAGGAGGGGTAGACTTCCCTGAGGATGTGTTGAAGAGAAAATCAATTTGAAGACTATTTATATGACCTATTGGTCATAATTTTGTTTGGTAAAAAAGTGCAATTATTATTTGAGTGTGAGCAAAGGTGAAGTGTGATAAGTAGAGGACCATCATTAGGTGTTATTGACATCAATTCAAAGGTGGTTGTGTTCATAGATTTTTGTGTGGTTTCTTAGCATATAAGGTAGTTTTAGCCTCCTTTCAAGATGAAACTTGCTAAAAGTTCTAGTTTTTGTTATAGCTCAGCTAGACAGGTGTGGCAGCACCTTATGGGATTGAAGTCTCACTAAATAGGGATTTTAATTCCTTGATCATTTATATATGGTGTATATTAGATCTTGTTATTATAGGATAATAGTCCAATTATAGGTTCCAATGGGTTTTCTCCCCTAAGAGGGTTTCACATGTATGTCATATGTTATGTGATTGATCTTGCATTATCTCTCTTGTTCATTGATGTTAATGTTGTGTATGCTTCATGATTGCTTGTGGTAATTGATTAAGTGTTTAAAAAGATCATAATTTAAGTTGGATTATTTAGGATCACTAATTCACCCCCTCTCATTGATTGTACCTCTAAAAATTAGTATCAGAGTTAGGTCCTTTAGTAAAGTCTTGATAGCTTGAAGGTGATTGAAGGTCCACTAGCTAGTCAGAATGTGTAAGGTGGTTTCTCTAATAAGCAAGCATGAATGTTCAATGGATCCAATTATGCATTTTGGAGTGCTAGGATGAAGGCCTACATTATGTCCCTAGGGTTTGATATATGGCAATTATTTTTTGATGGTTATGTTACTCCTACTATTCTTCCATCTAGTGTTGGATATAAGAAGTTATTTGAGAACAACTCTAAGGAAATGAATGCCATCACTTGTGGCCTTACAAAAACTAATTTCACCAAAGTAATTCATTGCACTTTTACCAAGGAAATATGGGATAAATTGAAGATTATTTTTGAAGGAAATACAAAATTTAAGCTTACTAAGTTACATACTCATAGAAGGAAATTTGAAAGTCTTAATATGAATGAAGAAGATACCATGGTATCCTTTTTATAGAGATTTAATGAGATTCTGAACATAATCAAAGGTCTTGGAGAGAATCTTGAAGAGACTATTATTTTTCAAAAGGTATTAAGGTCTCTTTCCCCCAAGTTTGATCCAAAAGTATCTATTATAGAAGAGAGTCATGATCTCACTCAGTTGAATATGGATCAAATGCATAACACCATTACTGCCTATGAGATGGGGAAGAATGATGATATACCACCAAATAAAAAATCAGCATTCAAGATAAAGATGAATCCTAAGAATAAGTTCCAAGGTAAGAAATCCAAATAGGATGACATATCTGATATTGATGATGATGAACTAATTATTTTGATTACTAGGAAATTGAACACTGATTCAGGGAAGTATAAGGGTAAACTACCCCACAAATGTTTCAAGTGTGGAGAGATAGGACATTTTTCTTGGAAGTGCCCTCATAATCATGATAATAATGATGATGAAGATCATGGTGAAGGCCAAGATGAAGAAAAGAAGACATACATGAAGAAAATATTTAAAAAGCTTAATAACAAAAGGAAGTTCTTCAAAAATAAGAAGAGTCTCTACACCAAAGAAGATTATAACCCATGAGATCAGAATAAAGCTAGTGACTCAGAATATGATCATGAAGATGATGGTCTTACTAAAGATGAACCCCTATTCATGGCTAAGGAAGGAAGTTTTTCA
Organism: Torreya grandis; assembly: GCA_037957365.1. Lineage (NCBI taxonomy): Eukaryota > Viridiplantae > Streptophyta > Pinopsida > Cupressales > Taxaceae > Torreya > Torreya grandis. Next base: position 1,005,425 of record JARHVA010005081.1, on the reverse strand, counting down.
TATCAAAAGGAGTCTACTTGGAATGATTTAGATGATGATGAAGATGAGGTGGACTATGAGACTATTTTGATGAATGCTCTTAAATAACTAAATATTGAGAAGAATATCAATAATAAGATGAAATATAATATCAAGGACTATGAGAATAAATTTAGTTTATTTGAGGCAAGATTGAATGAAGACACCAAGGAGCATGAAGATATGATCAAGTATCTTAGTTGTCAGTTGGAGATTCTATCTACAAGCCTAAAATCTAAAGAAGAAGAATTTTTAAGGTATGTTTCTAAAAATGAGTCTTTGAAATCTAAGTTAGAGAAGACATCTAGTAAGGTGAAGTCATTTTTGAGATTTGAAAAGAGCTCATGTGATCTAGATAACATTTTGAGTTGTCAAAAACATGCTAATGATAGAAATAGTCTTGGATATGAATAAGAATAAAATAATGTAACTCAAAACAAGATAAATAATAATGTGAACTAGGACAATCATACTTTGAAGATAAATCATTAGACAAGGAATGAAGGTGTTGGTAGAGTAAATACAAATTAGATCAGATAGCCAAATGTTATGAGGTATTCAAGATTAAATGGTTAACGTTATACATGTAATCAATTTGGTCATAGGGATAGAGAGTGCAAGAGACCTATTAGAAATGAATTTGCATGGGACTATAATGGGGGTCATCGATCAAAAGGTATGAATAGGATCAAGTGATTTAACTATATTGATGTGGGACACTTTGCAAATCATTGTCCACATAAGATTAGACCTTCAAAAAGGGGAGTTTGTTTTTTTTTATGATGGCATAAGACACACTACAAATTTATATCCAAATAAGGTAAGGTAAGATATGTTTCTTGTAAAAAGTATGGTGTGATACAATTATCAATAAACAAGTCACATTGTTAGGTTATAAAAGAAAAGGCCTACAAGATAGAATAGTAGAGTTCAAGAAAGAAGGCAAGCTAACACATGAAATCCAAAGGTGATAAGTGTGAGTCATGATGAGACTTTAGGTCCAAGTAATTTATTTGTGATGGTGGAGAATGCTTTAGAAGTTAAAGAGTACAAAGAGGCCTCATTGTCTACTCATGTTGAGGATGAAGAGATCAAGATCAAAGAGAAGACCAAGGTGTTGATTAAATATAGTCCTGAGATATGTATGGATCTAAGTGAACATCTTGTTGCTGAGCATGTATCATGTAAATAACATTAATTATTTGTGCCTAATGATGAGGTTTCAAGCTAAAAGGAAGACTATAAAAATGAAAGGTATGTAATAAATCTATGTTGTCTCCATGTATTATTAATTAAATCATAGAATAAAAGGATAATGTTGTAGTAGATGAGGAAGTTGTTTTTCCTAAGCCAAAGAAGAAGAAGAACTGTAAATATCAGATGAGAGAGGAGGAGATGGAATATGAGGAGTTGTTTTTGTTTTAGATCATTGAGGTATATAAGGTGTCTCTATATATTCTTATTAAGAGACTCCTTTTAATGGAGAAGAAAGTTTGTGTGCTCAATATGATAATGCCATAAAATAAGGTCTCTAGTTAAGGGGGAGCAATAAGTTTATGAGCCTGTTTCAGAGGTTTATGAAGGAGCTCTAGTATAGAGTTAGAATGGGTGGTTCTAGGTAGCTTAATGAGATTGATGGAATGTCAAAAAGATTCTGGCACTAAAAAAGGTATATAAACTTCTTTTTTATGTGCTCTAGGTGTTTTTTTGGTTTGAAGGTATGTTTGTGCCAATTGAAATTTTTTTAAGTGCTCTCAATTTTATTAATTTTTGGCCTAAGGGCAAGCAGGCCTAAAATGGGTTATAGGATTTATAGGTTCCAAAAGGTATGGAAGATAAAATCTTTGCCCAAGAGTGTGTAATGTATGTATCTAGGTGTGCAAGTAGTTTTAGAGTTGTGCATTGACTAAAAGGTTTGTTGACCCTACTTGTTTTGGGATTCTATGGTTTTGGGCTATACTAAAAAAGTGGTTTTCCTTATGATTTGAGGTCTAAGGATTATTAATATGTTGAATGGGCCAAATTAGTAGTCAAATCAAGCTTTATAGATATTTTAAGGTTTGTGGTTCTCTAGTTATTCAAGTTTTTGTCAATATGAAGGACTAATTAGCTAGTAGGTTTATGAAGGAAATATGTTATAGAGGATGTGCTTGGTGATGAAAATGGGTGTTCTTAAGGGGGAATATGAGAATGTTCCATATATAGATTTTTAGACCCTGAAGTTATGTCTACTAAAAATTATGGGCTCTGCATGTTTCAAGTAGGGCTACAAAGAGGCTAAACATGCCTAGTTTGAAGAAGAGTGTTTTTTACTTAGTTTCTACAAAGGAACAAGGTTTATGTGTTTCAAGGTGATTTCTCAATTTGGTTTAGTTCATGTTTCCTATGTGGTGAGTTGCATGAAATTATATTTATGGTCCTTATGGTAGCTTGAGAGAGAAGGCTAGTGATCATGAGTAATGGTTCTTCATGGTGTGTGGAGATCTGAAGATGCTCAGAAGGTGAAATTATTCAAAGTTATTAGGAGGAGTCCCTAACAAATGTTTCTTGGTGATTTACATCAAATTTTAGTTCTTTTATGTGTGTTTTATTCATTGGTTATAGTGCTTGATTGAAGAAAAGTGTTGGTATGGAATAAGAGGAAGTCATCAAGATAAGAAGAGGTTGGTTCAAGGTAAGGGGGAGTTCGTATCATCTTTCTAAGATGGTATGTTCATATTTGATAGTATTTTTAAATAATAAATATTAGTTTTTTCCCACTTTATCACTGTTCCAAAGGGGGAGAAATTTCTTATTGTGGGAGTGCTTTGAAGAGAGATAAAGTGAGCTATATATTGTTATATTGATGGGTGTTGACATAAAGGACAAAGGGGGAGATTGTTGGAGAGTTGTCATGATAATGTCATAGTGGTGTCATGGAGGTGACCTATTGATTGGATTCATATTCTTGATAGTCTATGTGACAATGATTAAGTGTGTAATATACACATTCTTATGTGCTTTATGTATGGTTGGTTGATTTTAGTATTGTCATAGCTTGAGAGGATTAGGGATAAGTATGGTGATTTGAACATGTGAAAGGGGAATTATCTAAAGTTAATAATTCTTTGAGTGCTTATGTGTATAAGTGGAATTCATCTGGTTGATCATAGTTTTCATCTAGACACTTTGGGTCCAATGGCAAAAAATATGAGTAGGAAATTTGATGATGTCATCATTACCATGTGGGGATGAGTCAAGGAGAGTTGGTCATATGGTTATAATCACATTATTCCCTAATTATTATGCACCAAAACTCAAATGATGCATTAAATCATGGTTAAAGATATGAGGGTGCAAAGTTATCTTCTCAGATAGAATTCATTATTTTCCCATACTTAACCAAATTTGCAATGTGGCTAGAAAAAGCTGAGTAAACATGTTGATGAGGTAAACATTTACATGCATGGAGGTGTTAAGACAAAATGATCATATGGGTTTGTTTATTTTTGTGCCTAGTTTATTTGCACTAATTTTCATATCATTTGATATAGCATGTCAAAAGATATGCATATGCAAATTTGGGCTCCTAGGTAATTTGACTATGTTTTCCCATAGCCATTTTTGCAATGTGGTATAAAGAGCCAAGTGAGAATTTTGATGGTATTATATATTTTATGTGTGAAGGTGTTGAGATAAACTAATTATATATATTTGTTCAATTTTGAGCATATATGATTTATGCTAAATTAGAGATCATGTGATAAATCACGGTAAAAGTTATGGATTCTCAAAGTTGGCCTCTCAAGTAGGTTTTGTCATAGTTGGCTCTATGACAGAAGTTTTTGAGAAGGCATTCTAATGGAATTATATCTTGCACATGCAAGAGTTTTAGGAGTTGTGTGTCACATGGTTGGATTCTCCTTTGTGAGGAGATCATCTGGTCTATATTTAATATCATGTGATTAAGAATAGAAGAAGTTATTGGGTGAAAAAATGGCTACTCAAGGATATTGAAAGGGTTCACATACTCATTTTTGAATGAATTAAAGCTCGAGCAAGATCAATGATGTACATTACTCCAAGAAGTTAAGAAGAAGAAAGATGAGGATAGGTGCATAATGTTTAATGACTTAGTAAAGGTATAAGATAATTATCTAATTATGAGTAGGTGTTTGTATAGATTGATCGAATGGTGAGCATTAATCATTAAAGACCTGGTTGATCCATAGAGATCGATAGAGTGCATTGAGTCAACATTTCAAGATTATATGAGATGGGGTCAAAGTGATAGAAGTTTAACATTTGACATTAGTAGATGATATGTTAAATATAAAACAAGATTGATGATGCATATTGAATCTAAGCTAAGAGTTCATGAGATTTGAGCAATGTGTTTGAAGGTTAACTATGACCGTTTTCATTTGAATATTTGAATTTACAAAAGAAAAAATTACTATCTAGTTTTTGGACCATATCTTTTGATAGAATAAAAAATTTCTCATGTAGCAAAAATCAAAGTGATAGAGGACTCCAAGGTGCATATGGATATATAGATTTGAACATCTGAAAGTGAGTATAGTTAAAGATATTTATCCTAGAATTTGACTATGTGTTCATGCTTATTCTGCAAGTCACCCAAGAAGGATATTTGAGCTTGTATTGATACAATTTCAATGTCTCATGGTGACTTGGCTATTGGGAAGTGTTTTATACTATATGAGGATGATTTGTGTGGATTTTAGAGGTGTGATAAATCTATTTTGAATATGAAAAATGCTTAATAATTTGATTATTTGTTCGGCAATGGTATTCGTATGTATAAGGTCTCTATTTGAGTTGTTTGAGCATATGTAGAGGTAAGATAATTTAAATATGATAAGTTGAGGATGTTTAAGGGCATATGAGGAGTATATTAATGTATTTGAAAGTGGGCATGTGTTATTTTTTTCTTGAGGGTGAGCTCAATGGGTGAATAGGTCTCTATGAGACCTATAAGAGCTACAAGGGCCTTATTAAAAGGTGTAGTTGCTTAAGGGTGACACATAGATGCTATGGCTGACCTATGAAGATTGTATTGAGATTTGTATTCATGTGAGAGATTAATTAAGGTATAAGTCATTCTTAATGGCTGACTAAGGTAGTGATTATCAATCTTTCTCTATAAATAGTGGAACCAAAGATGATGGGTTCTAGACTTTGTGTGTGAGACTAAGGAGAAATTGAAGAAAGGCTTGTGTGTGTGTGTGTGTGTGTTTTGTGGATCAAAGGAGGGTTAGAGTGCCCTAAGGATGTGTTAAATAGAAGATTAGTTTGAATAATATTTGTATGACCTATTGGTCATAATGTTTTTTGGTAGAAAAGTACACTTGTTATTTGAGTATGAGAAAAGGTGAAGTGTGATAAGCAGAGGACCATCATTAGGTATTATTGACATCAGTTCAAATGTGGTTGTGTTTATATGTGTTTTTGTGGTTGATCAGAATCTAAGATTATTATAGCCTCCTTGTAGGGTGAAACTTACTAAAAGGTCTAGTTATTGTTACAACTCAGCTAGACAGGTGTGGTATCACCTTATTAGATTGGAGTCTCACTAAATAGGGATTATATTTCCTTGATAATTTGTAAATGGTATAAATTGGATCTTGTTAATAAAGGATAGGAGTCCAATTGTAAGCTATAGTGGGTTTTCTCCCTTGAGAGGGTTTCCCATGTATGTAATGTGTTATGTGATTGATCTTGCATTGTCTCTATTTCTCATTGATGTGAATGTTGTGTATGCTTCATGATTTTTTGTGGTAACTAATTAAGTGTTTGAAAAGATTAGAATTTAATTTGGATTATTTAATCTCACTAATTAACCCCCCTCCTCTTAATGATTATACCTCTAATAGATGCAATAATTTATGGATGTTTAGAGGGTAAGAGTTTTCTACCATCCAAGGAGTATCTATAAGTGGATAATTAATGGGAGGTACATGAACTTCAAGAGATAATTAAAGATTAGTGTAAATGGTATGAACATCATGGGTAGAATAATTTATCTAGGCTAAAGTTTTTTTATTATGTTGAACATCCAAGTCTCAAGATTGAGCTTGGGTCATGATGTAGTTATCATCGTAAGTTGGAAAAATGGTACATGCTTGAGATTCAGGAGGAATTTCAAAAGGGGAATTTAATATATCACTAAATTTTCATGGATACATGGTTAAAGGATATTGGAATAACTTTGGTACTCCATAATAATTACATGTGAAGTCATTTTCAAGGTTAGAAGAGTCTTGAGTATTGCATAAAGGGGGAAATCAATGATTGCATCAATGAGAAGAATAGTATGATCGCAAAGTAATAAATAAGGAGGAATCCACTTTGAGATATAAATATTTAGCTTAGTAGTGTTGTGTGTATGTTTCAATTAATTAGGTTCATCATCTTCTAAATTATCAAGAGTGACCTATAAGTCTAGATTAATGTTGATGAATTTAGGTAAGGGAGCACTGTTGATTATTGGAATGGTAGGAATGTGATATTGAGATTTAGGATTGGGAATTTTAATATTCCAAGGGTTGGTATCAGCTTCATGTTTATACCATTTTTTTTATGTAGGATATTGGTGCATTGGCTACTCGAAGAGGTATTGGCTCTCATTTTATGAGTTCAAGGTCAACTTAGGAGTATGTTGTAAGCTAGGGGCAAATCAAGGACCATAATCTTAGTTTGAATAGTTTTAGGTCCTATTATAAGGGGAAGCCAAATACAACCAAGTGGATCAACTAAAACTTTATGAATAAGGGTAGTATTAATGGATATTTTAATGAGTAGGGGTGGATCATCAACGTGAAAATGGATATCATCATTAATCATGTCTTTTTTAAGAAATTCAATGTATGGTTTAGAATAAGGATAAATGGATTTAATGGAATGCATGTTGGTAGGTTGAGGCTCAATAGAGGGTGGTTCTTCATCTATAGAAGATGGATCTTTAATTTATTGTAATTGTTACATGAAGAACTTGTGATGATAAGGAGAGGTATGAACTAGATCCATAAGGGGAATATTTCAAGGTATGGAGTTAAGTTCTTTGAAAAAGTTCCAATGGGATTTAGAAGAAGAACTAGTGCAAGGTTTAGAAGGTAAGGTAGATTTTGAAGGAATGGAAGTTGTTGGGGGTTCAAAATAAGGAGATGGTTCTTTATTAGGTTCCAAATCTAAATGATTAGTTTAAGTATCTTTGATAATTTGATATTATAAAGATGGTTTCTTAAGTTTGGTGGCAGGATCTTTATGAGTTAGTTTATGACAATAGTTAACTTTAACTACGTTAACATATTGATAATTGTTTTAATATTGGTCATAATCAACATCAATATTAAAAAATCCTTGGGAGTTTGTTGAGTGGTAGATGTGGGGAACTATTTTTGGTTATTAGAATAAAAATCTTTAGGAGCTTGTCATTTTTGAGAAGTTTTGTATTCTTGATGATGGAGTTGGATCATGGCTTCATGATTGAAGGAATCACTAAGCATATAAGAGACAAAAAATTTGGTAATCCCTCTATAATTTTCATGAGAATGACCAAATTCATCATGTAACCAATAAAAATTATTAGGTTCATACCATTTAGGAGGATAATTGGGATAAGTAAAGGGTTTAGAGGCTGCTAAGAATTGTTTCATTTGTTGCATAGTTACTAGTATGTGAGAAGATGGGAAATTGCCATCTTTGGTAACTCTTGGTTTGGTTTGAGAGTATTTCTAGTGATGGCATTAGTATAAGTTTGAAAATAGCCCTTAAGTAATTTGGTATTAGATTCAAATTCCTTCATGAGGAAGTATTGATGTTTGGCTTAGTCAAAAGCTTCATTAAGTATTTGAGGGGAAAAATTTTGAACCTTATATTGAAGTGAATGGGTTAACTTAGCTATAAAGAGTTTAAATATATTATCATTAGTCATGTTATGGTCAGCCTTATGGGTTAGATATTTCCATCATTTGATAAAATCATGCGCTGATTTAGTGGGAGATTACTTAGCATTGATGAAATGGCTAAGGTAATTTTTAAGAAGGTCATTGTGTTGAAACTCTTTAACAAGAGGATTGACTAAATACTCTATTTTAAAAATGGAATGTTGGGGAAGTTTATTTTACCATTCCAATACATTGGAAGTGAAGGTTTTAACAAGGAGTTTAGTGGTGGTAAAAGTAAGAGTTTACTAAATCCACTCTTTATAAAGATTTCCAAATGCTTTAAGAAAGGATGAAGGGTATTTTGTCCCATCATACTTGATATTTGGTGAGATATTACCAATATCAATGGAAATGATGAAAGGAGCTAAAGTCTCATTTTGTATGTTTTGAAGAATTTTGTTATTTATGATGGGGTGAGGAATAACATTTCCTCAAGCATCTCTAAGAGGTGGAAGAATAAAATTTTGGTTAGTTTGAAGAACTAAAAATAGAGGTTGATTAGCCATATTGATTAAATGACATTTTAATTACATCATTTGGGAGGTGTTATATGTTTTAATTATTTTCATTTATTATATGACTTGTGCAAGAAGTTGAGTCATATCAATTGGTGGGTTGGTGTTTGTAGAAGGACTCTCTAAATTAGCATTAGGGGGAGGGTTATTGGGATGTGGATTACCAGTGGGATTATTGGATAGACTGACATCAATCACTCCCATATTGTGTTGAAAAGATTGAAGATGAGAATTGTCTTGATAGGTAAATAAAGGATCAGATCCACCTACTTCATCTTGAGGTGTGATTTGAACCATGTTACAATCTATAGATGGAGGTAAAGAGGTGCTCTAAAAGTGAGGATTCTCTTGGGAGGTAAATAAAGGGAGAAAATAATACCCCATATAGTGTTTAAATGGATTCAAGTTGTCTAAGAAGATTCTAATAGGATATTTCATGATGCTTGGAGGAAATAAATAGGATTTTAAGAAAGAAGAAAGAGAGATCAAGAATAAAATAAATAAATTAGCTAAACAAAGAAGGAAGTCAAGCTAGACAAAGAATCATATCAACCAAACAGAATAGTAAGGTTAACAATAAAATATAAGCTCAACTAGGTCAATAGAGTACTGATGTAAAGGGGTTGAGAGGAGTATAGAGTCAACTAGGTCAATTATGTACTATTTGATATAAGTTGAGAATAGTACAAATTCGACTAGGTCGATTATGTATGGATGGACGAAGGGAAGAACGGATAGATAATATACACAATCATGATGGTTAATTATGTACTATTAGTGTGAAGAAATATAGAGTCTATAAGAGATTGTATCGACCAAAATGATAGTGTGCTAAAACATGGTAAAATTTTGCAATATAAATGAATCAATAATGACAACACACAAACAATTGGATCAATATAAGTGATCTAATTAGGGTACATGGCACAAAACCTTGCACCAATGTTTTATAATGTAAGTTTTTGAAATAAAACACACAATGATCAAAGAGAAAGCAATCAATTTAAAATTAAATGATAACTAAGTGGTCACCGTGAGTGTTATTAGGTTATTAGAAAGTATTGATTTGTGTGATAGGAAAGTTGGCTGAAAATAGGGAACTAGAAATCAATCTATGGATGGTTTCAGGATGTTTAGGATAAAAGGGGTCTATGTTGGCAATGGTAATGGCTTGGTATTGGTACCTACCCCCTCACTTCATAATATCATAGTGATAAGGGTGTTGGGTGCTTTTCCAATATATACTATTAACCACATATTTATACTTGGACAAAAAATCAAGTTGGCTTCCCCCTTGGTGATGAAATCCAAATAGGTAGGCCTTGGGAAGACAAGCATTTAAATGTGTTTTGAATGTTATTAACTAAATTGAATTTTGAAAAACTGCCTACTTATACTATGTGAGTTACTCTAAGTATGCAAACAACTGAAAAATGAAGTGTGAATTAAGTACTAGTAAATAGTTATTAATTCCTTGATTTAGAATAGTACATAGTCAATTTAGATAACAATAAATAAAAACAATACAAAATAGAGTCAACTAGGTTGCTACTATTCTAAAGAAGCAAGGTATTAAATAACATAGTCAAATGGGTTGACTATGTCTCTCAAACAAAAGATAGGCTATATAACTAAGTTGACCAAGTTGACTTAGTTGATTGTACGATTGTAGTTTTGAAGATTGTTAACTTGTATAAAATAAAATTGAAGAAATTATTAAAATGATAGAGAGAGAAAAGAGAGGAAATATGGTGGGTTTGAAACTATTTAGGATTATAAGTTTTAAGTTGAAGTGCCTTAAACGATGCTTTCAAATTCTATAAACTAAGTCGAATGACTCAACCCAGTTCTACAAAACCCTTTGTGCTGAAGAAGAATAGGATGACTAAGTTAGCCTATTTAACCTACTTTTTTTTATCTAAATTTTGGTAGAGATAATAAGATGATAGTCAACCTATTTGAATTTTTATGCTTGTTTAGAACTAAAAAATAATACTATGTTGACCCATTTCATCTAGTACCCTATATTTGACGAAGACCTACACAAAAAGAACAAAGTCATTTTGAAGTGACTTTGTGTTGAACCTACACACAAAGAGATATAACTATACTGATTGGTTTGATACAGTACTACAAATATGAAAAAATATAATAATATGATAAAAATGATAGTGTGAAATAAAACCTACAAGGTTAGATTCACATTAGGTTCACTAGAATGCATGCAATGGGAAATGTAGCAATCCTATAGATCTATCCTAGCTCAGAGAAGATAAATCCTACTTACACTTTTGATTATAGATACATTATATATTTGGGATCATGACCAATATGGATCTGATATACCTAGCCAAGGGATCTCTTACCATAATAAATTCACTAGGGAGGGTTCCAAATCCTCCAATCAAGCAAAACTACACAATAACCCTAACTAGGTCCTATGTTTTCATATTCACTAAATTAATAACAAGTAAATCAAAATCTAATGTATTGATCACCAAAACTTGTGACATAAATGGGGGTTAGTAAACATGCATAAGAGAATCCTAATTAAGCTATATATAGGTAAGACCCTAATTCATGGAGAGAGAAATATATTCAAAGTCCATTACTTATGTTACTTCTATCTACTAAAGAGAAGATCAAAGTTCGAGATACTTACCTTGAATACGAGCTTGTCAAGACTCAATATCTCTCTTGGCCAAAGGTGCTTCACAAGAGGTTATTGTGGTTTGTAAGGAACACTAAGAAAGGCCAAAGCATCCAAGACTTCTCCACAAGAAAATATTTTTTTCTAAGTAGAAACCCTAAGCTAAGACTCCTCAACTATAATGGTAGAATAACACATTGTAAAGAAGTGAAAATGAATAAATAACTCTTGTTATCTATATAATAATGGTGAAATGGATGTGTTTATATAGGCATATCTAACTTTAATCCTTTCTAAAAGTTTATACTGATAAGTTCAACCCAATTGACCTAGTATTGTTATTGACAAAAATAAATTAGGTCATGGACTAGGTTAGCCAAGGGATAACCTAGACCCTAATAATTTTTATCAATAAGAGTATAAGGTTGATGGGGCTGACTATGTAACATAAACTATCAAAAAGTGTTTTAGGTTAGGAAAGGCCTAATAAATGTGGTAAATGACTAGAGAAAGGTGAAAAATAAGATGAAAAGCTTAGGGGAATGGTTTTAGGAGATGGGTGTGTAGATAACAAGTGTAAATAATGGAAAATAATCCTATGAAGTACTAATGGTCTACCTACCTCTTTCTTTGGGTACCCCTTAAGGCATGTACTCAAAGAGATTGAAACTCGATAGGTTTTACAAGATAGAAATCATTAGTAATTAATAAAGTTTGAAAATATTATGTGTATACACTCTCTATTACTTTCAATGATAGTGAGACTAGGGATGATGACTTAGATATTCATTCCTTAATCAAATGAGCATACCTTAATCATCAGCCTATATGAAATGTTATGATTGATAATGGTGTAAGTGAAAACATTTGCACCATGACATTAATTATGAATTTCGGTTATACAAATCATGATTTACATCTTTTATTAGATAAGTTAGATATTTTTATGGGACCTCATAGTAGGTTCTTAGTGAGATTGACTTACCTTTATAGGTGGGTCCCACACATATGGTTACTACCTTCTCATTTATACCTTACATAAGTGTCTTTAATATGTTATTTGGATGACCTTGGATAATGAATACACTTAGAAAAATACCTTATACATTTCATGGGTGTTCTAAATACATTCATTCCAATTGGGTAATTACAGTTTCTAGAGTTTCATATGAGCATCCTCTAGAACAAGAGAAATTTATACCCAGATAGATAGTTGTCAAACCTATATAGGTTATTATTATTTAAAAGGGTAAGCAAAAAATAATCCCCTTAATAGGTGTTCAGTGCTTGAGATACCATTTTATTAGAGATAAACATTAGGTTCTATGGAATTTTCATCTACTACACACCATATTTAGATATCCAGATCACCTACACATATTCCTATTACTACTATTTTGTATGAACCCATAGACTATTTAAATATGGGTTCTATGAACCCTACTAATATTATTTATTCAAGACCATAGAGTCTTATTATACATATGCAAAACATAACATATACTACAATGATAAATATTCTACCTATACATGCTCCTTAGTAGTGCCACTAGTTTGTTGCACCTGGTTCATAGTGGAGAGATACCTATGAGAATCCATTGGATGAGATAAAAGGATAATAATTTCATATAAAATATTCTAAAAATACCAAAATACCAAAAAAAATTCAAAAATCCAAAAATATATTTAGTATTTACATGTTCTATTAGCTCCTTAACATCTATGTTTTTATTTCCATGTTAGTGGATATCATATCATTTATTTCTATATACATGTGTTTCATGCTTATTTTGAGTGTGATATAAGCATACACAGATACATTATCCATGCATTTTTTAGATGTTGGTCCTTCCATCTACTCATGTCATGTGGACATTGGGAATATCCACTTCTTTAATAATGATACATCTAGGTTATATTATTATATAATCACTTTACATTGTCATGTTTGAGGTTATGTACTTACACATGCCTTTATACATGCTTATATATTTTATAGTGTACTTGTTATGTTATGAAATTAACATTTTTTTCTAACACATATGATCCATGAGATAGTATGTTATGTTTATTATGGTTTTTTATGCTTTCATTTATGCACTTCTTTGAGTTTTTTGCCTTGTTATTGTTGTGCTTGTTTGAGAATTTGAATATGTTATATTGTTTACGACCCCTATGCCTTTGTTTTCCTCTTTAAATTTAAATATTTCATTAATTTTTATATATAAATTTGAATATTTCATTCCTTACTTTGTGGACATTTGATTAAGACATGTCCCTTTGATTGTGTGGCATTTGAACATGCCCCCTATATTAGGTCTCCTTAGACCATTATTTTTTGACTTGATTTTGATTTATTTTGTGTATGTGTGTGATCGATTATTGAACTTGTATTTTTAATATTTATACATTTCCATGATCTATATCATGCATATTATGCCTTGGTGTGGTCACTTTTTTCATGCTTCAATGATATATATACTTAAACATGTTTCTCCTATATGTTACATGATACATTCATTTTCTAGTTTCCCTCACCTCAAAAGGGGGGAATATTAGTGGGGGAATGCCATAGAGGCATGTCTGACACATTATTCATAGTTTCAAATTATAGTGGATCCATGTTTTGAGAACATGTTTTCCACATTTGTCACAATTTTAAATACACAATGAGGGAACGTTTGAAAAACATGTTCTCCACACTCACACTAGTTTTTAGTTTCATATTATAGTGGGGGAATGTTATGGAAACATTTTCTCCACACTTACATAGTTTTTAAATTTCCCAAATCATACACTTATATGATTTGGATACACATTTGTGGTAGAATTTTATTAATTGGTACCATTTTTATACCTAGGTTTCAAAATGAGACATACATAAGGTGAATATGCTATGTAAATATCACTTAAATTACAATATCAAATCAGTTTTAAAAATTTAAACACTTATATTGATTTTAGTTCACCAAACTAGACTGTTACAAATTGTTATTCATCCAATCTATTATAGTAGTTGATTCACTTTTGGTATGGTTGAGGTGATTAAATCACTGAATCTTTATAATTTTATATGTTTTACTATATTACATCATCTAACCTCACTCTATTTATAGTGTGAGTTGACTTGGTTCACTTACGCTCACCAGGTTATAAGTATGATTGGTTTTCATAGTTGATCTAATCTCAACTGTCTATTGGAAACTCACATTTTTCTCTAAGGTTTAGGGCATGTGTCCTCCATTATTTATATATTTATCCACTTTTTAGATTTATATTTTCCTAATCTCAACTCTAATGGTTCATAATTATACATATTTTCAAATCAAGTTGCCAAAATGTAGGTGGTTGCATTGGTACACAAGTGTACTCATAAAACTTTTCTCTTTTAATTTTAATTATTTCAATGATTTTCATTTTAGATTATATGCATTGATTATAAAGTGTAACATGATCTTAGTTGTAGATTAGTCACTATAAAATCACTCAAGTTGGGTTCACGTAAAGGCAAACTATGTTATACACACTTAGGTACAAATTTATTTTCCTTTAGACAAATAATTTCATTACTAGATTAAAGGGGGTGTAGACATTATTAATAAATTATATAGTACCTTAGTCTTGTACACTTGAAAAATATGGACTTTGGTTGTTCCTTTCAATTCTTTTTCCCACTATTGAAAGGCTCACATTTACTATATCTCTATGATCAATGCTTATCTCTTAGTCTAAAAAATGTTATTCTGATTACTCATGTATTCTATCTTACACAAAACGTTATAGACTTGCTTATCATTTATCTCTACAAGTTTTGGACATGTACATACTTTCCAAATTAATAGACACTTGCATTCCAGTTATAAGCCTAGGTTAACATAATTTTCCTATGCTAATGCAAGTGTCTAGTGTAGTAAAGCCATCCAACTTACAATTGTAACATATCCCTATGGTTTGACTAATATTTTATTTTAAGATGTTATTCAAAAGTGTTGATATGAATACATGATCAATCCTCATTTATTCCACAACTATAAATTTCCTACCTCTCACAAGGCAAAGTATCAAAATCATTCAATAAATAATTCAAGTGATTCAAACTTATTTATATTATCTTACTTCCATATCATTCATAAGGATAACACATTTATAAGTTTGAAGTACTAAAGAAATATTCCGTGAGACATATTTACAAAGTTATAATTTAGGTCACTATTGTTCTTTATTATCATACATTTCATCCTTATGCATACACAAGCCAACACATAGAGGAGAACTACATGAGTATAATTTCCTCTTCATAAAAGTGGTTATGTAGGCAACACCCACTAATAGAGGGGTCTTTAGGGTTAGCTCAACATTATGAGCCCACTAACCCATTTTTTCAAGGTCATGCTGAAGAGGAAGAGTTAGGGTTTTGATGATTAAACAAAATCAATATTCCATGAGATAGATCTAAATACACCAGAGTGAAGGTAACATATAAATCAAAAAATTATAATTTATTTCATCTAGATCCAATAGGTGTTCTATACTGGACACCTACGTCTAATTTAGACATAAGCATCAATGCAAGTATCTGAGGTCATAGAGGTCAAATTTTCAAAATCTATTGATTGATCTAAAATCCATATCCAATTTATTTCCAACCTGTTCCACATAAGATTCACATACCCACTATAATCTAGATAAGTATCATTAGTTTTCCATTTATTATTATATCAATCAGTGGTTGTACTTACTTTTTTTAGCATATCTCAATATTTAAATTAAATATATTTTTATCTGAGTTAGAAATTAATTGGCCTACTATAAAGATAGTTTATCACCCTTGTGCCCTAGTCTATCTCTATCTTTTTAACCCTAGATTCCTTAATATAGATTTTAGGGTTAAACATTGACATCCTTGGCTGCTAAATCAAACTCTACCTTCTTATTATGTGCATCTTATGCCTCATTTTATTTTTTTAATCTTTCTTATTATTTGTGGCTTCCTCTTCTTCTTTCCTCTTTTTCTTTTTGTCTTCCTTGTTTTGTTGTTCCTCTTCTTATTTATTCTTTTTTATCTTCTTCCTATTTCTATTCCTTCTCAAGCTTAGCCATTTCCTTTTGTCCTTCACTCTCACAACTTCTTCTTCTTCCTTAATAATTTCTTACACTTGTTATTGTGTAATATCACCTCGTGGCTGTAATTTTTCTATTGTTGTGAACTAGTTAGCTCAAGCTGAACTATATATATGAATTGAATAAGCTTATACATAATAGTAGATAATATAAATAACTAATAAACCCAAACACATAAAATTATGATAGTAAACTAGTCTCACACTATATTATTCTATTGATAACAATACATATTTATATGATTGACATCTCTTACAAATAAGGAGATAGTTATGATCCTCCTAAGATCACTCAAATCACCATACATATTGTGTTAATGTATTATTATAATAATTCATTAATATAATATTACAACAAACAATAAAATATCTAAATAGAATGTCAATAATTTCAAAATTATTTTTGTTTTATATTCTCCCCCACCCCACAATGTGAAACAATACATTTTTTAGGATGTTGGGTACCTTGAAAATTCATCCATTAAAAGTAATGATTTTTATGTAGATCAACAATTAAGACCTACAACATACTAATATATTATTGGGTCCAACGTGCCCCATCTTCAATTCCTTAGATGGGGACCCTCTTGTTTCAGTTTACTCTCTATTTTTTAGGTTCTTGGATGCAGGGTTTCATTTTCCAAAGTTTCATTTATGTTAACTAAGTCCAAATAATCTAATTTTCATCAAATTATTGGTCCAATTCACATCTAGGACATCTTTGATTTATAAATTTTGAATTTGTATAGATATTTTAAGTCTTAGTCTATTTTGTTTGCTTATGTTTTGAGATGCATTCAAAGCTTCCATTTAGACTATTTCACCTTAATTTTTCTTACATTATCTATTTTTTTCATAATTTTCTAATAATTTTACTTAAAAATTTAATCCATTCTTAATTGAATTTGATATAAATTAACTATAAGTTTCATTCAGTTCACCTTTTGCCTTAGTTAAATTTATTTAAATGGACAAAAAATTACATTTGAATGGCTTTATTTTACTAAGTTTTCATGCCTCTTATTTACATTTTAAAAGAACTTAGCCATTTTATTTTAAATTTATTTAGCCTTTGCATTTAAAATTTACTGATTTGGATTTTATCTTTTTTACCTATAGGTACTCAACATTTATTAGGTCCATGTGGAAAGCTTTCATGACTCCTAGGGGTATGAAACCCTTCATAAAAGGCTATTAGCACTTAGTCGATTCTTTAACTTCCTCTCAGATCCATGTGAAACTCTTTCACTTCTTCAAAAGACTTAGTTGATTTTTTTCAAAATTGCATGGAATATATTGATGTCAAAGATCTAGCCAAACAAAGCAACAAGATGATTCCACGTGTCACAATTTTGGTAACCTAGCATCCTAAAACCATTCATACATAGGTAGTGATATCATCAAGCCTTGTGCAAGTGGGTAAGTGAGATGATGCCACATGGAAAAATATCATTATTCTATAGTCTTAGGGTTGTATGTACAAGCCCAATAGTGTGTCAAAATAATGGGTAAGTGAGATATTACCATGTGGTGAAATATCACTTCAACACAATATAAATAGTTAGAAGGACCCATTAGTCTCTTGGGGTGGTAGAATCATCATAATTTCTATAGGTATGGAACCAATCAACATGTGCTATATGGAGCTATTAGCATCAGCTATAAAAAATGTCAACCTCTCAAACCTATCAAATATGTCAAATCTTAGGATAGCTTGACTAATGAGAAGGTGCCATGTAGTCCTACTGTTAATGACATCAATCTCCCAGTTTATTATAACTCAGTAAGAGTGAAGAGAGGCCACATGTCCATAGAATGGCAAAATTAAATAACAAAGCCAAAACTTGTAGGTGTTTTAGGTTACCAAGTGGAAAAATGGGAACTATAGAATTAAATCCAATTGTGTAGTGAAGGAAAAGGAAGGAGAAGCTGAGGGGAATCTACATGGAAATAAACCTAAAAAAAGGACATGTTGATTGCATGGTTAACAAGGCACTATCTTAAATTTGATAGTCCATCTATCCATAAAAACTATCAAATCCTAAAATAGGGACTACACATCAAATTTGATAGTCCATCTATCCATAAAAACTATAAAATCCTAAAAAAGGGACTACGCATCAAATTTGAATTATGGAATCAAGTTACAAAGGCCCATATAAGACAAAAAGAGCTAGTATGATAAATATTTACCTTTATGAAGTGTGATGTCTTAATAGTAAGGGCATGGATCTGATTCAAATCTATTACAATCTCAATTTCATTTCCAAATCATCATTGAATATTTTTAACCACCCCATTAGTGGGATGATCTAGAATTTAAAGCCATGATATTCATGAATTATCTATTTAGAGAGGCTAAATTTCCATGATAATGTGTGGAGAATTTTGGTTCAAAGTTCTATAGGAATTATGCTAGGATTTAACTTGCATTTCATTATTTGTCTTTTGTCTATATATGCATCAAATACTAATATAATATGTCTGGTTTACACCAAACTTTCCCCATTTCTTTAGCCTTAGTTGTCTACCAGAAGATATTAAGCATAACAAAATGTTTTTAGGATGTTGAACATATATTTTATTATATTTTTTCATTTAATGTCTTTAGTATTTTTATTTAATTAGCTAATTGGTGTTTTATTATTAGTGTTTTTGTTTGAAGATGATTATCTCAGTTAAGATGTGCAATATCTATTTTAATTAGTCTAATAGATGTGTTTATGCTTTTATTTAGTCTTTTCCCAGTCATTGCGTGAAATAACTACAAACTATAATTTATAATATATTTAGAATGAGTTTAATAGATTAATAACTTTAAAATTTTTCCTTAGAATATTTCCCACTAAGAGACCAAGGTTTGTTTAATAGCTAAACTAGGCACACAATGGTATAATTATGGTTATACATGTTTTCTTTCCTTAGAATCAAGATGATTATTTAGATTAAAGTCAACTACCCTTATTTTCTTCCCTACCTTCTCTTTCCTTTTTTATGTGAATGGTATATTTCCTTAGTTTAGATATTTAAAATCATTTCAATGAAGTATATCTCAATTGATTTATCAGTTGAATTAAATAGGCAACAACATTTGGACAAGTAACTAGGAAGTAGTATGGAAGAGAATATTCATTAGTTTTGAGATTTGGTGGTAGCACTGCATCTCTTGGATGTTATTCTATGCATGTTATATCATAGATCCACATAATTTAAACCATTCCCTAGACTGATTAAGCATTAATCTTAAAATGGAGGATAAAATTCTTTATTGTTCCCACCTTTCCCTTAGGAATACTCAATCTCATGAGTGCATTTTGAGGGGGATTTTGGATCAAAAAATAGTTGGTGCTAGAAGGAGGGTTATTATTTTTGTAAATCTTGGTGGCCCTCTTTTATGCTTTCTCTAATTTTATGTGCTTTACACACACCAAAAAATGGCATAAGGGGGGAATTCTTGATTATTAGTTGTCTCTTAATTGTTGTCTATTTAAAAGAAATAACTTGGACCCCACAACAAGGATCATGAGGTAAAAAATTAGGTTCTTACCCTTCTTTTTTCACTTGTTGAGACATAGGGAGAACACAACCAATAAGGATGAGCTTGTTTCACATATTTTTCAAAAAAATTAAATTATATCCTTAACACCCCCCCCCCCCCAAAGTGTGGTTATCACCATATCTTGGCCTAACAAATCAACCATAAATGTCCTTGTCCCTTAGCATAAATTCCTTAAGGATACCTTTTTGTTTCTTCGTAGATTTTAGATTGAAGGCATAAGTACTACTTAGGAGCACCTTGTTGCTTTAAAATATTCCGTGCATGTTTTGAATGTCAAAAATGAGAATGTTGCTTATAGGTATTTTATTTTTAGTTTGGAGGAAGAAGTATCTGACTAGTCTTTGTTTTTGAATCCCAATTTTATTAAGAAATGGAATGACTTTGAAAATTTATTTTTCTTCATTTTGGTCTAGGGATTGACTCTCATACTTTATTCAAGGATTTTAGTATGATTAAGAAAGAACCTCTTGAGCTAATTAGATATTTCAATTATAAGTTTCAAAAGAGTCTTAACAGAGTCCCTATCAATCTTAGACCTCCTGAAGTAGTTGTTTTAGATTTGTATTTATGTGTTTTGGATCCTTTAGTTACAATTTGTGAGAATGTCTGCAATAAGTAACTTGGACATGACTTTTGTAGAATCCATTCAGGTAGAGGATCAGTTATCTTTCCTTGAACCAAGTTAATTAGAAGAGTTGTCTACTTTCCAAAATACTGCAACATTAGATCAAAACTGTGATCCTCCTACCATAGTCTAAGTAGAAAACTTTTAGTTACAACTAGTGGATCATCAGGATTCCCTCGTTAACTATGATATGATTATAAAATATGATGGGAGATATGATGATGATGATGAAATCATTTAGATTTCAAAATTAGAAGAACCCACCCAGCCTATCCAAGAGGAGGAGGAAGAATATGTTTAGCCAATAAAAAAATTCATGTATTAAAGGGTTGGTATGCCTTGAACCTCTTTCTCAAACATTCACAACCACTAAGCTTTAGGTAACTAAACCTCTCTTTTTTTTTTGGAAATATTTTGAGGTAAATGCTTCTAATTCTCATCCTTACTATTATTTTATAACTAAGGTAAGTGATTATTTTGAATTTAGGCTTACTATTTGCCTTGGCTTCATAGGGAAGAAACTCGAGAAAATTTTCAATGAGTACAAGGATGTCCTTGCCTTCCCAATGACACTGACTAGAATGACCTTGATGTTGCCATTAAGTGGAAAACATGATAGAAAAAGTCTCCAACCCCACCCTCATGATTTTTTTGGCTTGTTTTTTTAGATTAGTATACATAAATTCCTAATTATTGTTTTATCTTGCTTTAGTTAGGTCCTGCTTTCTGCATTTTGTTTTTTTAGAAGAGTTTCCTTGTTTTCTCTAATAGCTTATTATTTGTAGATAGGATTGGTTTAGACTAGGTTTCATATTTTTTATTTTTCCTATTTTGGTTTTGTTTCAACATTATAACATGTTCCTTGTCCTTGACATCCCTTTTTAGTAGTTAAGCTTTGTTCTAAAAATAAAAGCATTAAAAACCAAGAGTATAACCCTATGGAATCCCATTTTTATTTACGTTAGTGGGATAAGGAACCTAAAATGGTGGATGTAAAATTGAAAGAGTTGTTTAAGCCTTAAAATTCATAAAGTGAAGAGTCATATTTGAACAATTGCATAGGCTACTTGATTTTTCTTCTATACATTTTCTTAATTTTGGAGGCTTGTGATTCTTAACAAAACATGTAGTTTTTAGAAAGGTTTATTTTCTTGTATAAACCATTAATTGCACTTAATTAAATATCTTAATCAATTAAGAAGCACTAAATTAGTTTAGGATTTTTTCGGTGATCTAAATTTTTTGATTCTATCACTATACCCATGGCTTGGTCCCCAACCCTCAATGGACTAAACTATAAAATCTCTTTTAAGAAATAAAATAATGAAGGAAATAGGATAAAATGCAAAATTTTAAGCCTTCCTCAAAAGCGTGATTAAATGAGCCTCCACTATAGGCATTCTTGCCTAGTTGTTAGTGGAGTAACATCTTGAGGGTGACCATAGGCATTTCCATCAGGGCTATAGATTCTTGACTAGTAGAAAAGTAATGTCCATACCATTTCTCCCCAAGCCAAATTTTCAAATCTCTTCCCTATCAAAATTTCTAAGTATCTAAACAAGTTTTAATTATTTTACGTGAACTCTAGAGCTATAAAATAATTAATCATTTTACACACATTGATAGTCTAAGGATGAATTAAAACTTAGTATGCCATAGGTTGAAGCTAAATTTAGTGCCTCCATATTTTGAATATTATATGAAGAGAATCATTTGTAGTTTATAATTGTGTTTAAATGTGAATATTTATAGTTTAACTTTCATAGTGCTTTAACCATTTTATGGGTTCTAAATACTTTTACAACATTCTCCCCACAAAATTTTCCACTTGTTGGGTCTAACACACCCCATCCTTGATTCTTTAGATAAGGACCCTCTTGTTTTAATTATCTCTAGTTTTTAGGTTCCTAGATGTAGGGTTTCATTTTCTAAAGCTTTGTTGATACTGACTAAGTCTGAATAATGTAATGTTCATCAAAATTTCTTAGTTCAATTTGCATCTAGGACTGCTTTGATTTATAAAATCTAAATTTTTATAAATTTGTTAAGCCTTAGTCTATTTTGTTTTCTTATGTTTTAATATGCATTCAAAACTTCCTTTTAGACTATTTCAACTTAAGTTTGTGTATATTATCTAACTTTTTTAGATTCTTCCACTACTTTATCATGATAATTTATTCCATTCTTTCTTGATTTTGATTTAATTTAGTTGCAAGTTTCATTCATCTCATCTTTTATCTTAGTCTATTTCATTAAAATGGATAAAAAATTATGTTTGAATGGCTTTATTTTTATAAGTTTTAATGTGTCTTTGTTACATTTCAAAAGAAGTTATTCATTTTATTTTAAATTTTCTTAACCTTTGCTTTTTAAATTTGAAATTTAGTAACTAGGATTTTGTCTATTTTACCTACAAGTGCTTAATGTTTCTTGGGTCTATGTGTCAATATTTCATGACTCTTGGTGGTTTGGACCCCTTCACAAAAGTATTTAAGTACTTAGTTGATTATTTGACTTCTTCCTAGATCCATGCGACACTTTTTTAGTTCTTTAAAAGATAGCTAATTTTCTTCAAAATCACCTAGTAGATAGTGACATCAATAAAGTTATGATAAAGTGAAGTATTGAGATGATTTCACATGTCACATTCCTAGTGACATGACATCCCACAACCATAGATACATAGGTAGTGATATCATCAAACCTGACACTATGTGGTGAAATCTTATTGCTCCATAGCCCTAAGGTTGTTTGTGTAATCCCAATAATACATCAGAATAGCAGGTAAGCAAGATAACACCACATGTTGAAAGATCACTTCATCATAATATAAATAGTCATCAAGACCTGTCAATCTCTCAAGGTGGTAGAATCATCAAAATTTGATAAAGGTCAAGAACTAATCAATGAGTTCCATGTGGAGTTTTCATCCCCACTTATCATAAATGTTAGTCTCCCAAGCCTGTTAAAGTTGTCATCTCCCAAGATAGCCTGACTAATGAGAAAGTGTCATGTAGTCCTGCTATTAGATCCATCAGTCTCCTATTTTTTCAAAGTTTTTTAATAGTGAAGAGAGGACATGTAATGGAAAAAGTGAACAATAAATCTAAAACCTATGGGTGTTGATAGGTTGCTAAGTAGAAAAAATGGGACCTATAGAATCAAATCCAATTTTGCAGTGAAGGAAAAAGGAGAAGTCAAAGGGAAGCCACATGGAAATAAACTTGAAAATAAAAGACACACTGAATACATAGCCAACAAGGCATTATCTTTAATTTGATATCCCATCTAGCTGTTGAAATTGTCAAAGCTTTAAAAGGTAATGTGCATCCAATTTGAATCATGGAATCAAGCTATAGAGGCCCATATAAGATAAGAGATAATAAGATAAATATTTTCCTTCATGATGCATGATATCTCTATAGCAAGGGTGTGGTCCTAATTCAAATATTTCATAATCTCAATTTCATTTCTAAATCATCATTGAATATTTATAACCACCTCGTTAGTGGGTTGATCTAGAATTTGAAGCCATGAGATTCATGATTTGTCTATTTAAAGAGGCTAAATTTCCATGATAAAGTGTGGATAATTTTGGGTCAAAGTTCTATAATAATTACACCAATATTTTACCTTCCTTTCCTTATTTTTATTTTTCCTTAATTATCTTCCAAATATCAACACTTTAGGCATCAACTTTTATTTGAATAGGTCTGGATTGCACCAACATTCCTCATTTCTTCAGCCTTAGTTTTTTGCCAAAAGATATTGAGTGTAAAAAAATGATTTTAGGATTTTGAACATAAATTTTATTTTATTTTTTTTATATAATGTCTTTAATATTTTTATTTAGCTGGATAATTGGTGTTTGGATTGTTATTATACTTGTTTGTAGATGATTATCTTAGTTAAAATATGCAACATCTATTTTAACTAGTTTATTATATTTGTTCATGTTTTACTTTAGTCTCTTCATATTCATTGTGTGAAAAAAATATAGACAATCATTTAGACTATCTTTAGAATGAGTTTAATAGATAAATGACTTTCACATTTATCCTTAGAGTCTTGCCCACTACGTGACTAGAATTTTTGTAATAGCTAGACTAGGCACATAGTGGTATAATTGTGGCCAATCATGCTTTATTTCCTTAGCATTAAGAGTCTTATTTAGATTGAATGAAATGCATCTTACTTTTTTTCATACCATATTTCCCCTTTTTGTTTATTTTGAGGGTATCTTGCCTTTGTTTAGATATTAAAATGAATTGCAATGAAATAGATCTCAATTTTTTATTGGTTGAATGAAATACACAACAAGAATTGGACAAATAGTAAGTGAGTGTGGAAGAGAATGTCCACACGTTTTTAGCTTATGGTGGTAGCACTACATATCTTGGAATTTATTCTATTAGGCTATATTATGGAGCAACATCCTTGCAAAGGTGCCCTAGATTAATCAATCGTTAATTCTAAAATGGAGGATGAAAGTCCCTTATTATTCTCACCTTTCCCTTGGGAAAATTTAATCTCATGAGTGTGTTATTAGAGTAATTTTGGATCAAATGACAAATACATTAAAATAAATTAATCTTAAAATATTAACCATTTACCAAATTCTAATATAACTTTTAATTATTATTAAAATTTTAAATCTAGACCCTAAACTCTAAGAAAAAATTAATAAATACCAAGACATTAAAAAATAATATACTCTAGTTTAACAACTATATTGGACACATGCTTATTGAAAAAGTAGTATATAAGTACTTTTTGAATAATACTCTAAATTATACAATAAATAAACCACCTGAAGGCTCATAAATGAATAATGACTCTTATGAAATAAATAGAAGTATTTAGAATTGACTGAAAATACAAATACAAAAACCTAAAACAAATTATGACCAAAAATAAAATTACAAAAAAGATACAATAATTTTATTTGAACCAAAATATATACTTTAACCGAAATAATAGAATTGACCATCTTTTGGCTTGATATGGAATGTGCTTGAGCAATAATGATCAAGTGGCACAAATATTAACTATGGAGGATACATGCAACATCTTTTGGGAAATTTTTGAAATGTATGGTAATAATATAGAGATGGAAAACAATAAAACACATGCCATGAATATACTATGATGGTCAGATGGCATGGACATGAGACATATTTTTGTAGAAAATAAAGATTCAACTAAATCTGAAATTTTATAGCATGAAAACCATAAAAGAATACACATGTGAGTAGAAGATGGAAATAATAGATACAAACCTAAAAAAATATACAAAATTACTAGATCACACCCTAATAAATTACATGGGCATCGGTAGAGATGTAAGATGTATCACATGATCCATATGTGATCAATAATGATTGATGAGGTTGGTGAGTTGAATAAATTAAAATCAAACTCATATGGGATCTAATATTACAATCAACATCATATATTATATAATCGAGTCATAGGAACCTCTACACACATAATCTAGAGAAGAGTTGTGTATTGCATAGAAGCACAAACATGTAGAAAATAGGTATGATTTGTTAATGGTTTCATCTGATAACAATCACATGGAAGTTTGTAGAGTCTATAGATGGAAAAATGTGGGATGCATGAATACTTCAAATATTGTACATAATACCTTAATCTATACTAACATGTTAAATTAAAAATCTTAACATTTACCAAAAAATATTTAAAAGACAATGAAGCTACTTATAATCTTTTTATAATTTATTTTTTCTCTCATCACTCAGAGAAATACACAGTGCAACTACCCCCTATTTTTCCTAGTTATCCATACCTATCACATCTAGTTCCCTCTACAAACTCTTCAAGCATTAAATAGTGGATTATGAGATTAATGATTTATAAATATGATATTTATTTCTATGGTGTGTATATGTGTGTGTGTGTGTGTGGTGTGGGGGGAGGGGGGGGGGAGGGGGGGGGCGGGGGCGGGCTATGGGTGATAATTATATTATTTGTTTCATGATCAGAATCTTGATTGATATTTGTTACATATGTTTTGTTATTATTTATGATCATGATGATTAATTTAATTTGTAGATTATTTAAATTTAACAATTTATTTATGGTTATAAGCTGATGATTATTATGATTTTAGAATAACTACCCATTCATTTGATTAATGTGGTTACAAAACTATCCTGCCCTTATAGGAAATATAGAGGGAGAGTGTACTTTGAGAGGGGGGTGAAGATACAAATAATGGGGGTTGAAATAACTCCATCAAAACCATACACACACATATTTATTTGCCTGATTGAAATGAATATTCATGCATTGGCTAGTTGGCAACAAATGAGTCTTGTTTGCTTTCTTGAGTTCGTCATGCGACATGATTTACATATGTATGTTAAATATCTTATATAGCCTACTATGTTATGTTAATCTTCATTGCATTATATTTTGTTAAGGTATGAGTGTATTGGTCTAGTTTGATTGCTTAATTGATCTCATTTAATTATGTTTGATAATTCTAACTACATTCTAGTTATTAAAAGTTAAGTATTATTTGTATTGTTTAGTTGTTGATTTGTCTTGATTGGTTACATTAAGACCCATTTTTGGTGGCATTACATAAAGTTATAAAAGAGGAAAAAACATCCCCAAAACAAGTTTATTTAAATGGGCCTTGAAACTTTGAATGCTTTTGTTTGTTACATTCTTTGGCATAAACATTACAAAGTTGAAAGCTAATAAAAATTAGGTTTTTATTTTATAAGTTTAAAGATTTATTATTATTATTATTTTTCATTGACAAATGCCAAAAAATAAAAGGTAATCAAAGTTAAAATTTTTTTTTGTTTGGTTTCTATTATTGGGGAGTTAACCTTGCCATTTTGGAATGATGACAGTTTTGCTACCAACATTCCCATATATGGAACTCTTAACCATGATTTAAATATAAAATGAAGGTAGTGTTTCATTTATGAATGGAATTTGCATGATGGATATCTCACAAGGTTGTAGGAGAACTACTGGTATATGAAAATCATGCATGGGTGATATAAAAATAATAACAAATAAGGTGAGAAGGAAGAAGGGAAACACAATAGAGAGGAGAAGGAGATTCGAGCTTAGCAGGAAGGAGAAAGAGATTTCTATTTCTCTCATCTTGATGGCACCCATTTCAGGTTCAGGTTGGTTACATCTTGAATTTTTCATTTTTTTTATTACTTTCAAACTTAGATTTGTAAAATAAAAACAACTATTGATATGGGTTTGCATATTCTATTTAAATAAGTGAAGTGGTAATTTTGAAAAAATAAATTAGGGCCTTGAGTATGTAGACCTAGGATGGAACTAAGTTTAATTCACAAACCTGTATACATAAAGTTGAGAATCTATTATCCATATTTGATGAAGATTTGGCCTATCTATTATCATGCATTATTATTTGATAGGCATAGTTAACCCTGTATTTTTATATTTTTGTAATATATATTGACTTTGTTTGTAGACACCAACATCATGTCAACCCCCCTTGGTCCCCTTCTAAATGTTAACACTCCTAACCCACACTTGAACCCCTTTCACCTTGGTCACCTCACTTAGACACCTCACCCTAAGACCATTTCTTAGCCTATGAGTCAGCCTAAGACTAGGTCCTCCAAATCCTAACTACCCATGACCTATTCTCACTCCCTAACCAACTCCCATGCGTCATAAGCCCGTGTTTTGACCATTCTCCAATGGAAAAGGCACTTGGTGGGTGGAAAAATAGGCAAAGAGCTAAAAATAGCCCTTTTACCTATTCTCCCTCCACTGACGCCAGTCAACCCTCAGCTGACACCAGCAGGATCACCAACGTCAGTTACATAAGCCAAGCTCTAAACATTGAGTTTCCCCTGCCTTCTTGCATATTGACACGCACACTCTAAGACCTCAAGCACCAGAACTCGACTATCATTCTCTTGGCTACTGAAGCTCTACACAAGTCATTCTAGAGATTGGATTGAAACATTGTACAAGGACCTCAACATCAGCCACAACGGGAATAATCATTCTGACACCTCTAGTTCTTCACCTAATAGAGCTAAGTATTTTGGTTCTCATTTTAGTATTTTAGAATACATTGTTAATTAGTTTCCATTTGATATTTCTAAATACTATCAAGAGGCCTGAATTCTTCCGTGGAGAGGCTGAAAGGCCTTCCTCTTATTCTCGCCCCCTTTACACACCAACCCTCTACCGTTACCCTTCTTCAGACCTCATCCACCTTCCCGCAACCCTGCACCAACCTCCAAACTTCCAAAAACTCTTTTGTCTATTACGAAAATAATCTAAAAGCTATCCAAGGCCAAAACCCCTACTGACATCAGCAACCCAACCTATGTTGGCATCATTTACCCCACCAACCTCGGTAGACCCACTGACGTTAGTGACTGTGTTCAAAATCAACAAACTAAAAACCTATCCAAATAGCCTATAGACCAAACAAAACCTTCAGCTATCTTTCTGTAACATTCTGAGACTACAGAGAATAGGTACATAACATTCTACTTTTCTATTCCTTTAAGTCATTTGTCATTTCTTTCTTTATAGCACTTTTAACATTCTAAATAGTGGACTGTCATCCCTCAAGGAGCTTCACACTTTTGGGACCGAGCGCATAGCTTGGTAGTCCACCATATCCTCTTCTAACATTTTCTTTTTTAAGTTTCTTTCTTACTACAAGGGTTTCCTCCACAGCCAAAGAGGAGCTCCCACAAAGCTTGGATACGATGCGCACTAAATCTGGGTAACATCAAACCCACAACCTCTTAACATTAGTTTCTTCCTTATTTAAATACAATTAGAGAAAAATTTAGAGAAATATTCTGGCATGCCCAGTGGGACCCTTGGAGTTTTCCTTGGGTTCATTCTTCTTCCTTTAAAAATCAAACTTTCATATAAATGCATTAGAAAAATATTATCTTCTTGCATCCCCTCTTCTATCTTTTTGTTTCAAAAGGAAATCATTAGCAGAATTCAAAAAGAACATCTCTTTTTCCTCTTGTTACTCCTTGCATGCATCATAGAGTAGTGAAAAAATCATACTATTTACCTCTTCTCCATTTGTTTGCATTTGAATAACATATTTCAATTTGGGTTAAAAACTACTGCATTTCATTCTTGCTTGGATGCACACTTAGCCCACTTAGTAATTAAAGCATTATGAATGAATCATAGTGCATAAATGTGACATAACCAAACCAAAATCACTTCAAATTAAACACATAAACTTACTTGAGACAAGGCCCGTCTAGGATTTCATCACCTAGCAGATACCTTACCCCACCCAGTGATCCTACTTAGATTTCACCACCAAGAGGAGGACC
This sequence comes from Torreya grandis, assembly GCA_037957365.1. NCBI lineage: Eukaryota > Viridiplantae > Streptophyta > Pinopsida > Cupressales > Taxaceae > Torreya > Torreya grandis. The sequence continues at coordinate 975,636 of JARHVA010005081.1, read as the reverse complement.
CACTCTATTCTTTGGCAGAGTATAAACTATAGGTAAGGTATATTTTGGCTAAGCAGCCCAGCTCGGCTCTAGGTTTGTGAAGTGAAGGGAGCAAGCCCCAGCACCAGGCCACGTACTAACCCTAACACAGATATTTTTGAGCACCATAACACAACTTGAAACTAGCCATAGACTTCCTCTTTAGGACCTGTTCTACAAGCCCAACTCCCAACACCTTCTCTTAAAGCATAAGCCACCATGACTTTAAAACTCATTCCTAGGAATCTAACATTTTAGAGGTTGCTTGACTAACCATCTATTCTGCTATTTTTATCTGAGTGTTTGAGTTGGTAAGGTCATACCATTCTGAAGTCCAAAACAACTCAGAATATCTTTTTCTTCCAAAAAATATCAATTTTTTGTGTTTTTGGAATTACACAGAAACTGACATCGGTTTCTCCACTGACGTCGGCAACATTTTCTAGCTGATATCAATTAAACAACTGACATCAGTCGCTGTCAATAAATTTTCTTTCCAAACAACAACATTAAAACTCAAATTTCTTGCTGTTAAACACAAATTCTAGTTTTCTAAAACTAAAAAACATAGTTTTTGGAACCTAAACCCTTTTCGTCTTGGATGGTTCTGACATGCAATCAAGCCAAATTCCTTGTTGACCACATGAGTCAACAGCCACTCCCACCTTCACCCTTCATGCCAAGTCATCTAATGGAGTAACTTTAGATGCTGAGCATACTCTTATCCAACCTACCCCCATCGATCAACCTCCTATTATTCCTGAAGGAGATCAAGCTTTTGAGAGATTCTTTGACCACAACGTCAAGGCTCTCTAACATTATCTTGCTAGAAGCCAAATGTGAGATCCTTTGGGTAACCCTATTTATGGGATGCCAACTTCTTTGGTTGAAGCAACACTAATATCAACAGCATCTTCTACCCAGCCTATGCTCACTTAGGCCACTACCTTAACTAGTAACCCAACCATGGCCAATGTTCAAGATTTGGCCTCCCCTTCTATCCTTTTTGGCCCTACCTCCATCGAGGTCTCCGTACCCCCTCAACTGCAAACAATTCAACCAAGTTCGACACCTTTCTAGAACTTTATTGTCTTTATCCCATCCACTCTTATGCCCATAAACATGAGAGTGACCACTTTTCCTTCAACTAGTGTCACCACCATTTAACCACCCTTGGCAGCATCTAGTCAAGTTGTGCCCTCCAACTTCACGGCACAAGCCCCCGTGGCCTTGACATTGGCCCCTATGATGAACTATCAGTATGTTACACCTACACAAATGTAACCAAGTATGTCATATGCCCCTCCCAATGCCTTCCAAGTACCCTATAACTTAGGGGGTACCCCTCATGCCAATCCATCTGCCGATCTAATTAAGATGATGATGGATAAGATGTCCAACCTTGAGACATCTATTTCAGGTTTGAGGAGTGTTCTTTCATACAAACAAATTTGCAATGAACCTATCCATCCTTCAGCTCCTATTCGACCATACCCTAGCCAGTGGAAACTCTCAAAATTTACTTGATTTTAGAGTAAAGAGGACCCACAACAACATTTGTGAGCATTTAGACACGCTTGCTACCTCATAATGCATGATGATGCATTATTACTCTGTACATTCCCTATGTCACTTTTTGGTGCCACCCTTGGCTGGTATAGCTCCATTACCAGTCATTCTCTCTTCTCCTTCGTTCAAGTCACTCAGCTATTCCTCGATCATTTCTCAATCAATATTACCAAGAAGGTCTCCATCACAGACCTTTATTCTATTAGACAATTTGAGGATGAGTCAATAGCAGACTTCGTCACCCATTGGAGAGTTTTGATCAACCAACTCTCATTCTCATTACTTCAACCTGAGCTCATTGAGCTCTTTTCAAGAGCATGTGCCAAACACATTTCATCTACTCTGCGAGTTCAAACTTTCTGCACATTTGATGAATCTTTCACCATGGCCCGAAAGCTTGAAATCCACACAATCGAAGAAGACAAGGTCAAATTGCATAGCAAAAATACCAACTCAAAATCCAATGACCCTTCTTCTTTCAAATCTTGTTCTTCCCACTCTAAGTCTAAGGGATCAATGAATTTTGTGGTCCTTAGATCACCATATTCTACCATAACCAACCAATCTAAGCTAGCCACTTCACAAAACATCACTACATAATTCCAACAATGGTATGAACAATGACGATACACTCCAATCAGAGAATCGTATGCTTCTGTATTGGATAAATTAGTGAAGCAGGGAGCCCTCAACCTCCCTCAAATCTGACCACCTATCCAATTTGATCCCTCATGAGCCATCCTTGCATGGTATAGGAAAAATGACTTTTTTACTATCATCGTGTCAAGGGTCATGACACGGATAATTTCAAAACCCTCAAAAATGTTTTTCAAGACATGTTAGACAAAGGGGACCTTATTTTGGATAACCCTAATGCACCGGCCAACCAAAACAGGGATGTCTTTAGGCAACCATTTCCTAACCATCTCCCAAGTCAAAACAATGTTCAGACCATGGCCGATGACCCTAAAGAATGCAACATACGCATAGTCAACATAGTCTTTCCTTTCATTCCTAACCAATCTCTCTCACAATCTGAAGAGGTTGGTCAACCCATTTCTCCACCATGGGTAGAAGAGCCTATTTTACCCATACCACCCCCACACAATGAAGAGCTTCCTTTGCCTTGCCCTTTTCCTCACATGGATGAACCCATTTCACCTATATCACCCCTACGACATAAAACACCTCCTCTACCCATTCTTCTACCTCATGAAGAACCCATATGACCTATTCATCTTGCCCCCACCTTCCCTCTTCTTCTACCATTGGAAGAATTTACCATTCATACCCCATGCCCTCATGTATAAGGGGCCATCATCCCTTTGCTTCACCCTTTAGAGGAGCCTTCCTCTCCTATTGTTCCTCCACCGATGGAGGATAGTCCTCCATCCACCCCCCTCCCACATGTAGGAGAGTCTACTTTGACCTCTCCCATATTGGAGGATGCTTTGATGGCACCAACGCTAGTGGCCCCACCCTCATCCTTCTTATTTCCAATGGAAGATCATACTTTACATGCTCCTAGACCACACATGGAAGGCATGATCATCCCTATGCTCTATCCTCTTGAAGAGCCAAATTCTCTAATCCCTTTTTCGTCGAGAGAAGAACTCGCCACCTCACCCACTTCAGCCAAAGAAGATCTAGTGATGGTTCTCTCTCAGCTTTGGCCCATAATCAATGCGTCCAACATGTTTCCGCTATCACGATTGCCCAAATCCTCCAAAGGAATGACTGTAAGGCCTCATGCAATGTCATCTAAACCCTTCTCTCGATTGGCAAAAAAATTAATATTCCTCCATTCGAGGAACCTAGAGCATGAGGCATTATGGGAGTGACTTAGGGCTCCTTATCCTACACATCCCGCTTCACCTTATACTACCAATCCTTCCACAATGATCTACCCCAAAGTCTCTGATGAGGATCGGGATTCCACTTCTAAATCATCAGAAACTTAGCCTTCCATGTTTGAATCCAAACACTCACAGGCATCCACCATGCTGAAACAAATTAGATCTCTCGGTGTTCACCCTATATCAAACCTGACTCACCCACAAGTGAAGTTAGATTTGAACCTCACCCTGTATAGTAGTGGTAATCACACCAAACTAAAGAGGGATTCTAAACCACGTCGGTCTACTCCTCCCCCACCTTCACCATTGCCCTCTATCTTGGGTCCACATCCTTCCACTTTAACAGGAGTACTCCCTATTCCAACACCTCACAAAGACAAACTACCTCCATTACTCCCTCTACCCATCAAAAACATATTTACTCCAAGAAATTCAACACCTCTCATCAAGAAAGTGCCATCTATGCGTGTAGCCACACTACCAACCAAAAAGGTGGTACAAAAAACTCTCCCTACAACTCCTAAGCAGAAGTTGTCCACCCCTACTACAACAATGAGCATAGACCCATTAGTGGGTTTATACTTCACTATTACACCAATTATTTTAGTCTTTTAGCATCATTCTCTCACTCATTAAGCCATACCAACCTCTCGAATCAAAACCATCTTAGTTTGACGACACTCAAATCTGCTTGTATCATCACACACTTGGGCATGATACTGAGAGTTGCAACACTCTTAAAGTTGTCATTCACTAACACCTAGAAAAGGACACCCTTCTCATTGAGGATTCTCTTGACCACCTTTTTGACAAACTACCAACACCATCCCATGCCTCCCAAACCTCCTCTCTTGAATCAGGATCTCAACGCAAAATTATGGTCCCTCTACCACCTTCTCCCCCTTTGTTTGAAATCAACACTATTCATGTGGCCACCAGGTCCCAAACCCTAAAAGATAAAGGAAGAGTGAAAGTTTCTAACCCTTGGACATATCCATTCACCAAGCTCTCTCCACCACCAAAGCCCAAGATTTCTATCTTGGGCACATCTCAACCAACATCTTCAGAGACAATTCACGACTCCATGGTGAAACAACTTCACCAAACCCCTGTGAAGATGTCTTTGTATGACCTAATACAAAGCTCTTTGCAACATCACCAAGCCTTGATCAAAGCTTTACAGGTAGTGGAGGTCCAACCTGAACACCCCCAATCACTGGCTACTTTAGTCAAAGCGTTACCCACCATTGCCTCCATCACCTTCAGTAATTCTGAGATTCCAAACTACAACCTAGAAGATCAAGATCGTGCCCTCTGAAACTAAGCATGTTAGGCACAAGCTTTATAAGATGCATCCTCAGGTCACACTCCTTTTCAAAGAGGAGCTTAAACATCTTCTCTCCATCTCATTTATCCAACCCATTGACTATCCACAATGGGTGTTAAACATTGTCCCTGTCACAAAAGCAACATGGGGAATTTAAATTTGTACTGACTATCACGACCTCAACCTAGCTTGCCCAAAGGATGAATTTACTTTGCCAAGCATTTACCAACTTATTTATCTCCTTGCACGACATACTCTCTAACAATGACTTTCATCAAGATCGATTAACACAACTCAAGTTACTCGACAAATGTTATCTTACTGCTCTTAATCATCTTTATATCTACCAAGATCGCATCAAGCGTGCCTATAACAAAAAACTAAAAGAGCAAGATTTCAAAATCAAAGATATCATCCTTAAATAAAACCAACATGTGACCAATATGGAAAGAAGCAAACGTGGCAAGTTTGCTCTTAATTGGCTCAGACCTTATATAATAATGCACAAGTATGGATTAGGCACTTATCGTATGTCTTCTCTCGAAGGCCGGCCAGAACCTGAGCCCCTTAATGCCTTACATCTATGACCATTCTACTGTTAATCAAGTAATCATTCACTTGATGTTTAATTTGAGCTCATCCCTTTAGCAACCCCCATCATCATCATTCCTATTCCTTTCAACCCTTTTTCCTTGCAAACAATTAGTTAACCCTTTTTTAAGCATTTATGCTTTGTCCTAATAAAAGGGAAACCCTTAAACCTATATAGTCTAGTCCATGACTAAAAGTTTAGTTAATAAAAAAACATAAAACTGGGATGCCAAACAAAATATTAAAAGGTATAAACTATAAATGTAGACTGCTCCCTCAAAGGACAGCTGCATTATTGATGTAATTAATAGACTACTCCCTTGAAAGACAGCTATGCAAAGAAATCAAAACATACAAAGTAAAATTTAGACCACTCCCTTGAAGGATGGCTATGCCCAAATTTTGCTACAAGAACAACAAATTCTAAGAATCTTCTTGCATCGATCAGCTTCACATGACCACAAAATAAAAACAATATCCCCAAGTAGACTTTCCGCATTGATCAGTCTACCAAAAAAAAACTATTAACTCATGGACTTGCCTATAGTCGTTCTCAAGGTCACCTATAAAAGGGGCAAAGTTATCCCTACTAAAAGGGGTTACGCTATCCTCACATATCACATAATCACAGCTATTATCCCAAAATACCCAAGGGACTTTGAGCTCACTTAACGTCAAGTGATTAGCATACTTCTCTAAAAAAAACCAATTGTCAACGACGTAATACATGAATGGGGCTTTTGTTTACAAAAACTCTATCTGTACTATCATTATGGTCCTTGTTAATGAAAGAGCAACACGCTTTTCACTTCTTACACACCTTCGTCACATGCCAGTTTATCTTTTTGGACAAAGTGTCTTAAAATTATATGCTCGCATATTGTTATCTCATAATTTTCACTATAAAGTTATCAACCTAACATTCAACTCAATTTTATCATAAATAACATCACATATTTCTGATAAAATACAACCACAACATTTTCTAAACCACTAACATTTAACATCATGATTTATTTAATGTAAATACCAATTTGTGTTATATAAATTATCATAGCCCATTCACATTAGTTTTTATGGAAAACAATACACATGGAAACTATCAACCAAACACAATTTATGTCAAGCATATACCATCACCAATATGGAAACCAGCTGAAGCATAAATAAACTCATTTCATTTTTAGCATACACCATCACGAATATGGAAAATTTCTAAGGATGAAAAACCACATAACCTATGTTACAGCATACACCATCACACAATATGTAAAAGGCTATAACATCATCATACACTCATCATTTCAAGCATGTACCATTAAACATATGGGAAATGCTAAAAACACTAACATAACCAAAACAAATATTAACTTCTTTAACTCTTCTTCCCTTTTGGGAGAACTACATTGGCCTGAGGCCCTTAAAATAGGGGCTATGTAGGTAGCACTTAGTTGACATGGGGTCTTCTAAGGTTAGCTCGGCTATTCATTCGTTCGTCTACCTAATGGACCAACTATCTAACCCAACATAGGTCCTCTAAAATTGCCCAAAATCATGCCCAAACAACCAGCCTTGACACTATAGAAGTCACCTTAGACTCCTCATGGGGCACATTGGAGATCACATACATCTCCCTAACCACAACAAACAACACTTGAGATCACTTATATCTTAGCCCAACTCAACAAACGACCTCAGAGGTCATGACTATCTCCTCAGACCAAAACCACTTTCGAGACAACTTTACCTTAGTTGTTTTGATTGCGTATGCTACCTCATGAATAGTTAGCAAATTGTACGTGCCCCTCACACCTATTGTCAGATTGTGACCAAGTTGATCCCCAATTTTTGTGACATTTTCATGTTTTCCAAGAGCACTTCCTTGCCTGGATACTTGGAACACGATGACCATTGGAGCTACAGCTTTGATTGATCTAACCCAATCAGCTACCACTAATAAGTTGGGGAGTGGTTACTTTAATTTTAGTCCTCCTCAACCTTGCCTGTGATAATTTGACCTTCCTATCAAGTGAAGTGGTATACATGCAATTTTAATTATTTCAGTGTTCACACTCCAACCTCACCCTACCCATCCACTACCTATTAAATCGATACCCAATTTCAAATTACCCTCTCTCGATTCCCGCTTTGAGGGGGAATACCTCATCTCATACCTGGGGTAACCTATATCATCTATTGCCTCTCATACCTAGGGCAACCTACATCTATTTTTATCTTGTAGTTTGTCAGGACAAACCACAAGACAAAAAGGGGCAAATGTAGACACCAACATCATGTTAACCCCCCTTGGTCCCCTTCTAAATGTTAACACTCATAACCCACACTTGAACCCCTTTCACCTTGGACACCTCACCTAGAAACCTCACCCTAAGACCATTTCTTAGCCTATGAGTCAGCCTGAGACTAGGTCCTCCAAATCCTAACTACCCATGACCTATTCTCACTCCCTAACCAACTCTCGTGCCTCATAAGCTCATGTTTTGACTGTTCTCCAATGGGAAAGGCACTTGGTGGGTGGAGAAATAGGCAAAGAGCTAAAAATAGCCCTTTTACCTATTCTCCCTCCACCTGCATCGATCAACCCTTGGCCGACACCCGTGGGATCGCCGACGTCAGTTACATAAGCCAAGCTCTAAACATTGAGCTGCCCCCACCTTACATATTAACACACACACTCTGTGACCTCAAGCACCAAAACTCAACTATCATTCTCTTGGCTATCGAAGCTCTACACAAGTCATTCCAGAGACTGGA